>OU975423.1:1222500-1730000 GCA_918857605.2 Philereme vetulata | reverse complement strand
AGTATTATCTAACGTTGCATCGATTTGACATTGCTCATTAACATTGCTAGCTTTTGAATAACCTCGTGTCCCTTGATCCCGCTAGCACTTAACAGGGTTGAATGTTGTAACATGTTGCACGTGGACTGTATTCGCACATTCGGCGTACTCCGTTACCTCCCGAACCTGCGCGAACTGCGCGATCACTGATAGAGCGTATACAGTCCACGCTAATTCATCTTTTCAAAGTACCTAATTGTGCTTTACGATATAAAGATCATGTGGAGACTAAATATTGGGATGTCTAGTGACATAGCAGGTGTACAAATCGTTATATTGATTGTTTATTGATTCCAATATTTAGAAATTAAAGTGAAATGAGATGTAACATAACAACTCTAAGGCATTTCTTATTGTATTTTGCCGTGCCATCTTGAAAGACTTATAATTATGTTGTAAGGATTTCATGTTCATATAGTTTTCTAGTCTTCATGGAATCTCATTATTTTGTAATGCGACATTTTGTAAACTTGTTACTTTAACTTTTAGATTTAAAGCCATAGTTGTTAATATTTTATACCAACGCCAATTCTTAAATTAACTTTAACTCAGTGCCGGAAAGTAGTGCCATAAATATCTTCATTGTCATTTATTCAGTAATTCGATTAGAGTCAGTGTTGGATGACTACAGTGTATGCTCAATACCGTGTTTTAAACAACTTGTAGTCATCCAATACTTTTTTAAAGCTGGTGACAGTGCTGGCGTTGTGAGTCATTATGTCGAGATGTAAGTTGTAATGTTTGGCAGAAAATTAGCATGTATGTTTATTTTATTTGTTACGTTGAATCGATATGTCGGCGCTGGAACAACATTTTTGTTAAATAAAAATAAATTTCTAATAAAATTATGTCATTACTCATTTTACACGAATGATGTCAGCATGGTTTAGTAGTTGTATCCGCGCATGCCTTATTGGATGTAAACTGGTGAGTTTCCAAAACAATTATATGGATGTGGTTTCTAAAATAAATGTTGTATTTAGGGTTTTCAGTATGTAGTAAATTATCAAAATATTTTAGGGAATCTTTTGGACGAATCGGAAGTCTTGGATTGGATGGTCAAACAGAAAAATGATGAAAGCATAGAGGAAATAGATAGAGACGAATTGTTCAAGTACATTGAGACGAAGGAATTTTTGGCAGTAGTATTTTGTAAGTATTTTAACTATATAAAATAATTAATGGAAGAAAACTCACAATTGGGTTAAACTTGATTTGAACATGCCCTTTATGTGTATTATTTATTTGTGTACATTAAAAATAAAGAATATTAGTGGAATTGAATAGATGTTGATATAATTGCTTTGATTTGCAGATAAAGAAGAAGATCCAAACAGCCCGAAGATTCTCAGACATGTGGAATTGATAGATGACGAAGCAGCTGAATATGGGATTAAAGTGGTCAAATGCAGTGATCGACTAATGGCCAAAAAGTATGGGTTCAGAAACCCACCGGGTATAACCTATTTCCGAAAGACTAAATACATTAACTATGATGGAGACATTGATGACGAAGAAGAGATATTAGACTGGCTAACTAATCCTGAGAACATGGAGCTGACAGACCACATAGAGAAAGTCAACAGGAAAATGTTTCAAAAGATACGACAGACTTCAGACTATGTAGCCGTGTTCTTTTGTGAGTTATTTTTCAATTTAACTGTTGATGATGTTGATACTTTAAAATGTTTTTATATAATATAATAATGTTTATACATGTAAAATCAACTGTATTGCACATATAAATGTTTTAGACAGTAATGAATGCAAACAGTGCCCCAGAGTGCTTGCGGAAATAGAACATATTGATGACGACGCAGATGGCGCCGGTATTAACTTCGTGAAAATAAATGACTGGCAAATGGCTAAAGAATACGGAGTGTTTGCACTCCCAGCCGTCCTGTTCTTTAAACTCGGCTCTAAAGATCCCGTGATTTACGCCGGTAACGTATACAGCTTACCATAATTTATACACTGCAATGCTAACATAGCGTTCAAATTAATAAACAAACTGCACTTACAGGTGATTTATACGATGAACAACAGCTGTTGAGTTGGCTGTTGACGCAAAAGAATCCAGCTGGTGACGTCATTGAAGCTTTGGAAGGTCAAGATCTATTAGATCTGATCGAGGAATCGTCTTCTTTAGCTGTTTACTTCTGTGAGTTGCTGAATATATATTTAATAATTTATACACTTTACATGACACAACTAACACATTGTACAGCATACAACACTGAAAATACTTACCGAGAGAGAAGGTTCGTCTTTTCTGATTTTATATCAACGCAAAAGTTTAACATTATTTAACTCAACTTGCTTTCAATGAAAACAGGGAATAAGACTTTGTGCGATTATTGCAATTCAAAAGCTGCGAGAAAGTCAACTAAAAAGAAAGAGAAACTTCCAGAGGATGAAGAAATGGAACAAGAGGGTACATCCATACCTATTGAGAACACCAAAACTATTTTTGTTTGTTCCCCTGCATTTGATTCTGTATTATCCCGCAAGCCTCCAAATGCGGCATGTTGCATGATTTGAATACCATTAATAGATGCATTATATATTCCCGCAATGTATCCTGAAGTTTGTATTTACATTATGTTCGTTTATACCTTTGGCATTATTATTGAACTTTAAATTTATAGTGAACGGAATTTGGGTAGCATTCGTTTATTTTCCCCTATGCACTTTTGTAGTTCATTGAAACTTTTGGCATTATTGTTACTTGAACTTTATTGTGAACGAAATTTGGGTAGCATTCGTATGTCCTGAGCACTTTTTAGTTCGGCATAGTACACCGCACGAGTTCAAACGTAGACAGTTTGTCGACCAATGAAAAATGCTCACAAATCATAGTTACACCTTAATTGGCAATAGATGTGGGTGTTTCAGATGGACCGGACTGCGAACAATGCATTGGCATTTTAGAAGAACTTGAGAATATTGATGATGACTGTGATAGGCATGGAATCAAGTTTGTCAAAACTCAAGACTTCTCTATCGCAGAATCGTATGGAGCTACTGACTTTCCAGTACTAGTGTATTTTGAAGCTAACGTGCCTAATGTCTATGAGGGCTCGTTGGGAGAAGAAGAGGAAGTTTTGCAATGGTTAATCCAGCAGAAAACTGAGGATAGAATTGAATTAATTACGCGAGTAATGCTAGAGAAGATGGTGGAGGAAACTCAGTATTTGGCAGTTTACTTCTGTAAGTTTTAATAACCTCTAATTGATCCTAGCAGCACAGAAAACATCGGAAATGATGATATTTTAATATTTTCAGATAAACTTAACTGTCACATTTGTGATCACATCCTGGATCAACTAGAAAACATTGATGACGAATGTGATGTCTACGGTATTCACATGGTGAAGATCCAAGATCCTCAGCTTGCTAAGAGATATTCTATAAAGACTTTCCCAGCACTAGTCTACTTCAGGTGAGTGATATTAACAATATTCCGTCATAATAGCAAATGAGCATTAATTTTTCGGATATTATAATATAATTTTACTGTTCACAGAAACGGTAATCCTTTGCTATTTGAAGGTGATTTACAAAATGAAGAGTCGATTCTGGAATGGCTTATTGATGACGACAACCGTGAACTCGCTGATGAAATCGAATCAGTCAACGAGAGAATGTTGGAAAGACTGCTTCACGAGTCACATTTGCTAGTTGTATTTTTCTGTAAGTATACTAGACATTTTTTGATAAATGTGAATGAAGAAAACCGATAAATCATTATTCTGTGAAATGTATTTCCAGATGATGATGAAGATTGTTCTGAATGTGAAGAAATTCTTGAATCTCTGGAAGAAATCGACGGCGAAGTTGATCAGTACGGCATAGATTTCGTTAAAATTGCCAGTCGTGAGGCAGCTGCCACCTACAATATTGTCAATATGCCATCTCTAGTCTACTTCCGAAAGCAATCCCCGATGCTATATGATGGAGACCTCCACCAAGTAGACCGCGTATTGCAGTGGTTGACATCTCAGGACGTTTTTGAAATCAAAAACGAAATTGAGGAGGTCAACCGAAAGATGTTAGATAAGCTTTTGGAAGAGAATGAATTCTTGGCAGTTTATTTCTGTAAGTTTTGAATACGAAGTAAAATCGCTTTCCATTCCCTAGCAGAATTAGCCTGTTAAATTGTTTTTTCAGATGAAAAATCAATGGAAAGCCGAGCGGTCCTAGACAAACTGGAAAACATCGACAGTGAAACAGACAACTTAGATATCACATTCGTGAAGATGCAAGATCCACGGTACGCGCGCAAATGGGGAGTCACTAAGCTGCCCGCAATTGTGTACTTCAGAAAACGATTCCCGAGTATCTACCGAGGTAAGATTTTTTAATGTAGAGAAATATTTAGAAACCGAACTTGGGACATAACTGGTCTTCGTTTTCAGGTGACCTAATGTCGGAAGAAGAAGTGTTAGAATGGCTGCGGAAGAACAGATTCAGGCAGCCCGAGCTAAACATATTCATGTACGCATTAATAGCGCTGTCAATAGCGTTTATAATGTACACGGCGTTCTTACTACAGTGCTTCAAACCAGCGCCGCCTGCACCAACGCCGCATCCAAAACAAGCGTGAGATTTACTCCGCAAATTGACATTGACTTTTCTATGATTGTGACAGCCCTTTTGAGGCACCAACGGCTTTGACATTAAGAGCTAGTGAAGATCCATCGACTGCGTCCCCACAGGATGTCGATGGACTATGTTTAGACGTAGCACGTTCTTGGGATCAATCTTATTATAGACTATGCCTTGATATTGCTTCCAGCTTCCAACACTGGGTTGTTAATAGAATGTATTACAAAAAATTCGATATCCTTTAGAAAATGTTACTCAGTTCTTTTAAGACGTTTGTGTAAGTTTTCTATCTGTGGCATTTTAAATGTATTATTACCTTCGCTAAGACTGTAACAACTGTTCGGTAGTGATTTTAATGGCTCTATAGATAGAGATCGTTTTCCAGTGTAACCTAAACCATGTCATATCGATTATTTCTTGTTTTGCTTTAATTATGTCGATAGCCTTTTAGGTAATGTTGAGCCTTTGTTAAGTTTGTGTTTGGATTTTCTGAGCTCTTGAACAATTTTACTCAACCATTAGTTTATGTTCTGTACAAATTCAGTTGTTTTCAAAATAGTATATTTTCGTGAACATCGGTCGTGAATATTAATAATCGTATGTGTCACATCTTGAACTATATTATCTAGAATCGAGTTGGTTGAGTGCTATACGGCCGCTATTTTCGTCGTTTTCTTACATCGCGATTGTCAAGAAGCGTGTTTAATTTTATTAGTTGTAGGTATATTTAGAGTGGTTTTGTTCTAGAGCTCGAGTTTTTCGAGTGAATGTCTGAGGCGGGATCTGAACTGATGCCCGTGTTTGCTACGTTACAATTTTCTACATAAAAAAACTGAATCCACAGGAAAACCGGGTTTTTAGGTTGGCAATGCTCGGTACATTGTAAATTGACCTAGGAAATCAATTTCTCCATGAAACTGGTAAAATTTACCCCTGACACATAAAAACTCGTAAAAGTTAAAACCACGTTAAACTGGGATAACTAAGAACCCCCCCCCCCCCCCCCCCTCCCCAGTTATACTAGCTTTCTATTAAAAAAACCGCGTCCGAATCTGTCCATCCGTTTGGGAACTACGAAGCCGCAGACAGACAGACATAGAAGACAAACGTATACCACCCCTCTTTTATCGTCGGGTTAAAAAGCTAACAAAACCTATTCATACTTATAAAAGACAGAAACGCCATTTTTTTTTTGTCTTTTCGACAACAACATCATGAAGAATATTGCAGTAACGGTATTAAGACAATATCGTTGTAAAGAACTTGAAACATGCTAATTTTAGTTTATGAGAATGTAACGTAGCAACACGCCCGAAATAATCTGTATCATTCCCGCTCGTGTATTGTGTATTTAAATACCTTCAGTATACTGAGACGTTTAGAAGGCGATTGATAATATTTTACTAAAATTGGCATCATTAGGGCTTTAGTCCACCGCACGCCGTCACTCCCGGTGACTGAGAGTGATCACCTAGAGCGAGGTGACGGCCGCGTGTCCACCGCACGCCGTCACCGGGACGACACCGAGAACGAGATGACGGCGGTCGAAGTAGCGATACATACATTAACTATGGCCGAGTGTCTACCGCACGCCGCCACCGGGACGTCACCGAGAACGAGATGACGGCGTCGAAGTAGCGATACATACATTAACTATGGCCGAGTGTCTACCGCACGCCGTCACCGGGACGTCGCCGAGAACGAGATGACGGCGTTGAAGTAGCGATACATACATTTAACTATGGCCGCGTGTCAACCGCACGCCGTCACGTTCTGTTAAAAAAATCTCGTTTCTCGGTGACGTCCCGATGACGGCATCGGTGGACAAATGTCTTTATTTCCATTTTTAGTTTGGGTTTAAATATACAGGCAGGTAAGTACTAGGTCACTTTAGTACACTTGTACACTTGGTGCCACTAAAATATGCTCAATCTGAGTTAAATATGCGCTAAGACAAGCGTTTAATGTTAACGTTGTATATAAAATGTAAATAATTAAAAATAAATAAAAATTGAAAAATAATTGTTTTGTTTTATTCAAATTTTAAAGTTCCTTCTAAAAATACTAAGTATCTATACCTACTTAACAAGTGTTAATTTAATAACAATTAAGTACCTAATAATAATTACTCTTATCTTGTAATCTTTTTATTTAATCAGTCTATTTGACAAAAAGAACCTTGAATATCAAAAATAGAGTAGATACTTTTTAAATATTTCATTACACATTACGTGTGAATTGAATTGTATATTTTATGTCCATAATATCTTGGACTCAAATTGTGTATTTAGGTACTTATGAAATTATGTAATAATCGCTACTTTTGTGATGAATTCCATTCTTTGGCAGTTATAATAAATTCCTCAGAATATACAAGAAGCGAATACCCGTATATGAATAGATACTTACGAATACCTTCTAGAAATTTAAATAATATCTAAGCGAGCATCTTCATAGTTATTTAAATAGTTCATTTTCTCAGTTTCAAATAATTGCACCAGGCGTTGTGAGAACTCAGCATGGACGGCGTTTATTTCTTCTTTAGTAGGTTCCAAATTCTTTTTTACTTCCATTGGGACACCAACTGAAATGAGAAATAGCGAAATCTTAGTTGAGAGTTTTAGAGCTAGTAGTATTATATGCCGATTTTAGTCTTGGCATAATTGCGTATTGTCCAACAAAACCGCTTTAACTTGTCGTCAGATCCTGGCGGACTTATAGCTTGCTTACGGCTGAACCAAGGACGGATCCAGCTTTGGTGCCAGCCCCCCCATAGTCACATAGTCGTGGTCAAGTCACAAGAAGTTATAATTTAATTTTTATAATCATAGATACATGTAAAAAGTAGGTATTTTATTAATATACTGTACTTAAAAATACCTATATTTAAATAACAAAATCAATTTTCAAATCAAAATATTATATTAAATTAATTAAATATTGAATGTACTTACATAAAATCTATATTGTGACAAAAAAAAATATATAAAAACATTATGTTTAACAATTTTAATTAGTGGTCCCCCTAGGTCCTGGACACAGCCCAGGGGGGGGGGTCATGACCCCCATGACCCTCCCCCTGGATCCGCCCTTGGGCTGAACCTATCTTATCTCTATACCTATTTCTTCCGTTAAGCAGCATTGCTGTGTTTCGGTTTGGCGGTGAATTTACAGGCACATGAGGCTTTACACCTGTATGCCTCAAGTTGCGGGACGCTGGGCAGTGCACGTTAGGGTGTATTTCTAAAGGTGCGTGACTTACTACGAGCCAATTCTCTGTTATAAGCGATGGTTACACTTAACATCAGGTGAGCCGTAAGCTTGTTTCATCTCCATGTAGCATAAAAAAAATCTCTGGTTTTGCCTTACCAGCGATAAGCAACTGTGCGAAAAACTTTTGCATACGGCAATAATAGGTAAATTGTTATAACAATGGGCAATATCACGGATGTAAAATAAACCACTTACCCCCGAGTATAACACATAACTTTTCATCGTGAATGCGAGGAAATTAAAAAAGAATTTCCAAATCAACTTGGGCAAATCGGTGTTGAATGTATTAGGGATGTTAAGGTTGTTTTAACGGAACCGAAGTCTGAGTCGGAGTTTTTAAATTTTGTTTGTCGGAGTCGGAACCGGAGTCGGAGTCGGAGTCGAAGGTGGTTCAATGAAGTAGTTTCAAATAACACTTATGCGTTGTTATGCGTTGAAAATATATGAGATTTGGAGGCCAGGGGGATTTTTTTTCTGTGCAAATCTACTATCCGGAGGAGATACTGCTTCTGCTGCTCATCTTTTGTAATACTTGAATTAAAAGTGCTGATTAATGCGATTCCACGCTCTGCACAATCGTTAACAACCTTCATTTGTCTAGCTTTCTTCTTCATTTCTACATAAACTTCGTCCATCGGCCTTTCTGCAGGGTCTTTAGCTAAAAATATTGAAGATTTTTCTTGTCCGTTTTTTATTAATAAGTCGAACAAAATCGCGGTCCGTTGTGTAAAAAAAGACTGTAAAGAGCTATGTGGGTCAAAAGTTTTGCCATCCAGTCTCTTCAGCGCCTTAGACTTAGGTGGTTTGTGAATAATATTTTGTACCATTTCTCTTTTGGTCTCGAGAGTTACTCGGGAATCGAACAAAGATAATCCAATCAAATGTTCCGAAAAATACCAAAGGTGTCGGCGTAATGCTTGACATGCGGTGTTACTGATGCTTTTGTTAGGGTATTTTTCCAGTAACTTAAAAAGGTCCGCGTCGTTTAGAGGAGCTCTCTCGGCTAAGGGGGTCTCGTTCCAATAACGCCCGTAAACGAGACTCACAAACAGGCTTAAGTCTGTGGCGGACCGGTGCTCTGACGCAGTGAGAGTGAATTGATCTTGAAACATATAAATTTTAAGGCAGTAAATAGCTTTTGCCATCCATCTTGCCTGGTGTAAGGCGCCAGGTACCCGGAACTTCACGTCGGCAGCTGGGTCTGGCTTTCCAAGAAAGATGTGGCAAAGACTTAGTAACTCAAGGTAGTCGGCTCTCGGTTGCTGAATTTCGATTGCATGGCTGTAGTATGACTTCATTTCTTGCCGGCTGGTTTGTAGTTCAGCAGCCCGAAATAAATCGTCGTTCCCGACTACAAATCTCTCTTGGTCTATCTCCGGCCATTTCTTTTGAAAACGTTTAAATAGATTGACATCTGGTCCACCACTTGATCCAAACAACGACTTGAAAACAGCTGAGAAAATTACTTCAAAAACATGGTGTCGACAAGCAATCCAAATCATATCTTTTTCGAGAGAATTTTCAATCAAAGTGCAAGCGCCCATATTCAAGTCAGTGTTAGAAGCAGTCGTGTCAAAGAAAAGTCCCTGCACATCATTTTTCAAGTCCCACTCTTCAAGAACCTTCAAGCAAGCATCAGCTTGTTCTTGTCCAATACCCCTTTTGATTTTCGGTACTGCTAATAGTTTTTCCGTTCCACCGCCAGTGACGAGGACAGCCACTCGATCTACTTTCTCAACTCCATCAGCAATACTAGGCAATAATTGACTATCCCAATGCAAAACTAGAGGATTTTGAGGAGAAAATGATGCCTTATCTGATTCCACAACCACTTCACGTACCTGTTTCCTCATACGATGGATTGTGCTGTGTGATAAAGATATATCTTCTGCTTGTGTTCCTAAAGCTTTAGCCACTGATCCAATCACAAACAGCATTTCGACCAGAGAGATTAACTCGATCCATTACTGTAACAACATCTGCATTTCTTTTTTCTTTTTTCCGTAGGTGTAGAAGCAGAAGAAAGGTATAATTCTTCGCTTGTTGAAGATTTGAAGCTGCAAGGACTAGAACCTAAGGAATCGACATTTATTTTCGTATTGATTTCTTGTTGACTCTTTACCTTCAGTCTTCTCTTTTCAATCTCTGCTTCTCGCTTCTGCTTCCGGGTTTCTTTTTCATCAAGAACCTTATCCACTCCGGCCATACTGCAACTCAATGTGTCTTCTCTTTGCATGATAAGAAATGTTTTATCTTCTTCATTTGTCATTGTTTCCAATGCATTCGAAATAGGTATATCAAAAATTTCCAAAAGATCTGATTTGAATAGCTCCTCATTCATACGACAGGATTCTAGATCTCTTTGTCTACTTTTTTTTAAAAGATTGTATCTTTTCAAAAGTTTATTCATTTTCATTTCCACTTTGTCTTGATTTTGAGTAGGAATCCTCGCTCTCTCCCAAATGTGTAAAATTAACTTAGTTCTCGTTTTCACACTTTGTTTCTCTTCTAAGTGGTGAAAATGAAATCTCCTTAGTACATCTCCGTTCGTAGGTAGCCTCGCGGATGAAAGAGATTCAGTTGGTTTCCCAATTAACCACACTTCTGCTGATGCTCTTGTACGCACCGAACTACTAGTAGAAGCCATGTTGTGTTGTAACTACTATGAATAGGTACTAGGATGCAATGCAATTTACGTGAAAACTATTGTTTATGTAAGTTATCTAAATAACGTCCGCGCGCTACGCTCAACTAATGAATCGCATAGAGCATGTCATGACCGTTGTAAGGTAAATCCCCGGTCCTCACCCCGAACCGCTAAATAGTTTTCCTCCGCACGGGGATTCCCAGCGAACTTCAGTGTTGCTTACTCGAATATTATAACCATAGAACTATTTATTTTGTAAAATTTTGGTACTATTTCGTATCTTTCAAATCGTCGCGACCTCTAAATGTGTTTTAATCGGCTTACTTTTTGGTACACATACATTTTTAACATAAAGGAACAAAAAGAGATCTAGTAAACTGGATATTTTAACACAATTTTTTTCCCCATACAAATCTGACACAGTCTAATTCTACGTACATACCAAATATCATTGAAATCGATTCAGCCGTTACGACGTGATTGAGTAACAAACAAACATCCAATCTTACATATTTATAATAATAGTGTGATTCATACATGCTGACCGACCGACGCGACGCCGCCGCTTATCGGCTATGCTTTTACCTCCGATTTAAAAGTGTCGGAACCGGAGGTGGAATATCAATCGTAAGTTTCGACTTTTCGGAGTCGGAGTCGAAGCTCCGTAACATCCCTGGTATGTATGTTTGTTTGTCCAAGGATAAATTTCGAAGCGTTGATCCGATCTTAGTGAAATTTTATATATTGGTAAGTAGAGATAGGACCAATTCTGGTGTGACTAAATGAGCTAAAAATGGGGAGTTGTTGAGATATTGTGGTTCAAGAAACGTAAAAAAAAAAAAAAACGACGATCCGGTCAAATGATACGTCTATTGAAAGGTCTTCATCAGTACATATCGTTGTTAAATTTAGTTTGAGTTTGTTGTTTTTGAGTTATTAGCCATAATAAAAACTGAACTTTAACGAAATTCACAGGATACACCAGTGACCACACAGTGCTGAAATTTAGTATTCGTGTAGCTTTAGTGACACAAATATAGGGAAAAGTCTGAAATCCAGAATAACTAACTGCAATTTCTACCCCTAAAACTGTAACCAATTAATTTGAACTCCCGTTACTTGTAATTTGAATGAAACTGTCGGTCAAGTTAGTTGATCATTTCGTGATACTATTTTATTAGTCAAAGAAGAACCGCATCAGGTATCGAGCTAACAATGACCAACTTTCAGAGCTTAAGTGATGAAAAATATACGACATTTTGACTTGCTTACCGCTAGTAAGGCAGAGATATAAAGAATACCGTTCTAGAATTATTTAGTAGAGAGGTTATTTAGTACGTATCTAAAGTGGTCATGTCATGTTAGCATAGCTGATTATCTAAGTTCCGCGCGGTCTTCGGAGTGCTGCCAACTTATTCAGGTGGACAAAATTGGAACTAAACGTGACAGGTACAAAACCGGGTACAAACACAGCTGTTCAATAGACACTAGCGTTGCTGTAAACTGCACAGTTAAGTTGGTCAGATACCCAAAAAATAATTATTTAATAAATTATTAATTTTAGTAACTTATACCATTGTAGTACTTATTAGCAGTTACCACCCGGGCACGATCTGCCGTGGCCAGGCTCGAAGTCCTTAAACAGGCTCCGCACCCAGGTTGGCCGCTGCAGACTTAATATCTGCGAATGGGGATTCAGGGACCCTAACTTAACGCAGTGCGAGTGCGGTGATCCCGCGCAGTCAATGCAGCACTTGCTAAATGTGCCCTTCGTGTTCGAACACCTGCACGATGGAGGACCTACTAACCGCCTCACCTAATACCTGTCCAACATAGTATACGTATAGTAACGTAGAACTCTCGACACGCTGAGAAGAAGAAGAAGTAACATATGAATGTAACATTAGGTTTTGTAATTTATTAAACCTGTCAAAACTCAAAACACAATAGAGGTTCAATTACTATGGTACGATATTGTGTTAGCTCATATCCATTATCAATCCACAGCTGAGCATAAGCCTACTCCAATTAAAAAAAAATGGATTTTTATTCATTCACCAAATCTGTTTTTTTAGCTTTGACTTTTTTTTTTCTGAGTGTGCACCGCATCGACTGTTGTGTGTTTATTTGTTACTAGCTGACAAATCCGCAGCTTCGCACGCGTAGTTTTTCAATAAAAACATTACCCTCCTTCTGCGCAGTTGGATAAAAATGAAATAAACATGTCACCCGGGGATAGTGTAGCTTTCCAACAGTGAAAGATTTTTTTAAATCGGTCCAGTAGTTTCTGAGCCTATTCAATACAAACAAACAAAGCTTTTCTCTTTATAATATTAGTATAGACAAACAATCTTCCTTACCAACAGTAGTGATAGGGTTCCTGAATGGCAGCAGTCCAAAGGAATACTGAAACATTCCTCGTCCCATCGGCATCATCGGAGACACTCCTGTCCACTTCTTGACAATCTCCTGAAATCTCCTGAGGTAGCCGTTAGCGGGGTTCTCGAACGGTTTGAAGATGTCTGTTTCGCCGAATGAGAACACCGGAACCAGTGATGCTCTGAAAGTCAAAAATATATAGTTGATAGAGCGAAGCGAGATCTCTAAATCAACTTGGGCAAATCGGCGTTGTATGTATGTATGTTTGTCTGAGGATAACTTTCGAAGCGTTGATCCGATCATCGTGAAATTTAAAACATAGGTAGGTAGTGATGGCACAATTTTGGTCAGACTAAATGAGCTACAAATATTGGGGGGTTGTTGAGATATTGGGGTTCAAGAGTGGTAAAAAAAATTAAAATGAAGCTATTAGGTCAAATAGGGCATCAAATGAAAGGTATTCATTAGTAAATTTAGACACCGTTTTTATTTTTTGTAAATTCTTTATAGTTTTTTAATTATTAGCCATAATAAAAACTAAACTGACATAATTCACAGGGTACACCAGTATCCCCACAGTGCTGAAAAAAGTCTGAAATCCAGAATAACTGTAATTCGTACCCCAAAAAAACCACATACATGAACTCCCGTTACCTGTAATTTGAATGAAACTGTAGGTCAAGTTAGTTGGTTATTTATTTTGTGACACTACTTTGATAGTCAAAGATTACAACTAATATTTTTTTGTTTTAATCTGAGACTCGCGAGATCTCAGTTCGGAGCGAACCACTAGTTATAACAATTTTTTTGGCTTAATTAATATCTCGTCCCACTCTGCCCAAATCTAACGAGAACACTGGGACAGTGATGCTAAGAAAGTAACGAAGTTTATAATTAGAAATATTCTTTTTTTCCGCAAACTTATCTCGTTCCACTGCTGACCAAAAGTCTCATGAGAACACTGGGAGTGATGTTCTGAAAGTTAATAAGTTTATAGATAGAAATACTTTTTTAGCTAAGATATCTCATCCCACTACTGGGCAAAGGTCTCATGAGAACACTTGGACCAGTGGTGCTCTGCAAGCAAATAAGTTTATAGTTAGAAATTCTTTTTTTAGCTAACATATCTCGCTCGTCCCACTGGCAGGTAAAGGACGCCCCAACCATCCCCATCCTTTGATATTTCCCACTATTTCGGTGTAGAGATCGTCCTGCCAACGCTTCCTCGGGGGACCCCGATGACGCCTTCCATCTTTAGGCAGAAAGTCTTTATAAGAAGTACTTATCAAGTAAATAAAGGTCTCCCTCGATCTCCCCTAATACTTCTGACTGTAAGATAAATAAAATGCTAAATCTCAGCTGATCAATAGACAGACAGGGCGACGTGTTCAAAGATGTCTGATTATTATGAAAGTTCTCTTCAAAATTCTATCACAGAGAAATGTAAGCTTGATGCGAGTGAATCACCCATAACACTAATAGGGGACCTTCCAAAAATTAGAATTGCATACTTCACTTACCCAGTCTTCATTGCCACGCGGACAAATCCCTTCCTTCTACTGAGCGTCACTTTATACCGCCCCGGGTGAGAATCCAACGCCTCAGCGGCACCGCCTATCATCAGCGCCAAGCAATGCCCTTTGTACCTCTTCGAATCCAAGAAATACGTAAGACTATCTTCGTCACACGAACGCAATCCCAAAGACATAATAAAGTCTCTGAAGAAAGGCACCAGAAAATGACCTCCCAGGGTACTAAAATTCGAGCTCATTCCAGGGAATTTCTTGCGGAAGTCCAGAGCGTTTGTGGCGAAGGAACAGAGCGCTCCCTGTGACAGTAGACCGTGGGGGTAGCAGGCGAATAGATAATTCTTAGACGGATCCAGTTCAGTGGTTTTAACAAGATTCATTGGAAAGTATTCGCTGTAGTAACGCCATATTGACCAACTTCTGACCCATTCGATCCTGGAATTGTAAGAGAATTCGATAAGTCATAGTAGAAAAATCGACGTATCTAATCGTCTTCATCATTATATCAGCCAAAGCACGTCCACTGCTGAACATAGACATCCTCCACATATTTCCAAAGCAAACGATCTTGAGCAGCCTGCACCACCCAACGGCTCCCAGCCATCTTTTTCATGTCATTTTGCCATTTTCAGTACCTACGTACTTACAAAGTTTACTTAGGGTGACTTGCGCAACGATACCCAAGCGATTAGTGGCTAAATATAATTTAGAGAGTTGTCAAATCATATAAATACGTCAAATTTAAACATGTTTAGTCGCTAAATACGTTTAGGGATCGTTGTGCAAGCCGGGATTAAGTGTTTGAATGGACTGGTTCATTTTCGTTCGTCCATTCGTTAACAATGCATCGACAATGAAAACTAAGTAGGTACCTACCTAATTATGGCACTGAGGTCATCATCATTAGTAATTTGAGAAACAGTAGGTATTAAGATAAGATAAGATAACTCTTTATTGTACTCCAAAGTAAAATACAGAACATCATCATCATCAGCCGGAAGACGTCCACTGCTGAACATAGGCCTCCCCCTTAGATCGCCACAACGAGCGGTTGGTAGCCGTTTGCACCCAACGGCTCCCCGCGATTCTTACTAGATCGTCGGTCCACCTTGTGGGGGGCCGGCCTACGCTGCGTCTTCCAGTCCGTGGTCTCCACTCGAGAACCTTTCTTCCCCAACGGTTATCGGTTCTACGAGCGATGTGGCCCGCCCATTGCCACTTCAACTTGCTAATTTTGAGAGCTATGTCGGCAACTTTAGTTCGTCTGCGGATTTCCTCATTGCGGATGTAATTTACAGAACATAATTCTTACAAATAGATTTAGTACAATGGGCGGTCTTATCGCTAAAAACGATCTCTGCCAGACAACCTTTGTATGGACAGGATTATAATGTATCACATGACGGCGGTGCATCTATATACAATTAAAAACATACCTACATACTATAAACCTAAAATATTAGTACTAACACAAATTTAAGTAACAACTTCAACACAGGGACAGATAATGGGTGTGCACTTTTGTTTTAAAATTACTAATGGACTTGGATGTATGATTTTGGTAAATATTGTGGATGGACGCAACTTCATCATCATCGTCAGCCCTTCTCGTCCCGCTGCTGGGCATAGGCCTCTCTTCGTTGTCCCCATTCGCCTCTGTCCTGCGCTGTTTTAATCCACATACCTACGACCTGCAGTTTTTACAATGTCGTCCGATTTTGCAGGCGGACGACCAACATTCCCGGTTCCATCACTCAGTCAGCACCTTATTAGGCAACTAAGGACTGTCCTTTATCTATATTCTGGCTTTATAAATGCAGCAGTGGTCATCCCAGGTGAGGATGATTATTTCTAAATAATAGGGGTCATTATAATATAATACCTAGTCAGGTAATAAGTATTGTCACACAGTAAAAACTTTTCTTTTAGAATGCTGGCCACAAAAAAGTTTATAGAATTCGAATTTCGAATTGTTCATGAAAATAAAAATGTATACTTTTTAGAATTTTACTCATTTTTAAATATGGAGTGGACGCTTAAAGAAGACCGTGTTGCAGTTATTGCGTTGCATCGTTGCGGTTACGCGCCAATTCAAATTTTTGAAATACTGAAAAATTTGAATATAACCAAAAGATTCGTTTATCGCACCATCAAACGATACAATGAAGACTCTAGTGTAGATGGCAGGTCAAGAAGTGGTCGCCCTCGGTCTGTTAGGACTTCAGCAGTGATAAAACTGTGAAGGCGCGAATTCAAAGAAATCCCAAACGTAAGCAGAAACTGTTGGCCCTTCAGATGGGGTTAAGCAGAACCACGGTGAAAAGGGTGTTAAATGAAGACTTAGGGCTTCGGGCATATCGAAGAAAAACAGGACATCGTTTGAATGCTCGTCTAATGGACCTGAGACTGAAGAGATGCCGCGCTTTGTTGAAGCGGTACGCGGGAAAAAAATATCGGGAAATTCTTTTTTCGGATGAAAAAAATTTTACCGTAGAAGAGAGCTACAACAAACAAAATGATAAGGTGTACGCACACAGTAGTAAAGAAGCGAGCAACCGTATTCCGCGTGTCCAACGAGGTCATTTTCCATCCTCGCTCATGGTATGGTTGGGAGTTTCTTATTGGGGCTTAACAGAGGTACATTTTTGTGAGAAAGGTGTAAAAACGAATGCAGTTGTGTATCAAAATACAGTCCTGACGAACCTTGTGGAACTTGTTTCTCATACCATGTTCAATAACAGGCACTAGGCATTCCAACAAGATTCGGCGCCAGCTCATAGAGTGAAGAGCACACAAGACTGGCTGGGGGCGCGTGAAATCGACTTCATCCGGCACGAAGACTGGCCCTCCTCCAGTCCAGATTTGAATCCGTTAGATTACAAGATATGGCAACACTTGGAGGAAAAGGCGTGCTCAAAGCCTCATCCCAATTTGGAGTCACTCAAGACATCCTTGATTAAGGCAGCCGCCGATATTGACATGGACCTCGTTCGTGCTGCGATAGACGACTGGCCGCGCAGATTGAAGGCCTGTATTCAAAATCACGAAGGTCATTTTGAATAAACTTTAGTGTCATAAGAATCTATGTTTTGTTAAGTTCATTTTGGTATATAAATGGTTACATAATGAATAAACTTGATTCAATTATTTTATATTAAACATGTGACAGAATTTATGACCTGACTAGGTACTATACTTATTATAATATTGATTTGATTTAATTTAATTTATTTATTTTAATTATTGTTATTATGGATTATAATTATCTGAAATAAAATGAATACAATAGAACACAATTAGCAAATACTCCTATTGTCTATGTGTTTTTAAAAATTAGGTCAGTGCACATATTAACTTATTGTTGCCTTAAAAATATCATAAGACCGACCGTAATGCTTATAGTCGTGATAAATTCCGCCTCGCAATGACTTCTTCAATACAAAATTACACATGTCTTTGAGTTTTAGTTCTAGAGTATGCCAGTCAAAAATCAATAAGTAAAATCTTTTTATTCATTAAAATCACAAGGATCACTTTGAAACGTCAATTTTACTGCCTGTTCCTTAGCGACCAAGCCAGGAAAGAAATGCAAGAAACAAGGCTGGTTCTTTTTTTATTAATCCTTTTAGAATACTTACCAATAAAGAAAATAAATTATGACTAACTTGTAACATTTTTGAACGAGTGGAAGCAATTTCAATCCCAAGCTTATCTTTCATCAAAATAATCCGATATTTTATAGTAGGCTTTTTATAAAGATTTTGTTTAATTACGTTTCTTAATTTGTTAATTGTCAATTTTTGCACATCACTTGGGAGTTTGTTATAAAGCGAACACCTTGACCTTTAAACGATTTACTAACTTTATGGAGTCTACAAGTGGCAACAGCGAGTTTATCTTTATTTCTAGTATTAAAATTACAAATTAATATTTTCAACATACATCAGATTTTCATAGATGTATTGAAAAGGGAATGCCATAATATTTATTTCTTTAAACTTATGTGGCGTAATGATTCTCTGGGGCCCATATTATAAATTGCACGAACAGCCCTCTTCCGCAGCACAAAAACGGTGTTTATATCTGCAGTTTCCTCGCGATGTTTTCCATTGATACGACCAATATTCGAATCGGAACGTTGGGTCACTCGCCTTCTTCGTTATTGGCAATGGATAAGAACACTATATAATCCCACTTCTACCACAGAACCTCCCGCAACCGGCAACGAGCTCACCCACATATTGTAGATGCGTGGAAGTCTCACACGGTGCGTTTCACCCGCTCGTTTCGTCCACGCACCTGCAACATGTGCAACCTTCCTCCGGAGGTGTTTCCGGTGGGCTTCAAAATGAGCGCCTTCAAGAGAGGTGTAATTAGGTTATTAAGTGCTAGGCAACGCGACTGCAGTACCACGAGTGCTGCATGAGTTTATAGGCGGCGGTGACCACTTACCATCAAGAGGCCCGTCAGCTTGTGTGTCTACAAGTTTAATATACCTAAAAAAACACTTACTTCCTCCCTCCTCGATTGCAAGTAGACACGTCATTCAGCATCCAGCACCCATACAGCAGCGCCAGCCACCAATAGCTCGAGTACAGAAGCTTAATGTACAGGTAGATAGATATCCCTTCGCCTAGGAGGATGATGCCCATCCATATAGCAGCGGCCAGCGTCTGTAGGCGGCGAGCCATCGGGACGTGAAGGGGCGCCCATTCTACGCCTATCGCGGCGGATATTCGACTGAAATTATTAGAAACAAACGTCTAAAGTAAATTTTCATAAAGAAAATGAGCATGTTAAAAGCCTTCGGTCGGCCAAAACACTCCGACACCACTTGTATCTAAAGGTGCGTTTCCACCAGAGCTGTACGAGGAAGCTAAACGGTAAGCGAGGTATAAACCCACCAACAGGATAGCTTCATCAGACCCGGATCTAGGTAGGGGGGGGGGGGGGGCAAATCAGGGCACCTGCCCCGGATGGCAATTTCAGGAGGCGCCAAATTTTTCAATAAAATAATTCGAATATTTCAACGAAAATATTCGAATTTCGAATCGTTTATGAAAATAAAAATGTATACTTTTACTCATTTTTAAATATGGAGTGGACGCTTAAAGAAGACCGTGTTGCAGTTATTGCGTTGCATCGTTGCATCGTTACGCGCCAATTCAAATTTGAATATAACCAAAAGATTCGTTTATCGCACCATCAAACGATACAATGAAGACTCTAGTGTAGATGACAGGTCAAGAAGTGGTCGCCCTCGGTCTGTTAGGACTCCAGCAGTGATAAAAGCTGTGAAGGCGCGAATTCAAAGAAATCCCAAACGTAAGCAGAAACTGTGGAAAGGGTGTTAAATGAAGACTTAGGGCTTCGGGCATATCGAAGAAAAACAGGACATCGTTTGAATGCTCGTCTAATCGACCTGAGACTGAAGAGATGCCGCGCTTTGTTGAAGCGGTACGCGGGAAAAAAATATCGGGAAATTCTTTTTTCGGATGAAAAAATTTTTACCGTAGAAGAGACCTACAACAAACAAAATGATAAGGTGTACGCACACAGTAGTGAAGAAGCGAGCAACCGTATTCCGCGTGTCCAACGAGGTCATTTTCCATCCTCGCTCATGGTATGGTTGGGAGTTTCTTATTGGGGCTTAACAGAGGTACATTTTTGTGAGAAAGGTGTAAAAACGAATGCAGTTGTGTATCAAAATACAGTCCTGACGAACCTTGTGGAACCTGTTTCTCATACCATGTTCAATAACATGCACTGGGTATTCCAACAAGATTCGGCGCCAGCTCATAGAGCGAAGAGCACACAAGACTGGCTGGCGGCGCGTGAAATAACTTCATCCGGCACGAAGACTGGCCCTCCTCCAGTCCAGATTTGAATCCGTTAGATTACAAGATATGGCAACACTTGGAGGAAAAGGCGTGCTCAAAGCCTCATCCCAATTTGGAGTCACTCAAGACATCCTTGATTAAGGCAGCCGCCGATATTGACATGGACCTCGTTCGTGCTGCGATAGACGACTGGCCGCGCAGATTGAAGGCCTGTATTCAAAATCACGGAGGTCATTTTGAATAAACTTTAGTGTCATAAGAATCTATGTTTTGTTAAGTTCATTTTGGTATATAAATGGTTACATAATGAATAAACTTGTTTCAATTATTTTATATTAAACATGTGACAGAATTTATGACCTGACTAGATATAGGTTTTGGATCGAAAACCTATATGGTAGTTCCCGTTGACCTAGAATCACGAAATTTGGCAAATAGCAATGAAAAGCAAAGCAGCACAAATAAACGAAAAATTCAAAAACATATTATTAGATGAAAATTAAAGAGACATACATAGTTGATGCCAATTAAGATACCTAGCCCTCTGAGTTGTATGGGCGCTCATACAAGTTAGAGGACTCCTCAAATAAGGTAAATAAATAAAATTGTGTTATTGAATAAAATAAATATTTAAGTGGGGCTCCCATACAACAGACATGATTTTTTTGCCGTTTTTTATAGATAATGATACGGAACCCTTCGTGCGCGAGTCCGACTCGCACTTGGCCAGTTTTTTACTTTATTGTATTTTAAAATTTAATTTGTTATGAAGTAGTATTTTCTTGTTAATGTTTTATTGATTACCTACTTAACTAACTGTAAGAATTGTTTTAAAATATTTTGCACATTTAAATAAATAAATAATTTTGTGTTTACTATGTGTGCTGTTGGTCTTGCATATTAAATAAAACGAAAATTTAGCCTCATATGAACTTCCATTTATCACCACCACTGTCAACAGTCTCATACATAGTCCTGACTCCTGAGCATACACAAACCCTGTGTTGTGGATATCAGGAATTATGAGTACCTCTACCATGGTACCACAACACCCATTGTGGTACCAGAACGAATCACTAAAGCTCATGGTACCATTTCTTTCGGGATTGTGAGTGGAGGCACCTATGCAGTTTGCGAGCCATTAACAGATGAACACAAGGCAAAGCAAATATAAACAATCGAAATATAATCTGGGTGAATATATACCTAATATACTGTCTTGGAGACACTTCCACCTGGTAGTGATCTGGAGCACTTGAGCTATCTATAGATCGTTTGCAACGGTCTTCAGATGATTCAACTGTTTCTTCTGTATTTCCTTCCTACTTCAAAATATAATCTAACTTCTACAAACTCCACTATACTATATGTAGGTATATACCTACAAATTCCTTCCTCGGATTTAATTTTTCCTTAACCATTAAATTGACGTCATCGCACGATTAAAGATTCAATAAACATCTTCAACGTTTTTTGAGTAATTATTAATAATTTAAAATAATAATCGATAGAATATTCTCGAGCATAATAAAATAACTAATATTTGTTTGTTTGTTTTAATTCTTTATTGCACTTACAGAAAAATGTACAAATGGAGGACTTAATGTTAAAAGCAATTACTACCAGTCAATCGTGACAGGTAAAAAACTTAGGCGTGCTTATTTAGATACTAAATAAAGAAAAAAAATTGACCCGCGGCTCCAATGCTTCGGAGTCGATTTTAGATTGGCGGGGCCTGAGGTAGCGTAAAATACCTTTTCGTACCACTTGTTCAAAAAAGTGACATTCTATGCCACAAAAAGCGAACATAACAATAGTCATTTTTAATCTGTTAAAAACAGGGAAAGATAATTGTACTGAATTTCATTCTTCCTCTAGGGGGAGAATGTGATTTAAATTTGGAATACTTACCGAAATTTATACTGAACTACATCGAGTTTGTATATAAAGCATTATACATCTTTTTGAAAAAGGAATACGCATTTATTATGCAGTTATGATTATTAAATAAAATTACGAAAACCGACGAGGCCGTATGAGCTTGATGCCTTTGCTTTTCCGACAAAAAAATATTAGTCTAGGAATTTGCCGCGTTTTTGTTTTCTTCAAATACATAAACGTTAAGTTTATTTTAATTTATTTTTATAAATAAGTTAATGTTCTAAAAATACGTTACGATGTTAAATCAAATACTCAAATCAACTCATCAACAATAAATGTACCAAACAAAAATGTAACTCTCTCTATCAATAATTGGACCAATGTTTCGAATGTTAACTTTTACTTTTAATTGTTATTATTTTTAATAAATGCTTATCTCATATTGTTATTGTGTTAATTTTTTCGCAAACGGTACGAAAAGTAGAGTATTTTCCTCGGTGATAAAGCTGTCTTAGTCTTGGGTGAACTTAAATCCCTCGCTACACTCAGGACTCGTCTTAAATCCCTCGCTTCGCTCGTGATTTAAGTTTTTAACACCTTCGCTACGCTCGGGAGTAAACCTCGAGTCCTTCGTTACGCTCGCGATTTAAATCGTCACCCGCGACAGAAGACACTGCTTTATCCCCTTGGTTAATAATCTACTAATAGTTCCAAAACAAGCCTGCAAAATTAAATGCAAATCCCTGCCGCCAAAATGTTCAATTCGTCGTCATAATAATAATTTATTACAAGGTAATCGCAAGTATCCTATTAGATAGGTTAGTAGGCTTCCGCCCTCGGCTTTGCACGCGTGGTGTGTCAATTACAAAAAAAAACAGCTATCTAATAAATTCACATTTAACAAACGCGCGAACTGTCAAACTCGCGAAGTTAAAATAGTCAATAAGTTTGTTGAAATTATCCACTTTTCTGCGCTTTTCTTCCGTAAAAATCGTCTACAAAGTATTAGATTTTTTTTATAAAAAGATGAATTAACAAGAATTATACATAGATTCTGTAAGTCTGTATTTTTTGTAGCTTAGAAATACCTTTTCTCCTGAGTCACGCCTTACCTTCTTTTAGCACGACCAGGATGACTGGTGGATAATGCTATTAGCATTAAATCCTCCTAGCACTGTACCAATTTATACCAAATTTGTGTACCTACCTAGCTTCAAGTTTTTATGTTGTTTTTTATTGATATACTGTTTTATTTTTTGTAGTTATTTTTGTATTGTGTTGTTGAAAAAAAAAATATTTGATTGTATTTTTATTCTGTTTTGTGTGAACGTATTAAATATATGAAATCGGTAAAGTCGTTCTCTAGGGCGTGACCAAGGGAAACAGAGATTCATTTTTATATACTTATTAGGTAATGTAGATGCAGACTTGATCAACTATTAAACAGTCTAGAGTTGCCTATAACAGATTTTTGTTTGAGAATTTTAAATCGCGAGTTCGTGGACATTTTTTTATGCTACATAGAGATGAAACAAGCATAAGACTGATGTTAAGTGGTAACCATCGCCTATGCTATAACAAAGAATTGCCTCATAGGTCACGCACCTTAGAAATGTACCCTACTATGCAATGCCCTGCGTCCATCAACTTGGGGCATACAGGGTGTAAACCCTCATGTGCAAATTTTTATTAGTTCCCTTTCCTGTGCACTACCTACACATCTTTATCTACAATACACAAAGGTTATCTGGAAGAGAATGCTCTTTAGCATTAAGTTCGCCTTTGTACTAGTTTTATAAGTACAATAAAGTATTTTCAATCAATTAATTATGTGCCTGTATCACGGACTTCACAAGTCCGTGATCTGTATGTAATTTCACCGGCTTACCCTTCAAACCGAAACACAGCAATGCTGCTTGGCGCCCTTTCACAAGGAACTCTGCTACTCGTAAGGACATAAATGATTCCAAGTGTTTCAGAATTGCAAAAATAATATCACGTTTTTTTGTGGACTACGCCTAAGACAGACTTCATAATTATGTTCATTTTGAGAACATGTTATTGAATGGAGATAAAGTACATACAATACAATAATTGTACCCGAAGCGGGTAAATAATAAAAAGCTAGCAACATTACGCGGGTGGGGGTGAGATGGGTGCGGGACGCGGGTTTTATCGCGTTCCCCTCTCCCCCTGTTAATGTGCCCTTTGTGCCCGAACACCTGCACGATGGAGGACCTATACTATTTCCATTTCTTTATTTTCTCAATGACAGTTCTAATTTGATAGTTGTAGTGTTGTGACCAAATAAGTAATGATATCGATCGCATATATTTATTATATTTTGAACATTCAAATATACTTTTTCATGGTCAATGGCCCACCGCCATTTTGTGTTTGTTTTAATCTGTCAATCGCAACAAGACGGTCGTACTAGTAACTACATTTCTGTTCGCTGAGTTTTTTCACATTATCCATACGTTACGTTGTGTATTTTGTGTTCCACCGTGTTGATTGCTGCCCAGCTGTCAAATATCAAATAAAAATTGTGAGAAGAACCCAAAACATTATAGCGTTGGATTGTGAAATTCATGTGACATTCGATAAAATAGAAGTACAGACTTGTAATAAATGTGGGGGAGAGCTCATCGAGTGACAGTGACAATTCATCAGATTTTGATTAAAATAAATAAATAGAGATTACCTGTATTTCGTTTCATTGTCGAGTACCTACCTATACCCACTTATTTTACAACAGCTTCGAAAATTTTAAAGAACACGGCATTATCAATCAGTAATTAATACGTGTAACATCTTGTAATGAAATATAATATTAGTTAATAAATTGGTACAAAAGTATCCGGCAGTAGTTTAGTTTCTTACATTTTGTAAAAAAATATCGGGTCTATTATCGTGTTACGTTTATCGATAGCTCCATCTCTATCAGTTTCTCCGCGTCATATTTTTATAAAAGAATGCATACATAATGTAAAAAGGTCGCTCGTTCAAGTTTTCACAGGAGCTGTCATCGAGAAAATAAAGAAATGGAAATACTATAATAACCGCCTCACCTAATGCTATTGTTGTGTCTAACACAGTATAAATTAAAACGCTAAGAAGAAGAATAATTGAACGATATTTTACTTAGACGTGATTTATTTCAATCGGTCACAGTTGACCACCTCCGTGGCGCAGTGGGCGAATAGCCGGCTGAGACACAGGAGGTAGCGGGTTAGATTCCCGCCGCGGAACAAATGTTTGCATGATCTACAGATATTTGTTTCGGGTCTGGATGTTTTTCTATATATTATAAGTATGTATTTACAAAAAAACAGTACATAAGTATTCTATCAGTTATCTGGTTCCCTACAAGTTCTGCTTAGTTTGGGGCTAGATAGCGCTGTGTGAAATGCCCAGCAATATTTGAACCGAAACATTTTCGGTCGATACATCGATAAGACGGTACGTGATAAATCCCGTAAATAATTATTTATATTTATATAATAATAATTATAAATACGGGATTTATCACGAACCGTTTTATCGGTACGTATGAGAGGGAGACGAGACGTTGTTCGGAGCGGATCGCACTCGCCTTGATGAAGGTTCACGAATTGAACCGAAACATTGTCGGTCGAAACGCCGATAAAACGGTACGTGATAAATCCCGTATTTATAATTATAATTGTACAATAATCTTACAATAAAACAAAAAAATTGAGTGTCTACGTAGGTATTGTGTGGTACTATTGTGTATTACTACTAAACCTTGTATAAGATTTTGTGAGTATAATCTTGTCTTGCCCTAAGATTTTACTGATAGTCAAGATCAAGTGAACAGTTTCTATGACCTTTGTCTACGCGCATTATACGTAAGTGACAACAACGCAATGTTATAGTTCCTACATTACATAATCTTTCATTAAACTTTGGAAGTATACTAAAGTCTAACTTTTTATTAGCTGCA
This sequence comes from Philereme vetulata, assembly GCA_918857605.2. Taxonomy (NCBI): domain Eukaryota; kingdom Metazoa; phylum Arthropoda; class Insecta; order Lepidoptera; family Geometridae; genus Philereme; species Philereme vetulata. The sequence goes on along the minus strand of OU975423.1, from coordinate 1,703,837 downwards.
GTAAAATGACTTTTTGTGGGTTGCCGGTTTTTGAAGAAAAATAAATAGGGATGTAGCTAAATGAGTGAATCATAAATGAATAATCAGTTTGGTATTTTTTTTTTGAGATTAAATATTAAGTTGTAATGTATTTTTTTAACCTATTATTATTACTATACTAGAGGATTGATCTTTTTTAGTGGAAGTATAGGGAGGTACATTCAAAATGAAACAAAAACGTCATAATAATGTTATTTAATTATTTTTTGTGAACTGAATCACATCCCTATTGAGATTAGGCTGGCAACATTATTTTACGGAATGACATTTAGAAACGTCATTTTACTGCAGCTAATAAAAAGTTATACTATACGTTTCTTTATGACCCTGTATTTGTTATTATCACACCAGCACCAATGACAAAGAAATAGACTAAGGACTTAAGGACTTATCAACTTAATATTTATATCGTAAGTTATATAGGTATTTAGTTAGATTATAAGATAAAGGGATGTTAACTTTATACTTTTATCACAGACCAGTACCAGTAGATAGGTATAATATAAATTAAACTGGAAAAGGAAAGATTTGTTTGTTTGTATTGAATAGGCTCCGAAACAACTGGACCGATTTAAAAAATTCTTTCACTGTTGGGAAGCTGTATAATGGCGAATGTTCTGAGGAGCTATTTGATCTCATCCCGTCGTCGAGATTTTACCACCGCACTTCTCGACAACGTAATAAAGCTCATCCACATATAATCGACAATTGGGTATCGCGCACCACACGCTTCACGCGATCTTTTCTACCCCATACTTGCAAGATGTGGAATGAGCTACCATCTGAGGTTTTCCCATTAGACTACGACATGGCACGCTTCAAGAGAAATGTAAAGAGGTTTCTTCAGTGTAGGGTATCGACAATACCCCGGGTGTTGCCGGTGTCAATAGGCGACGGTGACCACTTACCATCAGGTGGGCCGTAAGCCTGTTTCCCCACAAATAACATAAAAAAAAACTACACTATCCCCGGGTGACATAGGCTACTTTTTACCCAACTGCGCAGAAGGTGGGTAATATTTTTATTGAAAAACTACACGTGTAAAGCTGCGGATTGGTCTGTTACCGATTTTGATGAAACCACACTAATATTATAAAATATGTGAAAGTTTGGATGTTTGTTTATTTATTTGTTTGTTACTCAATTACGTCGTAACGGCTGAACCGATTTTGATGAAACTTGGTTTGTTAATAGATTATGACCTGGATTCAAACATAGGCTACTTCTTATTGTCAAACAACGCGTGTGAAGCCGCTGGTAGCTAGTTTGAAATATACTTAGAAATCACGCTTTAAAAAGGTTCTCTTAAAACGTAAGGTTACTTTTTGTTATTTTAAAGTGTTGTTAAGCTATATTTATAGAAGTGCAAGACTTCTACCACTTCTACTCCAAGCATTTAGTTTAATTTACACAGTTGAGTTACGCATTTCATCCATGAAGCACAGACGTTATGTACAGTACCAGTACAGATAAGGCCGCCCATTGTATTGCCTTATTTATTTTAACCTAGTACTTATTTGTTATTATTTCTGTTTGTGTGGTAATTCAATAAAGAGTTATCTATCTATCTATCTATCTAGTACCTACCAGAGTAGGTACAATGGTTATTATCGTAAATTTATACGGTAAACATATCGACACTTAATTTTTATGGATATACTTACTATACGTATATTTCGTTTAAGATATATGTATACATATATTTAAGATTCTTGTACACGCACCTACCTTTAAAATCATCTCTCTCTCTAGCCTCAAAGGTTTGCTGGAAGAAAACTCTTCTTAGGGTTAAGCTCGCCTTTGTACATGTCCTCTATTTCTGTACTCTTTGATGTATTTTCTTGTGTACAATAATGAATAAATGAATCGATCTATGTAGGTTCATTGAAAAGCTATCATGACCAACTCGGACGAAAAATATGGCGTCCTTATCATGTACTCGTACCTACCTAACTACCTACCTACTACGACGTTGAAATTCACCATGATGGTAATCGAAAATTGATTGAGTACGTCGATAATCTACAGTAAAATATGGTTCATATACCTACATAATAGTTATTTTTATGTCTAAATATAAATCATTTATAGGAATTAAGCGATATAAGGATAAAATGGACGCGTACCTATTTAGATAGGTAGGTAGTACCTACAAAACTAAACAAAAATAAAATAATCTCAATGCAATAGAATTGTTTACATTTTGTATCAGTAATTAACTAACGCCAATAAAACTTATATTTCTAACTGAAAAGTTATTATTAAATTACAAATGTACTGTAAGTAAAATATACTCAATATTCAATCATTTTTATTGTATTCTACAATGTAATAGTACCTACTTAGGTGGTACCTACTTAATTGATAGGTGATGATAAGATAATTGATAAACAAATAATGTCGGAGATTTCTTACAGGTAACATGATCATAGGACCCTGTTGGGCACAACAGGAGAGAAGGACTTCATTGTTCTTGTTACGTCTTGTTACCTAGGTATATTCATTTTAAAAAGAAAATATTCACATCAAACTGTCAAAGTAAGTAGTAGGTAAGTATATATTTACCTACCAAGTTATTATTAAAATTGTCGTCAATTGTGTAAACAGTAGGTTTTACTTTAAAAAAACATACTTTACTTACCATAAAGCTATATTTATAGCTTCATAGCGCGAAGAACACATGTGTTATCAACATAACAACACAATTTAAGGATGGAATAAATTTACTAATATTTAGTAGGTTAGAGCAGATCCTTTACGAAATAGCCACAAACACATAAAAAAGAAACTTACCTAAATATTTTCAAAATTAAATCGAACATCGTTTATTTTTTAATTCTTCACTTTTTACGAGCACACACGTTCAACGTGTATTCATCCAAACGTACGACTACCGTCAAGCGGGCTGGCGAGGCGTAATCTCACTGCCGCTGATTCTTGATTAGAGTCAAGTGCGAGTTTAATTTAAACTAATAATAACCGAGCTGTGTTCAGTGACATGTTTCCTTTGTAACCACAGAACATAGTTGTGTTTGTAACGCTCAATTGTTTTAGATAATTATACCGAGCTTTGTACTTATAATTTGTGCTCTGTGCTTCTGCAATGGAGAGTCCTTTGTGCTTTGTCTACGAATCTACCGGCAGTTTTTATTTATTGATCGATCGAAGCGAGATCTCTAAATCAACATGAGAAAATCGGCGTTGTATGTACCTATGTATGACATGACATATCTATGTAGGTATGCTTATTTGTCCGAGGATAACTTTCGAAGCGGTTATCCGATCATTGTGATATTTGGTATAAAGGTAGGTAGTGGTGGCACATTTTTGGTTTAAAATGAGTTAAAAATGTTGGGGGGTTATTGAGATATTAGGGTTCAAGAGGGTTACCTAATAAAAAAAAACAAAATGGGACTATCCGGTCAAGTACCTAGCACGTCTAATAAAAGGTCTTTGTAAGTACATTTCGACCCCGTTTTTATTTTTAGTTTAAACCTTGTAGTTTTTATGTTATTATTAGCCATAATAAAAACTGAACTTTGACAAAAAACCACAGGATACACCAGTGACCGCGCAGTGCTGAAATTTGGTATGCGTGTAGCTTTAGTGACACAAATATAGGCAAAAGTCTGAAATCCAGAATAACTGCAATTTGTACCCAAAAAAAATGTAACCACAACACATAAACTCCCGTTACCTGTAATTTCAATGAAACTGTAGGTCCAGTTTTGTGGTTAGTTTTTCGTGGCACTATTTTGATACTCAAAGATTACAAATCATATTTTTCTGTTTTAATCGGAGACTCGCGAGATCTCAGTTCGGAGCGAACCACTAGTCTAATAAAGAATATACTATAAAGTCACTGACATAGTCCTGGCATAGAGGATTAGTAAGCTGAAGTCGGGGCAAAGCTTGAAGAACTGAAGGCCATTGGGGCAGAAAGGTTTCGAGTGGCACGGCAGTTGAAGATAATTGCCGACTCTTTAGAAAAATCATACTCCTTGTGTCTGAAGAAAACCATTTTTATCTTTTTATTATTTCGACTGACCACAATCTCACCTGATGGTAAGCGATGATGTGGTCTAAAATAAAGCACGAAGATCTAAGACATCTTCATTCACTTTACGAAGGAGATGGTGGAAGTCCATTTCACACAACCTAAGAAACTCAATGAAATAGGTAAACCACTTACAAACCGGATTCGAACCTACGACCTTCGATTTCAGGATCGCTACAGCTATTACGTAATCTTTGTCGATGATTCCGGATATACCTACTTACTTAATTGACACAATCAGCAAACTTTGTATTGTCGTGTCCTTGCGCGTGCTTTGTAATTTTGTTGAAGTCTCTGCTCTACGTCATGTCATTGCGACTCATCGCTTTACTTAGTAGCGAGCTCTGACCTTTCAACTTTGGACAATTCAAGTATCATTTTAACACAAATATAACCGACTTAATCAAACTACTGAACTGTTTTATCTCTATGAGACCAATATAAAAATATATCCTTTTAAATGAAAAAAGAATTTTCCAATTCGGTTAATAAATGACGGAGTTCTGAGAAAAAACACATAACCGAATTACGTCCATAAAACATTTGAGGGACCTGGGGCCACCTGGGAAGTAGGTATACCTACCCTTTTTAAACAATAAATAATTTTTCGAATCGGTCAAAGCGTCTTCAAGTAATCGGGGACATATATATAAATATATAAATATATACGACCTCCGTGGCGCAGCGGGCGAACAGCCGGCTGAGACGCAGGAGGTAGTGGGTTCGATTCCCGCCGCGGAACAAATGTTTGCATGATCTACAGATATTTGTTCCGGGTCTGGTTGTTTCTCTATATATTAGAAGTATGTATTTACAAAAAAAAAAGCATATAAGTTTTCTATTAGTTATCTGGTTCCCATAGTACAAGCTCTGCTTAGTTTGGGGCTAGATAGCGCTGTGTGAAATGTCCAGCAATATTTATTTATTTATATATTCCGACGAATGAGAACCTCCTTCTCAAATATCAAGTACTACACTAGTGGTTCGCCCCGAACTGAGATCTCGCGAGTCTCCGATTAAAACAAAAACATATTACATAGGTATTTGTAATCTTTGACTATCAAAATATTGACACGAAATAATTAACCAATAAACTTGACCTACAGTTTCAAATAAATTACAGGTAACGGGAGTTCATGTATTTGATTCCCCTTTTTTGGGGTACAAATTGCAGTTATTCTGGATTTTAGACCTTTGCCTATATTTGTGTCACATAAGCTACACGAATACTAAATTACAGCACTGTGGGGTCACTCGTGTACCCTGTGAATTTTGTCAAAGTTTAGTTTTTATTATGGCTAATAACTCGAAAACTATAAAGATTTACGAAAAATAAAAACGGTGTCTAACTGTACTAATGAATACCTTTCATTTGATGTCCTATTTGACCTAATAGCTTCATTTTAATTTTTTTTACTCCCCTTGAACCCCAATATCTCAACAACCCCCCAACATTTTTAGCTCATTTAGTCACACCAAAATTGTGCCATCTCTACCTATCTAAGTATTAAATTTCACGATGATCGGATCAACGCTTCAAAAGTTATCCTCGGACAAACATACATACATACAACGCCGATTTGCCCAAGAGAGATCTCGCTTTGCTCGATCAAATAACTGATAGAATATTTATATACTGATTTTCGTAAATACAAACTCATAATATATAGTAAAACACCCAGACCCGGAACAAATATCTGTAGATCATGCAAACATTTGTTCCGCGGCGGGAATCGAACCCGCTACCTCCCGAGTCTCAGCTGGCTATACGCACACTGCGCCACGCAGTTTGAACAAAGAGGAATGCAAATAGGTCATTGGTGCCTAAAGTCTATGATATTGATAAATAAAATCGGCCAAGTGCGAGTCAGACTCGCGCACGAAGGGTTCCGTACCATTATCTATAAAAACAAGCAAAAAAAATCACATTTGTTGTATAAAAGCCCCCCTTAAATATTTGTTTTATTTTAATTTAATTATTTATTTTAAAGTGAATATATAACTAAATATTCTGTGGATATTTCAAGCGTTTACCTGTTGCCGTTATTAATATCGAGCAAAAACGAGAAAAAAATCATGTATGTTGCATGGGAGCCCCCTTTAAATATTTATTTTATTCTGTTTTTAGTATTTGTTGTTATAGCGGCAACAGAAATACATCATCTGCGAAAATTTCCACTGTCTAACTATTACGGTTTATGGGATACAGCCTGGTGACAGACGGACAGACAGCGAGTCTTAGTAATAGGGTCCCGTTTTACCCTTTGGGTACGGAACCCTAAAAATGACAGAAATATCTGAGAAATTCAGTTAATTTCAATATTTATTTTAATAAAAATGAAAGGTGACACTGTACACAAAAAAACTAATAAAACACAATAATTACCGATTAATGACGTCGTCGACATGACGTACTTAACTTGCAAAAAAAAGCGGCCAAGTGCGAATCGGACTCGCCCATGAAGGGTTCTGTAGCAGTAGTAACATAATATAAAAGTTCTTGTAATTCGTTGTAACTTTTTTTATATTTGAGTTGATTGAATGAAAGGTAAATTGCGGTTCACGATTAAAAAAAACGACGTATTGAAAAAAACTACTTACTAGATCTCGTTCAAACCAATTTATGGTGGAAGTTTGCATGGTAATATAATAATATTAATTATTTTTTTTAGTTTTATCATTCTTTTATTTTAGAAGTTACAGGGGGGGGGGCACATTTTATCTCTTTGGAAGTGTCTCTCGCGCAAACTATTCGGTTTAGAAAAAAATGACATTAGAAACCTCAACATCATTTTTGAAGACCTGTTCTTTGATATCCCACCCGTGTATGGGTTTGATAAAAAAAAATTCAGTTCAAAGAGCTTCAGTTCTAAGTATGAGGAACCCCCAAATTTTTTTTGTATATTTTTGTGTGAAAATCTTGATGCGGTTCACAGAATATATATATACCTAGTCAGGTCATAAATTCTGTCACATGTTTAATATAAAATAATTGAAACAAGTTTATTCATTATGTAACCATTTATATACCAAAATGAACTTAACAAAACATAGATTCTTATGACACTAAAGTTTATTCAAAATTACCTCCGTGATTTTGAATACAGGCCTTCAATCTGCGCGGCCAGTCGTCTATCGCAGCACGAACGAGGTCCTTGTCAATATCGGCGGCTGCCTTAATGAAGGATGTCTTGAGTGACTCCAAATTGGGATGAGATTTTGAGCACGCCTTTGCCTCCAAGTGTTGCCATATCTTGTAATCTAATGGATTAAAATCTGGACTGGAGGAGGGCCAGTCTTCGTGCCGGATGAAGTCGATTTCACGCGCCGCCAGCCAGTCTTGTGTACTCTTCGCTCTATGAGCTGGCGCCGAATCTTGTTGGAATACCCAGTGCCTGTTATTGAACATGGTATGAGAAACAGGTTCCACAAGGTTCGTCAGGACTAAATTTTGATACACAACTGCATTCGTTTTTACACCTTTCTCACAAAAATGTACCTGTGTTAAGCCCCAATAAGAAACTCCCAACCATACCATGAGCGAGGATGGAAAATGACCTCGTTGGACACGCGGAATACGGTTGCTCGCTTCTTCACTACTGTGTGCGTACACCTTATCATTTTGTTTGTTGTAGCTCTCTTCTACGGTAAAAAAATTTTCATCCGAAAAAAGAATTTCCCGATATTTTTTCCCGTGTACCGCTTCAACAAAGCGCGGCATCTCTTCAGTCTCAGGTCCATTAGACGAGCATTCAAACGATGTCCTGTTTTTCTTCGATATGCCCGAAGCCCTAAGTCTTCATTTAACACCCTTTTCACCGTGGTTCTGCTTAACCCCATCTGAAGGGCCAACAGTTTCTGCTTACGTTTGGGATTTCTTTGAATTCGCGCCTTCACAGCTTTTATCACTGCTGGAGTCCTAAAAGACCGAGGGTGACCACTTCTTGACCTGTCATCTACACTAGTCTTCATTGTATCGTTTGATGGTGTATATATATATATATATATATATTATCTACTTACCAGGTTTCAACAGTATAGTTCTTATAGTTTCGGAATAAAAGAGGCTGTAACATACGGACGGACAGACAGACAGACATGACAAATCCATAAGGGTTCCGTTTTTTGCCATTTGGCTACGGAACCCTAAAAAATTTAATTACAACTGATTACAACGATGCAACTTCAAATTGTGCGGCAAACAGATACAACCTCACAGTGGACCCATTCAAGTAGTAAGCTAGAGACGTAAAAAGTTCTTAAAAATACTAATGGATGCACATCGAATCTAGGGCCAAAATTGCTGCTATAAAGCTGGGCATCCTAGCTAAGGTTCGGCGGTACTTCTCACCGGGACAGCTGCTCAATCTCTACAAAGCACAAGTCCGCTCATGTATGGAGTACTGCTGCCATCTCTCTCATCATCTCTGGGATGGCTCGCCCAAGTATCAGCTCGAAGCCCTTGATTCGATTGAGCGACGTGCTGCTAGACTCATTGGTGATGACTCACACAGACGCCGAGTAGCCAGACTTTCAGTTTTTTACAAGATACATTTTGGTGAATGTGCGCAAGATCATCATGACCTTATCCCGCCTTCCTCCTTCCACCACAGGACAAGCAGACTTACCGAGAAGTACCACCCATACCTGGTCGGCATACCACCTTGCCGTACCAAACGATTTGCTTCAACTTTTCTTGTTAGCAAGTGAGGAGTGGAACTCACTTCCGTATTTCAGTATAATCTTGGAGTCTTCATGTCCAGAGTGAATAGGTTATTTCTAGGCAAGCGTGCTCCATCTTCGATCACACCTTCACTTACCATCAGGTGAGGTACAGGTCAAGCGCTTGGCTATCATCAATAAAAAAATGAATGCCTAAAAAAAATATATTTTGTCAAAGTATCATCGGGGATGCCGGGCGTCTTCAGGTGGTTAGAATTGATAATCTTATCTATACTAATATTATAAAGAGGAAAGATTTGTTTGTTTGTATTGAATAGGCTCCGAAACTACTAGATCGATTTAAGAAATTCTTTCACTGTTGGAAAGCTACACTATCCCCGGGTGACTATAGGCTACTTTTTACCCAACTGGGCAGAAGGAGGGTAATGTTTTTATTGAAAAACTACGCGTACGAAGCTACGGATTTGTCAGCTAGTTTTTTATAAAAATACTAGTTGACCCGGCGAACTTCGTACCGCCTTGACATGCATATGACGCGGGCTGCCAATGTACACACGGCTACACATCAAGCTGTACATTTCAGTATAAGCTGACCTCTCATTCTACGAAAAGCCTAAACAATGCGAGGTCAGCTTATACTGGAAATATATAGCTTGATGTGTAGCTAGGGAATGCAATCCCGATCCCGCGGGATCCCGATCTCGCGAGATCTCGTGTAATTTTTCGGGATCAATCCCGACGCATCATATGACGAGATCCCGTTCGAGATTGACGGGATTGGGCGGCAGTGGTCAGCGACGCTACCTACACACGTCCACTCGGGGCGCAAGCGGCGCGCTGACTGACGCCCGCGAGCGGCAGGAACGCCAAACAGCGTTAGAAAACTATTCCGACTATTTCCGAATATTAGGGACAGGTGACGATAATTATTTAGTTGGTACGATTAAAGAATAAAGATTTTTATTTTCTTTCGAGTAATATGTTATTTTAGTTAACCTCACTATCACAAACAAGCAGTTATTAGCTTTTTCAGTCATCCGAATTTAACATTTTTTTTTAAACTAGACGGGATCCCGAAAATTCCGGGATCCCGCGGGATTGATATTTCTAATCCCGCGGGATCTCGAATTTGCAATCTCAAGTCGGGATTGCATTCCCTATGTGTAGCCGTGTGTACGTCACCGGTAAAATTGTCAATCGGCCATCGTAGCTGCATCTATGTATGAGAAAATGAATTTTCTTCATAATTTTATTTTTCTGTGTTTTTTCTGATATTTTAATAGTTATTCTGCTATTCGGGGCGAATACGAATGCAACAAATCAAAGATCATCAAAATCGGTCCATCCGTTCTTGAGTTATAATTTTTTTTAACTTTCACACAGCGCCAGCGCTGTCTAACCCCAAACTAAGCAAAGATTGAAGATTGATAAGAACCAGATAACTGATAAAATACTCATATACTATTTTTAAGTAAATACGTACTTATAATATACTAGCTGACCCGCCCGCGGCTTCGCACGGGTGATTTTTCAAGAAAACATTACCTTCATTTTGCGCAATTGGCTAAAAAGTAGCCTATGTCCTTTCCCAGGATACAATCTCCTTGTAAAATTTCATTACGATCCGTTCAGCCGTTTTGTTATGAAAAGGTAACAACAAACTAACAAACAAACAGTTACTTTCGCAGTTACTATGTATGTACCTATTATAGATATAAACCATCTTCTTGAATCACTCTATCTATTGCTGAAAACTGCATTAAAATCCGTTGAGTAGTTTAAAAGATCTAAGGTAACAGACAGCGGAAGCTAATTCATTTTATACTATGTAAAGTTTTGCCCCGACCCGGAACAAATATCTATAGATCATACGTACAAACATTTGTTCGGCGGTAATTGAACCCGCACGCAACCTCCTGCGTCTCAGCCGGCTCTTCGCCCACGGTGCCACCGAGGTCGTCATAAATGGTGTAAATAAATAAATATGGCTGGATATTTCACACAGCGCTATCTAGCCCCAAACTAAGCAGAGCTTGTACTATGGGTACGAGATAACTGATACAATACTTAAATACATTTTTTTTGTAAATACATACTTATAATATATAGAAAAACATCCAAACCCGAAACAAATATCTGTGGATCATACAAACATTTGATCCGCGGCGGGAATCGAACCCGCAACCTCCTGCGTCTCAGCCGGCTATTCGCCCACGGAGATCGTCCTTTTTTTTTTACGATGGGAATATGCTTTACGCATATCCTCCAGCTCGGGGAGAGCTGAAGGGGTCTGTCGGACTCTCCGTAGGTTAACAACCAACGGCATACCGACTAAAAACCCGCCGATATTCCTTCGTTCACCTCAGTGCCAGTGCATCATCAAACCGCCCATCTTGAGATGAGTGAGTGGATGCCGCACTAGCACTGGACAGGGTCACGGGGTCCCGGTTGGATTGAACCGCGGCCCTGTCGGAGGTCGTCCTAACCCAACTTTGTTTTTTAAATATAGTTAACAATGAAAATAATTAAGTATAAATTAATTATTTATTTAAAAAATTTAAAATACTACGTAAATTTTAAAAAATATTTTCTGTCAATGTAAAGTCCATGGTACCATCTGATGCCTAATACAGTTTAATAAAGTTACCTCATCTAATCCATATTTAGAGTAATCATCATGCCTTCAGGACACAGGTAGGTACGCACGGCTACTCATCAAGCTATACATCAAGCCAGGGCTCGCCCATTAAAGTAATACCTATTTCTGCCGCCAAGCCAGAATTGCTGACTTTCGGTTTGAAGGGTATGGTTACCGGTGAAATAACAGGCACATGAGGCTTTACACCTGTATGCCCCAAGTTGATGGACGTAGGGCAGTGCATCGTAGGGCATGTAAGATGCGTGTCCTACGAGGCATTACTTTGTTATAAGCGATGGTTACCAATTAAGATCAGGTGGCTTGTTCCATCGATATCCAAGTCAAACAAAATAAAACAGTATAACCTGACCTTGTATTGTGTAGGCTTGCCGTAGAATGAGAGGTCAGCTTATACGGTAATTGTATAGAGATTGTTGTGTAGCCGTGTTTACTGCATAAAAATCAGTATTATTATAATGCCTGTGGTGTCTGTAGACCAAAGGGTTCCTTCCAATCGTCTCTGTTTTGGGACACTGTGGACCAGTCCACTTTGGATACAATCTTAGTAATCAAAATTTGGACAACCCTACTTAGCCGAGAACTTGGGTGTGCAAAACTCAGGTTTTAAAACCTAAGTTGGACAAGCTAAAAAATTTTACTTAGAATACTTTCGTAATTTATTTCAATCATTATTATGAATACGGGATGTATCACGTACCGTCTTATCGGTGTTTCGACCGACAATACCGGTATACTGTAAGCCAACACACTAGGACAGGTATCTTAGAGCTGCAGTCGCACCACCATCCAGCTCACCTAGCCTCGGTACCACGTACTCTGATCAATAGAGCACTAAGACTATGTGACTCTCAGTACGTGAACTGCGAGCTCTCACATCATAAAAGGGGTGCTAGAGCAAAACGGCTATGGATGGAGACAGAGCTGTCGAATTGCAGACACATCCACAAGATCACGCCTAACAACGGCAAATAGAGCAGTACCACTTACCTTTTGTGAAAGGAATAACGGATAAGATCGGAAACTTGTTACGACATAAGTACAGCATAAAGACGATATTCCGTCCTCAAACACAATTGAGACAGCTGCTGCGTTCGCCGAAGGACAGAGACCCTCTGGGCGTCCCCGGCGCATATTATGATACCGTGTGACTGCGGTAAATGCTACGTACATTGGTGAAACAAACCGAAACGTATCTACCTACCAGGTTGACTGAACGTGCAATGAAGAATGTCGACTCCAATAGTTCTGCAGTGGCGGAACATGCCCTAGATTCTGATTCGACGCACTACATACGTTTCGACATAGCCCGGCTCTTAGCGAGAGAGAAGTTTTTTCGCAAGATCCGAGAGGCGATAGAATTATGTCGTGTGCCGAACTTTAACAGGGATAGAGGATGGGTTCTACCGCCAGCCTGGAGGCCATGTCTTTATGATGAAAGCGAGATTAGTTAGTGTTGTGTGATTGTCTGTACCGGGAACTACCGAAATGAGCAGCAATGATAATAATGTGAATGACGCAGCCTGTCAACACGTTGGGCCATCGTTGACGCAATCCCCATCACCGCGCCCGTCTACTCGCGCGCAGAGCTCTGCGGCGCGCAGTGCGAGGCGATACGTTATTCGGAGCAGATCGCACTCACCCTGATGGAGGTTCACGAATTGAACCTATCCACCGATAAGACGGTACGTGATATATCCCGTATTTATAATAATGACGCTAAAAAATATTGTATTGTAACCATAGAAATATTTGACAACCAAGCTGCTTTCAGCTAATAGCTAGAAACTAGATGACTTATAAGAACTTGTTTAACAACTGGGTTGCCGAACCCAGTTTCGCCAGTAACATGACACTAGTAGCAAATTGGGTTTTCTTTATATTTTTTCTATGGAAAATAAGTCATACATACTTCAACTGTCATTACTTTTCTTTCATCTTCCAGTTTTTTCAGTTCAAATCACTCTCAATAATGTCTTTAAAGGTCTTAATCCTCTGCTCAGCTTCTTTGATACTGTCTTTCAGGTCCTTGTGGATCTTGCTGTAGGCTTTTATGGACTGGTTTGTCTCCGTGAAGATGTTCAGCAGAATTTGTAGATGGAGGATCCTGAAAATTCAATATAAATTGCCCTTGTTACGAGCTTTTTATAAACTTGCAATGTATGTATGTTTGTCCGGGTGGAATCTTGCAACGCGTACCCTTCAACCGATTAAGCTGAAATTTGGAATACATATTATTATGTAACTTGGGTGACAATGCAATAATATGGTACCATGGAGGTGGTCTGGTGATGGAGACGGATGCTAGACAACGGAACATCTAAATGGATTATAGCAGGTTTGGGCTCATTTGAATCTGCTTGCTGTTTCGATTATGAGTTTTATAAAAGCTTGTTTTGAAAAAGTATTTTATCAACAAAAAAACTTATTTTAGAACTGTAGTTGCCATATTATTTTATATCGGGTAAATAATAAAAGAATAGGTAATAGATGAGATAATCATGATCATTCAAGAGTAGTAGAGTTCCTTGTGAAGTACTTCCACCATACCTATTTCTGCCGCCAAACAGCATTGCTGTCTCGGTTTGAAGGGTATGGTTGCTGGTGAAATTATAGGCTTTACAACTGTATGCCTCAATTGATGGATGCACAGGGCAGTGCATCGTAGGGCACGTTTCTAAGGAGCGTGACGTACGAGGCAATATTTTGTTATATGCGATGGTAACCACTTAACATCAGGTGGGCCATAAGCTTGTTCCATCTCCAAGTCGAATAAAAAAAATGGATGCAACAACTTTTTGGAGGCCTTTACCCTACAGTGGGTGAAGTCCTGCTATGGATGATGATGATAAAATAATAACAAAACATTAGTTTATGTTCAGTTAGGGGCAAAATCCACCACCATATAGATCCCAAATTACAGAATATAACCACGCCGCCGACCATGACGACCATGGAAGACTTTGACCTTCGGTGGGGGGAAAAAAAAAGCTCACTTTGCTTTCAAGGTGGTCCTGAAAACTGCTTTGTGATGAGGCCACTAACAATCAGAGTACTAAACAATGTTCAAGTATAAAGTGCCATTACCTAGTCTGTAAGACCTTCATAATATACACTTGTTAATGCAAATAAATAATCTCACGTAAATATTCGATCTTGATGAATATAACGAATTTGATTTGATGTAAGTAGTTATCTTACTTCATGGCAAGTTAGCATAAAATATGGAAAGATACAGGAGATACTTTTGCCTAGCAGTGGGAAATTATAGATAAACTTACTCAGATTTAAGCTCTAAGAACCTCGTCTTCAGTGTAAGCAGCTCACTCGAGTTATCACTGAAGCCAGTCACCTCCATTGTTCGATGATTCAACCACTGCATCATTAGCTCCACCTTCTCATTTTCCTGCTCCTCAATAGTGTTCAACTTATCATCAATACTTTCTTGCAATTCCTTTACTTTCTCTTTGTGGGATTTCTTAGTGCTGCTAATATGGTTAAGGTTCTCGAGTTCAGCGGTAAAGGTGGGTATTTTAGTTTGTATTTTTTGTATGATGGATTGGTTGAGCTCGGATTGCTCGTCAAATGTGAGCTCAGAGGCAGTTTGGTGCATGACCCCTGAAAAACAAACATAAATAAAAGTTTTAATATCATAAACTGTCCAGAGTTTTAATGCTAGGCTACTTATAAACCAATAAAGTTGTATAATCGATTGGCTAGCCGACAGTCGTAAGCAGACTTTTATTTTAGATACTAATTTTAGAACTTTTAATTTATGAGAATTTTAAAAGGTCATTTTTGTACCTTATGCGAGTGTCCACTATTGCGCAAACATAGCATTCATTTGGGCAAACACATTCTTAGCCCAGAGGAGCTAACAGTTATCACCCCTAAGAATATTCTAGTTTTAAGCAGCTGTAGGGCTTAATGGTGAACGTTGAACGCCCCCATAAACTAGAAGCAACATAAAAAACAAGTGGCAAAGAAGCCTCGTGGCCGCATTGAAACTAAAGCCAAAAGCTAAAAAAATTCCTTTATTTCATTTCTTACCTAGCAAAGTAGAGATACTATCATTAGCAGCGCTCAGCTTGTGAAGGCTGTTGTGATGAGTGAGATCACAGTCAGCTATGATCCTAATCACCTTCCCCTTCAGTTTGCTGGACAGCATATCTTCGGTGCACAACTCCTTGATAATCTCCAATAAAGTATTCTTTTGCAAGTTTAACAGGTCGGGACACATTAGATCAGCGGTGTTCGTAATTGAATCCATTTTGAACCGTTTTGTTGGTTGGTTGTCCCTTCAATCAACGACTTCAGCAACCAAACAAAATTGAAACTTCGGTGATTGTTTTGATTGATGTTAGTTTGTTTACTTTTTTGTATCCGCGACAACCATTTAGCTAGCATCGTAGTCTGTGGCGGGCGACAACCGTTCGGTAACTTCGATATTCCACTCCACGGTTAACCCTTTCCGTTACTTTTTGAGCGAAAAGAATCATGAATTTTTGAGCGAAAAAAAAAGATTGCGTGGTCAAAATACCTAGGAACGTACCAGATACGTGAAATAGAAATCCACCGTGCCGTTCTGTTAGGGCATTAATTATTTTTGTGTAAACAATAACGATTTGATTAATAATTTTGTGCTGCACACTAAACACAACAAAAAAAACTAGAATAAATTGGAATTCACGATTTTACGACGAAACTTTATCTGTCACGAGTCGTAACCCGCAAAAAAAAAAGAAAAACTAACGAGCTGTCAAAATGGCAAATCGCGGATTTTTTTTTGGAATCAAATAGACTTCTCTTTTCTTCTTGTGGAAGTTGACGCTACACTAGCGACAATCTGCAAAAGAACACTGACCTTTCTTTTCGAATTCCATGAGAGGCAGAGGCATGAGAAAACCGAACGAAGCACTTGCTGTTAAATGCTTCCTTCGATCTCGTTCCTTAATTTAGTGTAACGTGTAATTTAAAGTGTAGTGAATTGGTGTGATTAGAATCTTTATTAAACTCAGTTGCAAATTACCACTGAGGTAATGTCGTTCAAAGAAGAATGTCTTCATCCGGGGAATCATTGAAAAAATCAGTTGAGGCCGACGCCTCCAACAAAAACATCACTGAATCTCAAAAGCCGACGGACAAGATGAATAAATCCGGCGAATCTCAGGGTGCATGTTACTGGTACGTGCACATTCCGATAAATATAGATTTTTACTAAAAACCATTCTTGATACGTCAGTTTTGGCGCATAATTAAACAGCCTTGTTTAAAATTTTACGAGTCTCTTGAGGTTACAATACTAATTCAGTTCATATCCTTCTACGTTGATGAAGTTGAGTGAGTCACCCTTTACAGGTACCTAGCATTTTCCAAAACTGTTGCACCATTATCGGGTCCTTTTGCTAGCGAACTGTCCTCAACTGATACTGCATACTAAAACATACTTTATTTTTACAGTGGTAAAGACCGGAATCTCAACATAGCTGAACTACTCTGTGCCTCGTGCAACCGATGGTTCCATGAGTCATGCATCGGGTACCAGCTTGGCAAACTGGTTCCGTTTATGACCAACTATCTGTTCATTTGTAAGAACTGCTCGCCAACTGGTCTGGAGACGTTCAAGAAGAATCAAGCTCGTAATTATTTGTTTTTATTTTTCTGTATACTGTACTTATGTAAGTCATAATAGCACCCAAGAAGCACCGAAAAGCTATAAAAAATTAAAATAAAAAGCTAAAAATGGCTATTATTATTATTTGTAATACACAGGCAGCTCTTAGAGCTGATGCGTGTATATCTTATTTATTGTTTATTGTCAGTGCGCTTTAAATATTTGTCCAGTCTGTTTTTGAAAGCGTTCACTGAGGGAGCACTGATCACTGACTCATAGGCATTATAAACCGCTATACAGCTCTGGTAATGCTAATTTGGGACCCAAATAATACAGGCTTTAGTTTTGGAATGCCATGTTAGCAGCATTATATTGGTTGTCTACTGCAAGTAGCAATGCATTATATGGGCTGAGAAAACAGGTTAAGGCAGTGCGTATATCTTTAGTGTGGCTCTTATATATAGCTTGTGTCATTACAAGGGCCAAATAAAAACATTTGCAAATGTTTTTGTTAATTTCTGTTAGTGTTTAATAAAATCTTCTGTAAAAAGACCATGGTGATATGGTGCTGGGTCGTTCAACAAAAAATATAAGGGCTAGGAGTATTTGAACTCTTTGTTTTTTTCTGTATAAATTAATTATGGTTGCGAGTATCAGTTTACTGTGAAAGTGTGTGTGTATTTAAATACAATATTTCATGCGCCCTCTAAACAAAGAGCTTGAAAGTGTGTGTGTATTTACATACCTACAATATTTCATGCACTCTCTAAACAAAGAGCTTGAAAGTGTGTGTGTATTTACATACCTACAATATTTCATGCACCCTCTAAACAAAGAGCTTGAAAGTGTGTGTGTATTTACATACCTACAATATTTCATGCACCCTCTAAACAAAGAGCTTGAAAGTGTGTGTGTATTTACATACCTACAATATTTCATGCACCCTCTAAACAAAGAGCTTGAAAGTGTGTGTGTATTTATATACCTACAATATTTCATGCGCCCTCTAAACGAAGAGCTTGAAAGTGTGTGTGTATTTACATACCTACAATATTTCATGCACCCTCTAAACAAAGAGCTTGAAAGTGTGTGTGTATTTACATACCTACAATATTTCATGCACCCTCTAAACAAAGAGCTTGAAAGTGTGTGTGTATTTACATACCTACAATATTTCATGCACCCTCTAAACAAAGAGCTTGAAAGTGTGTGTGTATTTACATACCTACAATATTTCATGCACCCTCTAAACAAAGAGCTTGAAAGTGTGTGTGTATTTACATACCTACAATATTTCATGCACCCTCTAAACAAAGAGCTTGAAAGTGTGTGTGTATTTATATACCTACAATATTTCATGCGCCCTCTAAACAAAGAGCTTGAAAGTGTGTGTGTATTTATATACCTACAATATTTCATGCACCCTCTAAACAAAGAGCTTGAAAGTGTGTGTGTATTTATATACCTACAATATTTTATGCACCCTCTAAACAAAGAGCTTGAAAGTGTGTGTGTATTTACATACCTACAATATTTCATGCACCCTCTAAACAAAGAGCTTGAAAGTGTGTGTATTTATATACCTACAATATTTCATGCACCCTCTAAACAAAGAGCTTGAAAGTGTGTGTGTATTTATATACCTACAATATTTCATGCACCCTCTAAACAAAGAGCTTGAAAGTGTGTGTGTATTTACATACCTACAATATTTCATGCACCCTCTAAACAAAGAGCTTGAAAGTGTGTGTGTATTTATATACCTACAATATTTCATATGCGCCCTCTAAACAAAGAGCTTGAAAGTGTGTGTGTATTTATATACCTACAATATTTCATGCGCCCTCTAAACAAAGAGCTTGAAAGTGTGTGTGTATTTATATACCTACAATAGTTCATGCACCCTCTAAACAAAGAGCTTGAAAGTGTGTGTGTATTTATATACCTACAATATTTCATGCACCCTCTAAACAAAGAGCTTGAAAGTGTGTGTGTATTTATATACCTACAATATTTCATGCACCCTCTAAACAAAGAGCTTGAAAGTGTGTGTGTATTTATATACCTACAATATTTCATGCACCCTCTAAACAAAGAGCTTGAAAGTGTGTGTGTATTTATATACCTACAATATTTCATGCGCCCTCTAAACAAAGAGCTTGAAAGTGTGTGTGTATTTATATACCTACAATATTTCATGCGCCCTCTAAACAAAGAGCTTGAAAGTGTGTGTGTATTTACATACCTACAATATTTCATGCGCCCTCTAAACAAAGAGCTTGAAAGTGTGTGTGTATTTACATACCTACAATATTTCATGCGCCCTCTAAACAAAGACCTTGAAAGTGTGTGTGTGTATTTACATACCTACAATATTTCATGCGCCCTCTAAACAAAGAGCTTGAAAGTGTGTGTATATTTACATACCTACAATATTTCATGCGCCCTCTAAACAAAGAGCTTGAAAGTGTGTGTGTGTATTTACATACCTACAATATTTCATGCGCCCTCTAAACAAAGAGCTTGAAAGTGTGTGTGTATTTATATACCTACAATATTTCATGCGCCCTCTAAACAAAGAGCTTGAAAGTGTGTGTGTATTTACATACCTACAATATTTCATGCGCCCTCTAAACAAAGAGCTTGAAAGTGTGTGTGTATTTACATACCTACAATATTTCATGCGCCCTCTAAACAAAGAGCTTGAAAGTGTGTGTGTATTTATATACCTACAATATTTCATGCGCCCTCTAAACAAAGAGCTTGAAAGTGTGTGTGTATTTATATACCTACAATATTTCATGCGCCCTCTAAACAAAGAGCTTGAAAGTGTGTGTGTATTTATATACCTACAATATTTCATGCGCCCTCTAAACAAAGAGCTTTAAAGTGTGTGTGTATTTATATACCTACAATATTTCATGCGCCCTCTAAACAAAGAGCTTGAAAGTGTGTGTGTATTTATATACCTACAATATTTCATGCGCCCTCTAAACAAAGAGCTTGAAAGTGTGTGTGTATTTATATACCTACAATATTTCATGTGCCCTCTAAACAAAGAGCTTGAAAGTGTGTGTGTATTTACATACCTACAATATTTCATGCACCCTCTAAACAAAGAGCTTGAAAGTGTGCGTGTATTTATATACCTACAATATTTCATGCGCCCTCTAAACAAAGAGCTTGAAAGTGTGTGTGTATTTATATACCTACAATATTTCATGCGCCCTCTAAACAAAGAGCTTGAAAGTGTGTGTGTATTTACATACCTACAATATTTCATGCACCCTCTAAACAAAGAGCTTGAAAGTGTGTGTGTATTTACATACCTACAATATTTCATGCGCCCTCTAAACAAAGAGCTATTTGGTACAAATGTATCATAAACAACTGTATGTTTGTAAAATTTTTCGTGCTTTTACAAAGAAATCTTCGGTTTTAGTAATTATGATACTTGTCCTAAATCGGCCGACCAATATCATAGGTTGAAGTCCTCTTTAAAACATTATACATATTTCCAAAAATAACAATTTTAATATCATCATAATATCATCAATTAAATACAAAGCAAATGGCGTTAATATAATTAAAAACTTTATGCATTTGCTACATTTTTTGTAATTCTATTAGCTTGGCAAAGGCATTAAAAAGGATTTTATAATACGTTTAGGCTGTATGAGAGCTTGATTAGAGCATGGTTTACAGAGTTTGTAATGTACTAGTGGTTCTCCCCGAACTGACATCTCGCGAGCCTCCCTAAACACAAGAAAAATATTCTTAGGGCGACTCGCGCAACGATGCCTAAACGTATTTAGTGGCTAAATATGATTTAAGGAGTTGTCAAATCATACAAATACGTAAATTTTAAACATGTATGTTATGTGGTTACATTTTTTTGGGGTACAAATTGCAGTTTTTCTGGATTTCAGTTTTTTTCCTATATTTGTGTCACTTAAGCTAAACGCATACCAAATTACAGCACTGTGGGGTCATTGGTGTACCCTGTGAATTATATTATAGTTTTGTTTTTTTCATGGCTAATAACTCAAGAACTATAAAGAATTTTCTAAAAATAAAAACGGAGTCTAACTGTACTAATGAAGACCTTTCATTTGACGTCCCATTTGACCTAATAGTCTCATTTTCACTATCTACCTATATATCAAATTTCACGATGATCAGATCAACGATTTGAAAGTTATCCTCGGACAAACAAACATACATACAATGCTGATTTGCCCAAGTCGATTTAGAGATCTTGCTTCGCTCGATCAATAATTTTAATTATTTTCAAGCATTTTAGGGTTCGGCATAAATTTGCATAATACATTTCCACGGTTTTTGGTTCATAACGATTAAAAACTAAAGAGCATGAATGGTATGTTAATCTATAAGAAGCTGGATATTAGACGGATTTTACAATGGTTATAGGACTTAATGATTGTTAAAATTCTTCTCAGTATATGTTTGTATAGTTAGAGACTGTATACAATATTAGAAAAATGCTTTTAAACAGCTGGCATTAAATAAACACCGATATCACAGTTAAACAGCTAACACTATTTTGAATCGTTATTATAAAGCATGGAGCATTATTAAAGAATTATAAATGCTTTAAAACGATTTAGGCCGTAATAAATGCTTATATATGGCTTACACTTTTGTAATATGCTTTCAGCTGTATTAGAAGCTGTACATGGCATAATTACATCTAAAATAAAACCTTTGGCTGCACCAAAGATTTGAAAAGAGGATTATATAGCTTTAGGAACTACAAAGTTTTTGAAATCCTGCTTTAAAAGAGCGAGACGTTGCTAAAACTCTTCAAATACTTTATTGAAGCTAAAAGGATTTTTATTGTCACCAAATGTTCCATTATATCGATTTTGTGTTACACGGGCAGCTGCAGATACCAAGTTCTCTCCATAATGTTGTCTGATCATGGGGTTCAATGAAGATCCTGTGTCTATGACAGAAGATTCAAATGCGGAACCCAATTTTTTTTTTAATTTTAATTTTGTATCTCTTACAGAGAACACTTGATGGTATTTGACTGCAGCCATGCAAAGTGTTAGTTTCAAATTATTATCCATAAGGTATTCTATAAAATTTCAATACCTAGGTTGTACATATTTTATTAATATTCTGTGCCTTAAGACAAGTTTGCAACCCTTTGTAGTTGTGTAGTTCTTGATAAAGATTCTAAAAAATCTTTAGTATTAATTTCAGCATCTTAGTAGTTAGTATTCTTATAAAAACTACTACATAAATACAAATACTAATATGAAACATTACTTCCAGCGTTCCCCCAGATGTGTCTCACAGCGATAGCCAACCTGCGGCAGGAGAGCACCAAGAACAACAGCAACAAAGCTCTCTTCAGCAAGGACCGGGAGATCATACCTTACATCGACCAGTACTGGGAGGCTATGACTACTATGCCAAGAAGGTGAGACGAAAATACATATGCCAGTAGTTTGTACCTTTTGATGTGTAACATCTTTCCTCTCGGTTTGTGGGAGTGATTTTGGCAAAAGGGACGGAAATGTGTAACAGGAAACCGGGGAAGCGCTGACCAATCTCAGATGTTTTTCACTACGAGACTTTAATATAGTCTTGGCTATAATATTATTATGGCCGTTTTCATTTAATAGAAATAAGGATTTGTCATGGAGGTTGTATTTCATCATAGCATATTAAGAATACAATGAGCCTCATATTGTATTCCTTTTCTCTCCTGATCCTTTCCTAGTTTAGTGTAGATATATCTCGGGTTTTGTGTTTATTCTATTTCCCTAATTTTATATTTGCCAATGGCAAATGCACGAAACCGTGCGACACCCAAAAAAAAATGAGCCTCATTGTATTTTTAAATTTACTTACAGTTAATCGCATTTACGGAGCCGTCATCGAGTTTTCAATGACCAACTTTCAGAGTGATGAATTCGGTAGATTAAGATGCAATGTTTTATATTTTCTTTGTAATTTTTTGTTTAAATGGTGTACAATAAAAGTGATGCTACACATCATATGCGACTACTGTAAGGCTCGTATTTATTTTATTTATTAATACTTAGATTTACAGATACCATATTATATAATATAGCACTGAACTTAAACCAAATTGAATCTACATGACGTAATGCTAAAACGTTATAATAGCCCGCCTGCTTACTATAATAGACCGACTTAGAAATATTTAAAATAATAAATGAAATAGTGGCACTTCAACTAATTGAGTAATACATTTTGATTGATATTGTTACGAGCTGAGGGTTCGGTTCAACACCAAGTGTACTACCTATTCTGTGACACAGTAGGTATAACTTCCGAGAAGCCGACTATTACTTATTCTGTAACAGCCTCGGCGTAACAACATTTTCCTAGTGGTGGGGTGAGAGGGGCAGTGTAAAGGGCATGCTAAAATCATTAAGAAGGCTTGCAATTTAATTTGCACAATATTTCGCCTCTATGCTATCTATTGGCACGCCATTTCGTTGCAAGCAAGCTATTCACCAATCTAAACGGCATGAGGCATGCAATTTAATTTGCAAAATATTTCGCCTCCATGCTATCTCATATTTCGGGACGCCACGATGTGTCACAGCCTGCCGCGGCATCCCGCGATCTTGTGATATCAACGAAATGTCTGATAAGTGTGTTATAATAAGCTTCAAAATCATTTCCGCGTACAACAATCCTTTGCCATGCCATCCCGTTAGTCAGTGCCGGCTAGGGTTACCACCTGCCGCTCGTTGATTAAATGGTTACCAGTATAAAAAATACTGGTTTTAGATATTTTTACGGGAGACAATTGAAGGAACAATATAATCTATTTTTTAAATTTATATCTATGGTTAGAAGAAACAGCTTTTAAAAGCTCTTCATTTTGAGAAGCAAATAATATATAAAAATCTTAGCAAGATAACTTATTAACTAAAAATTACATTTGATTTGTAACTCCGCCTTGACAGTCTCAAGATTAGTATAACAAGTCGTTAGAGTATGGTGTCGCTAGCCAGCTCCGGTTTAGTTTGTAAAAAATACGAGAGCTTTATTTACCCCGTATTTTATTTTCGATATTATGGTTTTTTCTAAGAAATTGACCTGAAAACGGGGTAACCCGTAAAATACAGGGCATCTGGCAACTCCAGTGCCGGCCCCTAATCAGTAACGCTTTATTGTAACTTAGTAGGTAGATCATAAATTAATAAGACATAGTCGTTGTGGTCAATCTTTTTATGCTTATACCAAACGTACCTTCTTCTTTTTTGTAAGAATTGATTTAAAAAAAATAATTACCGTTATGTCATTGATTTGTCACTATAAGTCGTATTGATAATTGCTGAAAAATAGAAATACTAAAGCTGAAGGCAATAGGGTAATGTGAAATTCCCGTATTTTGAAATAAAGTTGACCTATTTTATAAGCAACGGTCAACTTTAGTAGAATCACACCCCAGTAATTTCGTACTAAGCCAGCGACAAACATGTGCGCAAAGTTAAAACAAACATTTGCACTTTGGCATCCATTGTCGGTTTCCAAAGAGAGTTTAAACGTAGTACACACGGCTACACATTAAGCTATACATTTCCAGTATTAGCTGACCTCGCATTGTGCAGGCTTTTCGTAGAATGAGAGGTCAGCTTCATCATCATCATCATATCAGCCGTAGGACGTCCACTGCTGGACAAAGGCCTCCCTCATTGATCTCCAGGAGCTGCGGTTGGAAGCGGCCTGCATCCAACGCCTGCGGTTCTTACCAAGTTGTCTGCCCATCTTGTAGGTGGACGTCCTACGCTGCGCTTGCCGGTCCGTGGCCTCCATTCGAGAACTTTCCGGCCCCTTATCAGCTTATACTGGAAATTATAGCTTGATGTGTAGCCGTGTGTACACTGGAAGGCAGAGTGCAAATGTTTGTTTAAATTAAACTTTGCGCACATGTTTGTCGCTGACACTAGAAAAGAAGTAGTCTAAGTTGGTCATCGCATCCACGCCATTAAGCGGATGTGGAAGTTAAAAACCCGTCTAATCAATAACTTAAGTGCGATTTAAAATCTTACAATTTTCCGTGTCTATTTAGAGCCCCCGCAGACCGCAGACTTTTTATCGGCCGATGGTCGGGTTGGGCTGCTAGCGCGCACACTATGCCAACTAAACGGCCGATAGTTCGCCGACAGTTCAGTTCGAAGGCAATCGTGTAGCCCAGAGGTTCCCAAACTTTTTTCTCATAGACCACTTTCAAAACTTTGCTGGTTCCGGTGGACCCCCTGCAGTTACAATTCTACCATATTCCCAGTCGACAAAAAATGTGAAGATTAGATCTAACTATGGAAATTTGCGTTGCGGCTGACTTCCAACCACGAATTAACAGTTTTCGCTTTGCAAGTGTCGGCACGTTGTAATAAATATGGAATATGCAAGTTTTTACAAGTAACAGTCGCTGAGCTTCATAAAATAGTATCTGTCTACTTTAATAGGTGAAGTCAACCCAACATTTTAGTTCTACACTGTGGAAATCAGATGAATTTTCGTCAACCCCCGGCTTACGAATTGTGAACCCCCATTTTTTTGTCAAGCCAAGTTTTTTGACCGCCGTCGAGTCTCCCATGGACCCCTGGAGATCCACCTGGACCACTTTAGGGATCAATGGTGTAGCCCATCAAACTTATTTATTGGCCGATACTGAATCGTTATAATGCATACATTTTTATACTGATTATTTGTTTATTTGTATTTGTTTATTTCAATGCAACATACATTAGGTAATGAACATGTATATTTTGTCCATAGAGTAACACAATCCTGGTACGCCACCGTCCAACGAGCTCTCATAAAAGACATCCAAGTACTGTTCACGTACGAAGAGGACGCGACGCTGGGCCCAATGTTCGGACTCTACAACTTGGAACTAACATCGATCAAGCCCAACTATGAGAACATGATCAAGCAGGGTCAGCTGAAAGTGACCGACATGGGGATAGCTACCAGTAAGTACCCACTTACCATATTTGATGCGAAAAGAGGCGTGTTGCAAATCAGTGGCGGCGCTAGACCCAACGTGGACGTAGGCGGCCGTAGGCGTGGTCCACGCCGCCCACGCCTTACGCCGCCTCTGGTTGCAACTTTTTGGCAGGTTAAGAATCTGGCATTGTGTTGCTAGAGGAAAAAAGTTTGAGGAATTTGTCTATGGTCCAATTCTACTAATTCAATCGCTTCACTAAGACAATGGTTCGTCGCAAAATCGCCACTGTACCTTTCTTTTTACATGCTTTTTAACTTGCAATGTATGTATGTGTGTCCGGGTGGAATCTTGCAACTGAATTTTAAACCCGTTCCCCTCAAACGATTGAGCTGAAATTTGGAATACATGTGTAACTTCTGTGACAATACAATAATATGGTACCATGGAGGTGGTGGTCTTATGATTTTTATTGTTATTTTTTTTCTTTATTAAGGACAACAAACAATTATACAATTAGGTTACTTAATGCTAATACTAAATAAGGTTCTCTATGTATAATCAGCCCCGGTGTCCACAGATTGGATGATGGAGACGGATGCTAGACGATGGAACTTCTGAATGGATTATAGTAGGCTACTAGTGTTTAGGCTCATTTGAATCTGCTTGCGGTTCCGATTATGAATTTTATAAAAGCTTGTTTTGAAAAAGTATTTTCAACAAAAAACTTATAGTATCTTACTATAGTGTGACCATTAGTGCTGTGCACTCCCTGAGGTATGCGCGCGGCGAGACGGGGGGGAGAATCGGCTGCTGCGCTCTGTCAGTTCGCCGTCAACGCTCGTGGCGGCAGGTAGTGTTATTTGTATCGGACTGTCTATGTCAGACGCACATGAGATAAATATTCAAAGATGGGTCGTGCGTTATCTCGTGATATGAAATGGAAGATGAAGTTGAAACAGAATCTATGTCAGAATAACTTTCGTTAGAATATATAATTGTTGGTAAATATAAAAAAATGTTCAATAAAACAAGTCCTTTGAATTATAAGTTTAGTTCTTATTTATCACCTGAATATTTTTAATAAAATATGAGTATATTTAAGTTACATTTTAATCAACTAAGTAAGTATAATATATTACAGATAGATAGCCTCCGACCATCGTCCCGCCACAAGTCTTGCCTTAGAAATGCAAACTGATATCGTAAGATATGTCCGACATGTATTGATCTCATGTGAACTCATGCAGTTTTTTCTTTGCCTCCCACCTCGCCGCGCATACCTCAGGGAGTGCACAGCACTAATGGTCATACTATAACACAATATTTTTTCTGATTGACCACCGTTGCTATGACAACGCCATTGAAAATATGGCAGCTTATGACAGGAACATGGTATGGATCAATAATTGTTTTTCTTATAAATTAGAAGGATCTGGCTCATGTGTGTCTCTCTGTCTCTTCTCAACAAGTTTCATTTCATTTCAGCAAATAAATTTTTTCATTTCAAGTCAAACGGTAAGAGTGGAACCCTTGTCGAAATTGACCGTCCATCTGTCTGTCACTGCTGATTATCCAGCAACTACTCAAGCTAATAATTTTGAATAGATACTTATTCATTATATTGGCTCACCTCTTTTACAAGTAAACGCATTTACTAGAACGTGTAATGGGTATAATTTCGAAAACTTTAAGTACCAGATTTAGATCCGCTCATTGACTCATTACAAATTTTTAGAAACAAAACTACTGCACCACTATCTTAATCAGTACTAGAGTAAGCAGTAAGCAGACTCATTAATCAGTATTCTCTTTTTGTTTTTTTAGGGTTCTGTACCCAAAGGGTCAAACGGGACCCTATTACTAAGGCTCATAACTGCTAAGCTAACTAAGCTGTCTGTCTGTTCATCTGTCACCAGGCTGTATTTCATGAACCGTGGTAGTTAGACAGTTGAAATTTTCACATATGATGTATTTCTATTGCCGCTATTATTATAACAACAAATGCTAAAAACAATAAAATAGATATTTAAGAGGGGCTCCCATACAACAAACGTAATGTTTTTGCTCTTTTTTGCTCGATATTGATAACGACAACAGGCAAACGCTTGAAATATTCACAGGATATTTAGTTATATATTCACTTTAAAAATAAATAGTTAAATTAAAATAAAACAAATATTTAAGAGGGACTCCCATACCACAAACGTAATGTTTTTGCTCTTTTTTGCTCGATATTGATAACGACAACAGGTAAACGCTTGAAATATTCACAGGATATTTAGTTATATATTCACTTTAAAAATAAATAGTTAAATTAAAATAAAACAAATATTTAAGAGGGACTCCCATACCACAAACGTAATGTTTTTGCTCTTTTTTGCTCGATATTGATAACGACAACAGGTAAACGCTTGAAATATTCACAGGATATTTAGTTATATATTCACTTTAAAAATAAATAATTAAATTAAAATAAAACAAATATTTAAGAGGGGCTCCCATACAACAAACGTAATGTTTTTGCTCTTTTTTGCTCGATATTGATAACGACAACAGGTAAACGCTTGAAATATTCACAGGATATTTAGTTATATATTCACTTTAAAAATAAATAATTAAATTAAAATAAAATAGATATTTAAGAGGGGCTCCCATACAACAAACGTAATGTTTTTGCTCTTTTTTGCTCGATATTGATAACGACAACAGGTAAACGCTTGAAATATTCACAGGATATTTAGTTATATATTCACTTTAAAAATAAATAATTAAATTAAAATAAAATAGATATTTAAGAGGGGCTCCCATACAACAAACGTAATGTTTTTGCTCTTTTTTGCTCGATATTGATAACGACAACAGGTAAACGCTTGAAATATTCACAGGATATTTAGTTATATATTCACTTTAAAAATAAATAATTAAATTAAAATAAAATAGATATTTAAGAGGGGCTCCCATACAACAAACGTAATGTTTTTGCTCTTTTTTGCTCGATATTGATAACGACAACAGGTAAACGCTTGAAATATTCACAGGATATTTAGTTATATATTCACTTTAAAAATAATTAATTAAATTAAAATAAAATAGATATTTAAGAGGGGCTCCCATATTACAAAAGTTATTTTTTTTTGCCGTTTTTATAGATAATGGTACGGACGGAACCTTTCGTGCGCGAGTCCAATTCGCGCTTGGCCGGTTTTTTTTTATTATTAGTCGTTAAGTTTTAGAATAGTGTTTTATTTTAATTTGTTCTAAAGTAAGTACCTATTATTTAGCTTTCTTGTCTGTGTTTTATTATTTACTTAACTACCTAACTGTTGTCTGTTTAATATTTTATTGTAAATGTGTTTTTTACTGTGCATGCCTGTTATTGGAACACATTTTATAGAATCGTTTATATGTATATAAATGCTTTGTATTTACTACGTGTGCTGTTGTTGGTATGTGCCTTGCCTAAATCTATACTAATATTATAAAGAGGAAAGATTTGTATTTTTGTGTGTATGTTTGTAATGAATAAACTCAAAAACTACTGTGCCGATTTTAAAAATTCTTTCACCATTGGAAAGCTACATTCACCCTGAGTGACATAGGCTATATTTATTGCTAGAAAAGATTAGGGATTCTTACTAAAAATTAAGTAACGTAACCCAAGGTGTAAAAAAAGTGCCCTAAAACGTATTTCGTCGCATGCGCTGCGGAAACTATTGATGATAGAACAAAAGTATGTTCTACAAAATATTAAAGAACATATCAATATCTAAAAAAAACTTCGTAATATTATAAAGAGGATAGAATTGTTTGTTTGTTTGTATTGAATAGGCTCCGAAACTACTGGACCGATTTAAAAAATCTTTCACTGTTGGGAAGCTACACTATCTCCGTGTGACACAGGCTACTTTTACCCAACTGCGGAGAAGGAGGGTAATGTATTTATTAAAAAACTACGCGTGCGAAGCTGCGGATTGGTCAGCTAGTAAATAAATAAACACATTATAATTGGTATTAATCAGAAAATAATATGATTGATTGAAATATTGTAAATACTACAAAAAAAACGTAGTGTCTACCTATAACAGTTTTTTAGAGATCTACCTTTAAAGTTTACTTGGTTTCTGAGGTTTACTGCTCGCATAACTAGATGGGGCTGCAAAATTCTTCTTATCGACAAGTCCTACTACGACATAAAAGACTATCTAATTTGACTGATCTAAAACATGTACTGACATTAATATCCTTATTTAAATAATGCCTACTTTAAATGACTAAAAAGTTAATTTCTGACATAATAATATAATCATCATCATCATCTAAGCCCATCTGCACCCACTGTTGGGTATAGGCCTCCTCTTTATTACGCTATTCTTTCCGGTCCCTTGCGAGTCTCATCCATTGTCCCCCCTACCCAGCTACGGTTTCAATGTTACTCGACCATCGGGCGGGTGGTCGTCTGCCTCTTGGTCTACGAGCATCCTTTGGCCACCACTCTGTAATCGCTTTCGTCCAACGCCCGTCATCCCTCCTAGCCAAGTGTCCAACCCATTTCCACTTCAGCCGTGCGATCCTCATATCTGAAACCGGGTACGTAACTCTACACGTACGTAACAAGAGTTCCGTACCATTATCTATAAAAACGGCAAAAAAATCATGTATGGGCTCTTGTATGGGAGCCCCACTTAAATATTTATTGAAGTAACACTTCTTTACGCACGCTTGACTTGGGGAGTAAGCTGGTGAATGCGTTACGAAAAGTGCGAACGGAAGTTGAGAGGGGGATGTAAGCTAGTGAAGATAGAAAGAGAGAATTACGTTTCGTATATTTTTAAACGTTAATGTGCGAGTTGCGTCTGTCCAGAATGAACATATTAAAGAACTACCTTAAATGTGTTCGACCCAAAACCTATAGGGTACTTCCGGTTGAATGACAATAAGAAAAGTTGAAAATAAAGGTAAATTTTGGTACTCACAAGTTTTCGCGAAAATCTAAATTTGCCCAAATCTTTTTATCGTGTTGACTCAGGACCTTGATTTTTTACACCTAATAGGGACTAGACCTCAGTATCTGGTATAAATTTCAACTGGTTAGGTCCACCCGTTCCTGAGAGAATCGGTAGTGACACACGGAAAGACAGACGGACAAGAGAGTGATCTTAAAGGGTTCCTTTTTTTACCTTTTGAGGTACGGAACCCTAAAAAACGAAGCAATCCGTATTATCCTTCCAAAATGTTTCATAAGTGTCACTTGAAAGTTCCAGAAATAACTATAAGTTACTCTCACGATTTGTTATCATATTGGACGCGAGCCAGCGCTAATAAAGCATCCGCAATGCATACGATAAAAATTCTAGACAAAGGCGACTAAATAATAACATTATGCCGGTTTTAGACGGCGCGCTATAACATAGCACACAAACATAGTGCATTTAATAATAAAATTCCGGAAAGCGCTTCTAAGCTTTAATTATGTAAATACCTATAATTATATTATTATTTATACCAATTTAAATGTGCACAGTAGTTCTCATTATATTTTATATAATTTTTAATAAATAAATAACTAATGTACTTAATTGGTTTATTTAAATCGTGTTGGTTGCTAAATAAATAAATAATAATAATAATTCGTAGATTTAAATCATATATAAAAAGCAATCTTATAAAGAAAGTTTATTAAACTATAGATTACTATATCTTTTATATACTTATATATATAAAACGTATTTGATGATCTTTGATTTGTTGGATTTGTCTCCGGGCCGAATAGCAGAATAACTATTAAAATATAGGAAAAGATCACACAAAAAGAAATTATTAAGAAAATTCATTTTCTCATACATCGATGCAGTTAATGATGACCGATTGACAATTCTATCGTTGCGACACGTACATTGGCAGCCCGTGTCATATGCATGTCAAGGCGGTACTAAGTTCGCCGGGTCAGCTAGTTGATGATAAAACTCCATGTTGTTCTCTATGTGAGTAACATGCGGTAAAATTGACGTTTCAAAGTGATCCTTGTGAGTTTAATGATTAAATGATTATTGTCTTTGACATCGGTTTTGACTGATCGCAGATAATTGTTAACTAAAATAGAACACGAGACTTAAAACTTCAACGTACACGTTCTACAACTATATAGAACAGAAGTTCGACTCTGCGATCACATCTGCATTGTTGTGGTCCAATTTTGACGTCCAAATTGGGATGTTAAATTCGATGATGGCTTTTTTCTTGGTTCCTGATCTTGATTACAAACCAAAATCTTAAAAGCACACAATACAAAAGACAAGTAAAATTCATAAACAATAACCCAATTTTACTCATATTGGATACCGAGGAGATCGCGTGCATGATTTCCCGTGGAAAAATGAGTGAAATAGGTGTGTTTTTGTATTCTCACTTTCAACGTTTTAATCAGAGTCCTCGTCGCCTAACCAACGAATGTAACTGAGTTTGATAGAGATACAGACTAATTATTAATACTAGGTTACTACGTAGAGCGCACAAAGTGTGCTATAGCTATATTATAGCGCGCCGTCTAAAAGCGGCATTATTCTTGCATTGCTACAGTTCATGTATTACTTACTGCCGTCGTTACAAACCCACACATTGACAAGTTATGAAGCATTACTGTCATTGTGTGCGTGATTGTCGAGTGTACACACGCGTCGCGGGCCGTGTATCCTATTGATTTTATATTGAAACTGTTTTATCACCTTGAACTTTGCGTCTGGTAAGCGAATTTTCTTAATTTTTCTACAACTTCCATCTACTTAAAATCTTTGAAAAAAAAATAAACAAATTTAAACAGAATATGATTTTACTGCTGTCTGTTATCGGAATCACAATTGCCTTGAACGAATGTTTACATAATACATGGTTCCATGTGTATGTCTACAGAACTGTGGTTATATTTTTATGCAAAGGAATTGTCGTTCCGAGCGAGCAGCTTCGATCTCCGCACCAAAACGAAAGAAGTTTTTATCTTATCTACCGCTACTAAATAAATGTAGATACCCATAGTTATTTATTCTGCGTTTATTTACGTCGATAACGTCGAGAGATGGATAGTGAGTTTAATATTATTTGCTATACGTTGTTGTGAATCCTTACCGCAATGGCCCGTTTCCTGTTGAACTAATGATGTGTAGGTAGAAAATGATAACGTTACTTTGCTAGAGATATTTCTAGACAGGAAACGTCTTAGAAACGTCTTAAATTCATGTCTAAAAGACTAGCTGGTTTTAATTGTATTAAGAGCAGTTAAAAACATCGTACATTGGTGGCGATTCTGTTGTTTACACTGACTAACTAAAATTGTGTAAAATACGAACGGTCTTATTTTGTTTACTCTAAAGATCAAATTAGAATGACATTTAAAGTGACATTTCTAAAAATTAAGTAATCTTTACTAAGTTGGCGTATTTGCGGTCTAGTTTTAATCAACACCAATTTGACTGCTGACTAAAACTAGCTCAAAAACACGCCATCTTAGTAAAAAAAAAGATACTTAATTTTAGAAATGTCACTTTAAATGTTTTTCTAATTTGATCTTTAGAGTAAACAAAATAAGAGCGTTCGTATTTTTTACACAATTTTAGTCAGCTTAACCAACAGAATCGCCACCATTGTTTCACTGTAGAGGACTTATAAAAGTATCGATTTCGTTATGTAGAGCAACGGACGGTGATCAACTCCACCGAATACGGTTACGTAATCCAATTATTTCGTAATTATAACACTGAACCAAAATTCTGCTAACAGGCTCACATTATACATATATTTTTACCTACTCGCATTTATAAGGTAGGTACTATTGTTAATTTTTTTCCTTTTTCGATAGCTCATTTAAAAAGATTAGGCATCTGAGTACGTTCCGCCTAAAATCTGCAAAAACATTATAGCTGGCTTATTATCTAATCAACAATACCAGCAAATAGACCAGCAATGGTAATTTTCCTCGAATGATTGGTGCGGAGTGCGGACGTGGTCGGCGCGCTTACAAAACGTAAATAAGATTGATAAAGACGCGAGCGTGGGACCAATCTATTTTCAAGAAATCAATAAGAGACGAGCTTGTTAGCTCTGAAGTTGTTAAACGGTGAACATAGTCGTTTGTTTCGTGACCTATAAAATAATACATGCAGATTGCCTATCAGTTGACAACACGGCGGGACTGCTCGGGGAAAATACGACACAGAATTCTGTAAGAGATTACGCACCTATAATAAAACATTTGGTAAGGCAGTCTTTGTTTTGATGTTGTTTTATTGATTTGTGTTAAAATAAGTCTACGAAGTCACACGTGTCCTTTCTATTGACCCATGTTTGGATTCTTGACTACATGTAGGTAGATGGTAAACATACGTGTTAGCATTTTTGCGTCATTATTCCGCGAGTGTCTACGAAATCAGACTTTACAACCTCCCGAAATAGGTTGCTAATTCCTTTGGTGCCAGTTGCGATTCGATGTGTCTTACTGGTGCCATCATCGTCATCATCCGACTTCACCCACTGCTCCCTTTTCACGAGCCATTGTCCGCGGTCCTGTGCTAGCCTCATCCGGTATCGACCCGCGATGCTTGCTTGCTACATCGTCTGCCCATCTCGCTGCTGGTCGGCCGGTGTTTCTGTGCCCTGTTCGAGGACGTCATTCGACAGACGATGACGTCATCGTCTGTCGTCACCGTTTACAATCTGATATTTATACCTATTATGAATAAGTTGTTAATTGCACAAATATACAAATTGCATGTACAAAATGTGGGCTTAATGCTAATAGCATTATCTACCTGCCAACCTCAGAGGTAACAAAAAAGGTTGGCGTGCGAACTTATAACAATATTAACTTAACACTACAGTGCACGCGCCCCTTTATTTTACATGGGTGCTCGCGTGCTCTATCATAGTAGAAAACAATATATCAGATATTTGAAAAATGGGTAGTTTTAAAATGATCAAACTAAATAATATGTGTCAACTATTTATTAATTATTGCAAAAAATCACATTTTTAATAGAATACACATTAATTAGGAACAATTTACGATATCAAAAAGATAATCAACATTTTTGGCATGGTTGTTGAGATCAGCTCAAAAACAATATCTAATAAGCGGTGACTATCTTATTGGTCACTATCCTCGCGTTCGATACAGATCACAACTTGGTGATCAGGACAAATCCACGTAGCACATCGCTTATACCACTTTACTTACATTCAGTTTTATTACGCCAATACTCGCATGCACTACAATGGTAGAAGCCGAACTTAGACACCTAATTACGAGAAGATGCGCTTACGCTGCCAGTGGGCGCTGTACCAATCCGTTCCGCGATTTTGTCGACGAGGCGTATCTAGTAGCGCGGGCAATCAGGTGTAAGAACGAATGAATAGTGATAAAATAAGTAAGTGCATTCTACTATAGTGGAGCGCGCGTGCACTCTAGTGTTAATGATAAGTACTTTAAAAAAACAAAAGAAACATAAATAACAATAAACTCCGATCACAGTAAGAATAAATATAATAAACCTACTTGATATAATAATAATAATACATAGAGTATAAATATAACAATATATAATAGTATTTGAATAGTAGTTATCGCATTCAACAGATTTTTGTCATAGGTACACGGTAAGGGTTCAAGAAAGAGGTGTCCCGTTATTATTTGGAGAAAATGAGCGCTAAGTACACTTAGGCGGAGCGAATTAGCTAATTACAAGTTAATTACCGACTGAAATAGTCTATGATTGAGAATACAAAAACACAACTCACTCACCAAACAATCAGCCAATGTAGCAGCCATTTCCATCGCGTAAAATCTCGTGAAATTTAGCCCCGGCCGGAATAAAATAAGTACAACCATCCGGTCGAATTGAATATAAATCCGATTGTGTCGTTTGGTATATCTAGGCATTTCGCGATAGTTATCTGAGTTGTATTGTGTTGAATCGTAATCGTATATTATATTGATCCAGAAATATAACTGTTTGCGGTAAGGCTGACCTAGACCAGACTATTAACTGTACATTAAAATGTGCGAAGGCACGTGTTCTAAGACTAGTCGATAACTCGTAAATGCACATCGATATCCGCATAAGATAGATAGATAGATAGATAGATAACTCTTTATTGAATTACCACACAAACAGAAATAATAAAAAAAATAAGTACTGGGTTAAAATAAATAAGGCAATACAATGGGCGACCTTATCGCTAAAAGCGATCTCTTCCAGGCAACCTTTAAGCTGAAGTGTAGAACCCAACTTGCGCAACGATGCCTAAACGTATTTAGTGGCTAACCGCTAGGTTCGCCCCGAACTATGACTATCAAAATACTGCCACGAAATAATTAACCAACTACTTGACCTACAGTTTCATTCAAATTACAGGTAACGGGAGTTCATGTAAATTGGTTATCCTTTTTTTGGTGTACAAATTGCAGATAATCCGGATTTCAGACTTGCGTATATTTGTGTCACATAAGCTACACACATACCAAATTACAGCACTGTGGGGTTACTGGTGCACCCTGTGAATTTAGTCAAAGTTCAGTTTTTACTATGGCTAATAACTCAAAAACTACAAAAACTTTACGAACAATAAAAACGTTGTCGTATTGTACTAATGAAGACCTTTAATTTGACGTCCCATTTGACCTAACAGTCTCATTTTCATTTTTTTTACCCCTCAATATCTCAACAACACCCAAACATTTTTAGCTCATTTAGTAACACCAGTATTGTCTATGTATCAAATTTCACGATGATCGGATCTACGCTTCGAAAGTTATCCTCGGACAAACAAACATACATACATATACACTGCCGGCCAAAAGTTTGAGACCACTGTAAAAATCTTTGTCACCAACAAAATATTTCAAAGTACACATATGATAATGAGCTAATTTGAACACCTGCGTATTCTATTATTATTAAAGAATTTGTAAGAGTCATTATTTATGTTGTTGTTTAAGTTATCATCCTAAAAAGGTCTATTGTTTCAAAACATCAATGAGCGCCGCGCAAGGACCAGGTGGTAGAGTCATTGTAATATTTTTATGATCTGCTCATTACTTATTGTTTTGGGTTTGTTTCGCGTTAACCGATATCAGGGATTATGTTAGCTTCCTAAAACATATTTAGTACCTAAGTTTTTATGGAGTAAATTATTTTCTACCTTATTAGTCTGAGCTCGTCGTTGTTACAGTGAAGACATCTTAAAATGGGAAAAGTTCGCGAAATTAGCAGTGAAACTCGCTCTGCCATAGTTGTTTTATACGGCGAAGGCAAATCTGAACGTGCGATTGCCTCTCAACTTAAGTTGTCGAAGACTTGTGTTCATAACACAATAACCCGATACAAGGAGACTGGCAGTAATCAAGATCGTTCGCGTTCGGGAAGGCCGAGAACTACCACTTCTCGCGAGGATCACTTCATCGTCACTACCAGCAAGCGGAATAGACGCCTAACAGCACCAGAAATCCGCGTAGAAGTGAACAAATCCCGATCAGAACCTGTATCATTGACTACAGTAAAAAGACGTTTGAGAGATGCTAAGTTATTTGGTCGCGTCGCCGTTCGAAAACCACTACTAAGGCCACAAAACAAAAAGAAACGGATGCAGTGGGCCCTTACCCATCGAGACTGGACTGAAGAAGACTTTAAACAAGTTCTTTGGTCAGATGAATCCAAATTTGAAATATTTGGTTCAAAACGACGAATTTTTGTTCGACGTAACGTCGAGGAAAAGATGATGCCAGACTGTGTGGTGCCAACAGTCAAGCATGGTGGTGGTTCCATTATGGTCTGGGGATGCTTCTCGGGCCATGGAACCGGAGATTTGGTACGAGTCGAAGGAATCATGAAAAAGGAGCAATATAAACGAATACTACAGCAAAATGCCATTCCGTCTGGTTCAAGAATAATTGGAGATGGATTTTTTTTCCAACAAGATAATGACCCAAAACATAGTTCAAAATTATGCAGGGGTTATTTAGAACACAAAGAAACAGAAGGGGTTTTAAAAAACATGGTGTGGCCCCCTCAGAGTCCGGATCTCAACCCGATTGAGCTTTTGTGGGAAGAGCTTGATAGAAATGTGCGCAGTTGTTGTCCCACTTCGCAAGAAGACATGTGGAAGGCTTTACAAGAAAGCTGGAACAATATATTACAAGATACAATCGACAAATTGATTGCTCGTATGCCAAGAATAGTGAAAGTAGTAATAAAATGCAAGGGAGGGTTTTTCGACGAAAAATCTGTATAAAATATGAGCGACATTTTTAAAGTAAATGGTTGATTTTTCTTGATTTTTTTGTTTTCTTCATAATGTATGTGTATTAGGAAATAAGTATTTTAATTCATAATTAAACCTCTTGCTTTGTATTTTGAGTTTTATTTCATTTTCCTACTTTGATGTAGGTGGTCTCAAACTTTTGGCCGGCAGTGTATATGGATTATATTGGCGGGCAACCCATAGGGGTAGTGGATAGTTTCAAGTACCTTGGCCACATCGTGAATTCCAGCCTGAAAGATGGCGCAGATGTAGAACGCCAGCGCAGAGCCTTATGTATTGTGGGCAATATGATTGCAAGAAAATTCTGCAAATCGACTCCTGACGTGAAAGTGACGCTTTTTAGGTCTTTTTGCCAGACTTTTTACACGTGTCAGCTCTGGACAGAGTATACTAAAAAGTCCCATGACAGTATAAGGGTAGCCTATAATAACATTTTTCGACAACTGATGGGCTTAAAGCGCTACTGTAGTGCCTCCGAAATGTTTAACGAATTACGTTAAACGTATTACGCACGCGTTGATACTTTCAACGTTATTCAGCGTAGGAGGATAGCGTCTTCCATGTCTAGAGTTGACACTTGTAATAACGCTATCATTAGAAGTCTAGCAGAAAGGCTTATACATTCTAAGATGTATAGACGTTGGGTTGGTGATTTTATTGTGAATTATGTGTATTGTATTGTGTGTAGCAAATGTGTATGGACCTCATGAGTCTGAAATAAAGATTATTATTATATGTAATAGGTTGGGGAAAAAGTCTTTTCGCATTATAGTATGTTTGTACTTTAATAAAATCTCTTTGGCTATACTATTTGTATCTGGCTGGTTTTGGTATCATTCAAAGTTTAAATTTTAAAGAAGATAATTCCAAATTCAAATTAGCAAAATGTGTGATTTTTATTTGTTTTTCGTACTGTAAAGATGAGTGCATCTAATGAAGAAATTCGATACATTTTAAAATTTTACTACGAAAAAGGTAAAAATGCAACGCAAGCCGCGAAAAAAATTTGCGATGTTTATGCAGTGCTAGTGCAGTGTCTGTGAGAGAGGAAATTTTGATGTCAAAGATGCACGTCGCTCTGGTCACCCTATTACGGATAAAATTGATGCCATTTTGGAAAAAGTGGAGCAAGATCGGCATATCAGTAGTTAAGACGTAGCTGAAGAACTGGTAATTGACCACAAAACAACTTTGGCGCATTTGAAAAAAACTGGGTACACAAAAATGCTCGATATTTGGGTACCCCACAAGCTCACTGAAAGAAACCTAATGAACCGTGTACTCATTTGTGATTCTTTATTACGACGTAATGAAACCGAACCATTTTTGAAGAAGCTGATAACCGGTGATGAAAAGTGGATCACGTACGACAAGAACGTGCGAAAAAGGTCGTGGTCAAAGGCCGGCCAGGCTTCACAGACTTTGGCGAAACCCGGGATAACTCGCAACAAGGTGATGCTGTGTGTGTGGTGGGATTGGAAGGGCATTATTCATTATGACCTGTTACCACCAGGCAGGACCATCGATTCGGAACTCTACTGCGAACAACTGATGAGATTAAAGCAAGAAGTTGAGAGAAAGCGGCCGGAATTAATCAACAGCAGGGGTGTGGTTTTTCATCATGATAACGCTAGACCTCACACATCTTTAGCCACTCAGCAAAAATTAAGAGAGTTTGGCTGGGAGGTGTTAATGCATCCGCCGTATAGTCCTGATCTTGCACCTTCAGATTTCCACCTGTTTCTGTCTCTTCAGAACTCTTTAGGCAGTGTCAGGTTAACATCACGAGAGGACTGCCAAAACTACTTGTCGCGGTATTTTGATCAGAAGCCCCAAAATTTCTATAGCAATGGGATCATGTCCCTACTACAAGATGGCAAAAAGTTATCGAAGAAGATGGTAACTACATACTTTAGTTAAATGTAAATAAACTATATTAAAAATGTTTTGAATTTTCTTAAAAATTGCGAAGAAACTTTTTCCCTAACCTAATATATACAACGCTTATTTGCCCAAGTTGATTTAGAGATCTCGCATAAATTCGTCAAAAAACATGTTTAGGGTTAGGTGCCTATTTCAAACCTCCGATATAATTGACTGATAAAAATCATTCTCCATCTATTTTTTTTTTTTCAAGAAAAATAACATACATACCTACATATATATTTTTTATCCGTTGAATAGTGTTAGGTACCCAGAGGTGGTGAAATAGCATTGTGTCATCTTATGAGGGCCATAGTGAGAGCCCACGTTATGTCATCACTGGTTACAACTGAACAAAGAATGTTGTCTTCAAACGTTTAAAATCTCTGACTCTTTTTGACAACCTCTGTGGTGCAGTGGGCGAATAGCCGGCTGAGACGCAGGAGGTTGCTGGTTCGATTCCCGCCGCGGAACAAATGTTTGCATGGTCTACAGATATTTGTTCCGGGTTTGGGTATTTTTCTATGTATTATAAGTATGTATTTACAAAAAAAAATAGTATATAAGTATTATATCAGTTATCTGGTTCCCATAGTACAAGCTTTGCTTAGTTTGGGGCTAGATGGCGTTGTGTGAAATGTCCAGCATTATTATTTATCTTTCAGTACCCATGGCTGGGAACGTAAAAGGGCGTCAAGGAAAGCGTCGGCCGGCAGTAGGGGGGGCCGCCGACACGGGCGCCCCGC
The DNA here is from genome assembly GCA_918857605.2 of Philereme vetulata. NCBI lineage: Eukaryota > Metazoa > Arthropoda > Insecta > Lepidoptera > Geometridae > Philereme > Philereme vetulata. The sequence goes on along the minus strand of OU975423.1, from coordinate 1,662,848 downwards.
TCGGCAAGAAAGGCCGCACCGCTGATCTCGGCGCCTTAAAACTACCTTCACATGGATATCCGACCGAACACCCCTTTAATAAGGATGGTTATCGCTATATATTGGCTGAGCCGGACACCAATGCACCGTTTAGACAGGTGAGCGGAGTAGCTTTGTTTTGAATCAACTCTTGAGCAGTTTCGCATTAGTTTCGGGAATAATTTAAGATAGATAGATGATAGAAAACGCTTTATTGTTAATCACACTTAAAATAAAAAACAAATAACAATACACGCAGAAATTCAAGTGGCGGTCTTATCGCTAAAAGCGATCTCTTCCAGACAACCTTTGGGTGGACTGGATTTCACGAGAACGTACCTATTAATAAAAATTATTGAATAAACTGTGTACTTACATAAGCAAAATAAATAAATATATGCATATTATATATAACTACTCATCAATGGATTAGGTACATAAATAATATAGCATAGTACATAAATATTCCATACTAATAATAAAAAGGTACTTATATTGTATAAAATACTATAAGTAGGTACATATACGTGTATAATAGAAGGGTGAAATAAAAACCAAGAGTAGCGTAACGATAGATGAGAAAATGAGAAACCAGCATTGTTTTTTTTTCGAATGGACTAATCTCGCTGTTGGCCTCTGAGGCCGTTGCAGCTTAACCGAACTTTGGCGAGCGCAGAAGACGCTCAGCCCTGTAAGTTTTTGGTGAGGCAACTAGCGCAAGGGCACCACTTAGGTACGAACCTCGGCTTGGGCTGTTTCCAGGATGGGGATAGGAGAGAAACGCCCGGGTACGTGCTTGTACCTCGTATAGGCGGCGACTGAAGGGACTCGTCGACCTCGCCGGCGAGGTCGGTGTATCTGTGATGTGTTTGCTCTGTCTAATATAGATGATTCAGAAATCTCTTCCGCATTAGCGGAGGTGATTTCGTCATCCGGGTCTCCGAGAACGTGTCTCGGACGACGGAGGGTTTTGTTCGCGGGCGCATCTATCGGATAGAAATCAGCATTGTAGTGCAGACAGATGTTTATATAGAACTGGGAAAAGGGATTAAACGGGTGTTTATCGCGTATGTATATTTTCTATTGGTTATGCCGAGGTTTCGACTGTACTTATTGCAACACAGTCGAAACGTCCGTCGTCGAGGTAACAAATAAAAAAAGGTACATACGCGATAAATACACGTTTAAATCAGTAATTATGTACGTGAACGCGAAAGTTACTAAAGAAAAATACTGATAAAAACTTAATTTTTGCACATCTATTGCACAATTTTGACGACCTCCGTGGTGCAACGGGCGAATAGCCGGCTGAGACGCAGGATGCGATTCCTGCCGCGGAACAAATGTTTGCATAGTCTACAGATATTTGTTCCGGGTCTGGTTGTTTCTCTATACAGTTTCTGTATATTATAAATATGTATTTAAAAAAATGTATATAAGTATTCTATCATTTAACTGGTTCCCAAAGTTCAAGCTCTGCTTAGTTTGGGGCTAGATAGCAATATTTAAAAAAAATATCATTTGCGGAACAAATGTTTGCATGGTCTACAGATATTTTTTCGGGGTCTGGTTGTTTCTCTATACTGTTTCTGTATATTATAATATGTATTTAAAAAAAATGTGTATAAGTATTCTATCAGTTACCTGGTTCCCAAAGTTCAAGCTCACTGCTTAGTTTGGGGCTAGATAGCAATATTTAAAAAAAATATCATTTGCGGAACAAATGTTTCCATGGTCTACAGATATTTTTTCGGGGTCTGGTTGTTTCTCTATACTGTTTCTGTATATTATAAGTATGTATTTAAAAAAAATGTGTATAAGTATTCTATCAGTCATCTGGTTCCCAAAGTTCAAGCTCTGCTTAGTTTGGGGCTAGATAGCAATATTTAAAAAAAATATCATTTGCGGAACAAATGTTTGCATGGTCTACAGATATTTTTTCGGGGTCTGGTTGTTTCTCTATACAGTTTCTGTATATTATAAGTATGTATTTAAAAAAAATGTATATAAGTATTCTATCATTTATCTGGTTCCCAAAGTTCAAGCTCTGCTTAGTTTGGGGCTAGATAGCAATATTTAAAAAAAATATCACTTGTGGGACAAATTTTTGCATGGTCTACAGATATTTGTTCCGGGTCTGGTTGTTTCTCTATACTGTTTCTGTATATTATAAGTATGTATTTAAAAAAAAATGTGTATAAGTATTCTATCAGTTACCTGGTTCCCAAAGTTCAAGCATAGTTCTAGATAGCAGGGTTAGGTCGTAAAAAAATGTACAGTTACATTCATGACATCGTAACAAACGATACATACACGACTCAATGTTAAATTTATGATCAACACAGAGCTTAGTTCACAATCATAAATTATGATGATTCATAATGCACTAGTCTTTTTTTTTAAAGATTTACTTTATCGAACATTCTTTATTTCATATACTTTATTAAAAGTCTCTTTAATCTCAATAATAAACCAAGGAAGCTTCGGGTCTCAAGTATATAATAAAATATCCCTAATCCTTATCCTACTAATCCTACATTATGATCCATGGAGATAAAATGTTAGAACATGACATGTGTAGACTCCGCCTTACAATCGATCATGACCGTAACAAGATTTTTAAAATCATCTCAAAAATTCCAAGCCTAGACGGGACTTGAACCCGCGACCTTTCTCTTGATACGAGAACGCACTACCATCTGTGCAACCAGGCAATTCACGTCTAGGTCGAAATTAGTGAGATGATTCAGAATTACGACTAAAGCGCCGTTAGCTCCATCTACAGGAAAACTTATATAGTTCTTTGTACCTGCCCAATGCCAAACGTTGCAGTTCAGTACATTGACAAGAGATGTCGCGTTGCTTATTTCAAATAGTATTTTTATTTATAGTGTTATCCGAACACATGCGGAAAATTCCAAGATTTTTAAAATCATCTCAAAAATTCCAAGCCCAGATGGGACTTGAACCCGCGACCTTTCTCTTGATACGAGAACGCACTACCATCTGTGCAACCAGGCAATTCACGTCTAGGTCGAAATTAGTGAGATGTTTCAGAATTACGACTAAAGCGCCGTTAGCTCCATCTACAGGAAAACTTATATATGTAGTTCTTTGTACCTGCCCAATGCCAAACGTTGCAGTTCAGTACATTGACAAGAGATGTCGCGTTGTTTATTTCAAATAGTATTTTTATTTATAGTGTTATCCGAACACATGCGGAAAATTCCAAGATTTTTAAAATCATCTCAAAAATTCCAAGCCTAGACGGGACTTGAACCCGCGACCTTTCTCTTGATACGAGAACGCACTACCATCTGTGCAACCAGGCAATTCACGTCTAGGTCGAAATTAGTGAGATGATTCAGAATTACGACTAAAGCGCCGTTAGCTCCATCTACAGGAAAACTTATATAGTTCTTTGTACCTGCCCAATGCCAAACGTTGCAGTTCAGTACTTTGACAAGAGATGTCGCGTTGCTTATTTCAAATAGTATTTTTATTTATAGTGTTATCCGAACACATGCGGAAAATTCCAAGATTTTTAAAATCATCTCAAAAATTCCAAGCCCAGATGGGACTTGAACCCGCAACCTTTCTCTTGATACGAGAACGCACTACCATCTGTGCAACCAGGCAATTCACGTCTAGGTCGAAATTAGTGAGATGATTCAGAATTACGACTAAAGCGCCGTTAGCTCCATCTACAGGAAAACTTATATATGTAGTTCTTTGTACCTGCCCAATGCCAAACGTTGCAGTTCAGTACATTGACAAGAGATGTCGCGTTGTTTATTTCAAATAGTATTTTTATTTATAGTGTTATCCGAACACATGCGGAAAATTCCAAGATTTTTAAAATCATCTCAAAAATTCCAAGCCTAGACGGGACTTGAACCCGCGACCTTTCTCTTGATACGAGAACGCACTACCATCTGTGCAACCAGGCAATTCACGTCTAGGTCGAAATTAGTGAGATGATTCAGAATTACGACTAAAGCGCCGTTAGCTCCATCTACAGGAAAACTTATATAGTTCTTTGTACCTGCCCAATGCCAAACGTTGCAGTTCAGTACATTGACAAGCCTAGACGGGACTTGAACCCGCGACCTTTCTCTTGATACGAGAACGCACTACCATCTGTGCAACCAGGCAATTCACGTCTAGGTCGAAATTAGTGAGATGATTCAGAATTACGACTAAAGCGCCGTTAGCTCCATCTACAGGAAAACTTATATAGTTCTTTGTACCTGCCCAATGCCAAACGTTGCAGTTCAGTACATTGACAAGAGATGTCGCGTTGCTTATTTCAAATAGTATTTTTATTTATAGTGTTATCCGAACACATGCGGAAAGTTCCAAGATTTTTAAAATCATCTCAAAAATTTCAAGCCTGGACGGGACTTGAACCCGCGACCTTTCTCTTGATACGAGAACGCACTACCATCTGTGCAACCAGGCAATTCACGTCTAGGTCGAAATTAGTGAGATGATTCAGAATTACGACTAAAGCGCCGTTAGCTCCATCTACAGGAAAACTTATATAGTTCTTTGTACCTGCCCAATGCCAAACGTTGCAGTTCACAGTACATTGACAAGAGATGTCGCGTTGCTTATTTCAAATAGTATTTTTATTTATAGTGTTATCCGAACACATGCGGAAAGTTCCAAGATTTTTAAAATCATCTCAAAAATTCCAAGCCTAGACGGGACTTGAACCCGCGTCCCGTCTAGGCTTGGAATTTTTGAGATGATTTTAAAAATCTTTGAATTTTCCGCATGTGTTCGGATAACACTATAAATAAAAATACTACATGACCGTAACGTTACACATTTCGTTACATATGTTACAATCATGACAGAAAAAAGCGTACGACATAACTTCAAATAAAAATATCTCTGTACTGCTAATAATTAAGGACTGAGAAGTAGTTTCATTGTTTTATGCGATGTCAAACCTGTATTAACACGTGTAATAGTTCGAAAGAATATGTATAATACTGACCCTGCAATCAAACAGAAGCCAATACATTTTTAGCGACAATTCACTCGTGGACAGACAATATCAATTTTACCTCCAAACAAACATGGTCGTTTTTGTTTTCTGAATGTTGCTACCTGTTCAATGGTGTTGCCAATTAATAAAAGGCAAAAACGGTCTAATTATTATATATAGAATGGCAAGAATAGGAGTTGATAGGTCGTTATAGTCATGCCGTTACACACGCAACAAAAATGGACACTTTTTCGAAGTTGAATAAATTTATTTTAATAGTAAATGAATAGGTAATCGTTTACAAACACATGTTGAAAAAGTAACACGGAACTCAAATCCAACTTAATAACGTAATATACCACAATAGTTTTGTTAAGTATTATCATGTTTTCGATAATAGTGTATTAGTTGGACAAACTGTTTTTGTATGGAGTAAAAGTAGTGCCAATCAGAAAAAAAACAAAAAATATAGAAATTTGTAAGGGTAGTCAAGATTTCATGGTATTATCTAAACGACATAGAAGTATTAGTCAGAACAATATACAACATAATCTCGAAAATTAAATAGCCTTGATGCTATGTAAAATAAAGTCGAGACAAGCAAAAAAAAGCTGTTGTACAATTTTTTGCGACCGAACCCAGCAATTTTAAAAAAAAAATTATTTGCTGGCAGTTTTGTGCCTCGGCACAATCAACGGAAGTAAAATGCGTTTTTGTTCCTTAGGAAGAAGTGAACGCTAATCACGATTTAGTAATAAAAATGTTAGTTAAGTGACGTGACGTCCAGGTTGCCATTATCTAGGTATTTATATTATTTCTGTGTAGAAGTTTTTTTTCCGGAGCAATATAATTTGGCTCTTGTTAAACACAACAGCTTCGCTTATTACTGTCCATCCAAACGATGCCTGGAAGAAATCGCTTTTAACGACAAGGCCGCCCATTGTATCACTTACTATTTCGTTACCAATGTATTGTTTTAAGAGTTTAAAATCACTGATACGGCTCCGCGAAAACGATTTTGCTACGTGCTCACTGCTCGTCCAATGCAAATCAATCAATAGTAACGCCACGCAGATCACGTGTAAGATTTTGAAGTGATTCTATTGGCTGTATTTACACATCTCCAATCTTCTGCGCTTTGATTGAAACCGGCCCTTATGGAGCCTGCACACGTCAAAGATTTCTTTGCGCAAGCCTATAGACATTTTAATAAATTTTCGCCACAGAAGCTTGCATAAGCCTTGCACAAGCCTAGAAATTTGATTTTTTTCCCACTGAGGCTTAAATAAGGATTGCGCAAAGAAATCATTGACGCTTAAATGAAAATAAAAATAACATAAAAACAATTGCACTCCGGGAGTGCCGACAGAAATGAAAACTTGAAGAAAAGCAGACTACACTACAGATACATAAATACAAAGGTGTCAGTGTCAGTGACAGCGGTAACAGTGTCGCGAGTTCAATGGCTTTTTTCTCTTTCAAAAAATGCCCAACGCGCCTAAATAAGTTTTCACTTCAAAAGGAAAGTTTTCGTGTGGTGGGTAATTTGAAGAGTTACGCATACCAATGGGTAGGTAGTATGCGTAATTTTTAAAATTATTCCGTAAGTGTCGGATAACAGAATAAAATGTATGTACCCAGGAGTTCGACGAGAACAACGAGTGGAGCGGCAAGCCCATCCCCGGCTGGCTGTACCGCGCGCTGTGCCCCGCCGGCGTGCTTCTGGCGCTGCACGACCGCGCGCCGCAGCTGCGCGTCGCAGAGGACCGACTCGCCGCCACCGGGGAACGCGGCTACTGCATGCTGCGAGCTACGCACGGTAACTACGACTCAGTCGTTTAGGCGCAGTATCTCTAATTCGCAAAATGTCGTGTCTGTTGCAAAATCTCGTTGTAGAATGTCCAAGTCCAACTCTCAGAATGCCTTCAAATTCGTAAAATTTTCACGCCTGGTCAATAGTCGTTACACTCGCTAGTTCCATGATGGGCCCACTGGATTTTTTTCTCCCAGTACTTCCATAGTACCGTAATATTTTGACTTATTATTAGTGATTAGCATGTATTGTGATTTGTGCGTCTAAACGTACTCATTTATTTATTTATTTATTTAATACTTTATTGCACAAAAATACAAATTACATGTACAAAAGGTGGGCTTAATGCTAATAGCATTCACTGACTTAGACTGAACTAGCTGGACACAAAACGAGTTTTTAGTCAATCAGTTGCATAACAGTTAAGGAGTGGAATGTTCGTTCACGAAGAAGTTAAAGATAAAGTGTATTGGATTAATGCTGTAAAGTTATATTTAAGTGTAATAAACAAATTTAATTGAATGAGTAAGATGTCAGTCAGCGAGTGAGATTTTTATCAATGAGTGAGTTGTGAGTGCAAATATCGTCAAAGAGGATGTAAAAAAATGAATATCGTTTGTAACAGATGCTTCGGTAGGAGTTATCCCGAGATATATTGTCTATATATATAAATAGTTAGTCTCGCTAAAACTCGAGAACGGGTGGAGCGATTTGGCTAATTTTGGTATTGAATTATTTGTGGAAGTCATTCATTTTCTCATACATAATGATGGCCGGGGACAACAATTGACAATTCTAGCAGGGTGACATATATTGACAGCCCGCGTTATACCTATGCATGTGAAGCCGATACGAAGTTCGGGGGGTCCACTAGTATATTATAAGTATGAATTTACAAACAAAAAGTATATAAGTATTCTATCAGTTATCTGGTTTCCATAGTACATAGCCATGCCCATAGCTTTGCTTAGTTTGAGGCTAGATGACGCTGTGTGAAATGTGCAGCAATATCTATTTTATTTTATTTTTGGTCAGTGAATGGACACACTGTAAGTGTCCATTCACTGACCAAAAAATAAACTGGTCTGGAACTGGTCCACACATTGAAAGTCACTCGGCGAGCTATGAAAAGGGATATGCTCGGAATTTCTCTGAAGGATAGAATCTGAAACGAGGGTTATCCAACAGAGAACCAAGGTGATCGACATAGCTCAGAGGGTCAGCAAGCTGAAGTGGCAGTGGGCCGGTCATATCTGCCGCAGAACTGATAACCATTGTGGTAAACGTGTTCTGGAGTGGAGACCATGTCTAGGCAAGCAAAGTGTAGGACGCCCTCCGGCTAGATGTAGTGACGATTTGCGTGCTGTGGCTGGCAAGGATTGGATGAGAAGAGCTGAGGATCAGGCTAAATGACGCACCCTCGGAGAGACCTACGTCCAGCAGTGGACTGTTATTTAAATTAAAAAAATCAGTTCATTTTATTTTCAGTTGTTAAAGATCCATATTTGTTAGTAAAAACTTAATTAATCATTATAAATAATGATGGACATTTCACACATCACTATCTAGACCCAAACTAAGCAAATCTTGTACTATGGGAACCAGATAACTGATAGAATACTTAAATACTTTTTTTTTTGTAAATCCGTACTTATAATATATAGAGAAACAACTAGACCCGAAACAAATATCTGTAGATCGTGCAAAAATTTGTTCCGCGGCGGGAATCGAACCCGATACCTCCTGTGTCTCAGCCGACTATGCGCCCGCTGCGCCACGGAGATTGTCAGAATTAAACATGTCAAACGTGTTAGTCGGCAGTTCACCGACGCTGAATGTATTAATGTTCTTTATTATTCTTATGTCTGTAGCGTCTTGGAATACTGTTGCACTATGTGGAACCCACAATACATAATATATGAGCAAGATATTGAGCGCATTCAATCCAAATTCATTAAAACGTTAAACTGTCGCACCCATTGTAACAGAAGCATGACTTACGACGAATCATGTAGGTTTCATAAACTCGTGCCGTTAAAGGATCGGCGCTCTTTGCTGCAGATGTTGTTTTTACACGACGTTTGCAGTAATAGAATTGATAGCACCGAATTGGCGTCTCTCGTTCTTCAATTCAATTCTCCTCTTAAACGTACGAGACACACAACCCTCTTTCATATTCCTTTCAGTCGTACCAACTATGCCCAAAATTCTTCTGTCATCTGTCGCACGCTAGATAGCTACAACAAGGATTTTTCGTCAATAGACATCTTCTCTAATAGCAAAGCATCTTTTAAGAAACAAATTATATTTGTTCTTAGTCATATATAGCGCGTTCTATAAAATATTCAGAAATTCACTTCAACACACACTACACTCTCTCCCTCACCCCCTAAAGTACACACATTTACACGGCATCCCTACCTCTCTTTTGTTCTTCAAATGCGTACCTACTAAATTACTAAAATCCTTGAAAATTTAATTAATATACTATGTTTTTTAATCTTTTTCTCTAGGTGACTAATTTCATAAAAGATAAAAGTCTATAAATTGAGAATCTGTTATTGGCATTAAGGATTAGTTATAAGGATTGTTTACATTGTTAACAAGTGCTGTTGATTCTGTAATGAATAATAAGGTAAAAAAAAAAGTTAGTACAAGCACAGACCAATATAATTTAAATAGACTGACAGTCTCAAACAAGTTAATGTAACTCGATATTTGATTACGTGCTAGGACGCGAGATGTCGCTAAGAGTTACAAATCGTTAAATATATGCCAACCTTTAGCTTACTACCGGTCATAATGGTACGAAGAAAAATAGATGGCGCTATTTCCAATTACACGTGCGCGACAATTTATTGCGACGTTGTGACCTTTACGTTGTGCGAGGTTGCCGCTCTTCAGTTTCGTTAAAACTTTAGTCTCAAGCAATTTTTACAGATTTGCGAATTGCCAGAACATGGAAGTTTCCGCCAAAATAGGGATTTTTTTAGGAAAGGAAAGGATAGATATCTGTTATTCATTACATAGTCTATGATCGTACCATTATCACTTAAATGCGGAAATACCTACATATTTGTAAAATTAAAATACATATTTAGACTGATGTACAGATAAGTAGAACACTTTTTGATAGAAAATAAAATTAATTTGTAAGTACCCGGCAAATGCATACCTACTACAAGATAATACGCTCTATTAATTTGAACTGGAAACATAACTACTAAAATAATGAACTCAATACGTACACAATATGTACATACATTATGTACAATAAAATACCGACTTACTAGTCGCGACTTTTGAGAAGTGTGGTTTGGCAACACAGCATGTAACAAAATTAGGTACAAAAAACGGACTTTGCTTGCTTCCCGGCTGTCAATGTCAGTCAGTTCACGGTTCTCTTTCGTTCCCTTGGTTTCAGACTTTGTGTTAATTTTGTGTTAAACGCCATCTAGGTAAAAACGATGTGCTACCTTCCCACGCCATCTGTGATTAAGCATATGAAAGTGGTAAATCATCAAAATAAAATAAAATCGTTAAATCTTATTTTATGGACAATATTACTTATTCTAAAAAATATTGAAATATTTTGGTGTGTTTTAGTGGAAGTTTATTTTTATTTGTTGGGTGCAATGGCCGCTATGAAAGTTTCCAGGCTATGAGACAGCGCCATCTACAAATAATACGGGATTTTGAGCTTTTTGCGGGCTACGATTTCTTATATGGACATTGACAGTCTATTGATATTACTAGTCTCTGGTACAAGTGTGATTTAAATAAACATAACAAAATGATTATTAGAAAAGTATGTGGTAAGTATGTGAGTATCTAATGTAGGTAGGTACTGCGCGTACAACAATGGTTTAGATACTCACAGTCGAACTGTTTGAAAAGTATTGTTATAGGTTGATGATGCGTGATGGTGTATGTGTATCTGGTTGCAGGCGTGTCCCGCGGCTGCTGGTACTGGGAGGCGGCGGTGGAGGAGATGCCGGAGGGCGCGGCCACTCGGCTCGGCTGGGGGCGGCGGTACGCGAACCTGCAGGCGCCGCTCGGATACGACAAGTTCGGATACTCTTGGCGCAGCCGGAAGGGAACTAGGTAATGAATGAAATCACTTTACTCACAATACGGCAAGCTCCATCATTAGCCACATTTAAAACAAGAGTGAAAATATTTTATCTCTCAGAAACGTCGTAGTATCGCTATAGATGTGTATGTATGTATGTATGTATGCTTATGTATATTCTTTATTTGATTGATAAATGAATGAAATCACTTTACTCACAATACGGCAAGCTCCATCATTTAAAACAAGAGTGAAAATATTTTATCTCTCAGAAACGTCGTAGTATCGCTATAAATATGTATGTATGTATGTATGTTTATGTATTTTCTTTATTTTATTTTACTTGTTGTAGGTATATTTACTTATGTATATTGTTTTATTTTATTGTAAGTGTTCAGCACTCTCCTAAAATTTAGTTTTTGTTTTGTTAATGTAGGTACACCCCCCTCCATTATTGTAATGTTACAAAAGTCCTTTCCATCATAAGGTTGTCTGGAAGAAATCGCTTCTAAGCGATAAGACCACCCTTTGTACCTGTTGCTTTGTGAATTTTTGTTTTTATGTCTGTCTCTTTTGAAGTGTATAATAAAGTATTTTCATTCATTCATTTATTGTACACAATATAAACAAAAAAATACAAACAAAATAGAAAACTTAAAACAAATAGTACAATTGGCGGTCTTATCGCTTAGAAGCGATTTCTTCCAGACAACCTTTGGATGGAGAGGATTTTGTTATAACAATGGGCGGGGGTATACATTTATGGGAAAACTATTTATGATGAGAGTGTCTAATACCAAAATAAAAATATAAATAAATATGAATACAAATAGCAACCTGTTTTGTTATGTACGACATTAATTTAAAACACACATCCGGAATCTTATTAACTTATTTTAGAGGCGGGTTTAATATCGGTAGCTCGAATATTTATCCAGTAATTGGTATATTTTAAATTTTATTAACTAATTATGCTTCATTGAAAGTTATGCCTAATGTTATACATAAAAATATTTTATTTAATTAACCCACTGAGCCTATCACTGTGATTGCTTTAAATATATATAAATTTATTAATATAAGGTTCTATTTTTTTATCTAGCCTATGCTGTCCCGCTACTGGGCAAAGGCCTCCCCCTCATCCACTTATCTCGACCCTGTGCCCAATCCTGCCAGTCCCAGTAAAAAGCGTCCAAATGATCGCGCCAACGTTCCTTAGGCCTTCCACGGCGTCGCTTTCCATCCACCGGAATCCATCCCGATGTCTCCTGCGTGCAAACAGATAAGTGGGCCAAGGTCGTAACTGGATGAACTGAATTGTATACAAATGTAACACAAACCCTGTCAGTTCCTTAAGGGTGTGAGAAAGTATCGATATTTAGTCACAATCGTGTAATAGTTACCCAGAAAAAAAAAATACTCGACTAATTTAATTATTTGGCGCTCAAAACTTACCTCTGGCAACACCGGCGGGGCTACGCGCCGCGCCGGGGCGGTGAATAACCTACGGACGACATTGTACGACGTACAAAATTTGCCTATTTTTGCGGTAAAATTCAGATTTCTCGTAATTAAATATGAAATTACTTTCAATTTATTTGATGCAGATGTTTTTAAACATCTGCCCGACTTTAATTTCTATGTCAGAATATGCTCTTCATGGATCAGACAGGGTTTAATAACAAATGAAAAAAAAAAGTTATATCATCACGTTAGCAGTTCTTTCTTGGTCTCCTTGTGTTAGGTTAGAATGTGTTGGGAAATTTTTAGCATAAGCGAAACCATGTATGTAACCTGTTGGAATGGTGTTTCAGGTTCCATGAGTCTCGCGGGAAGCACTACTGCAGTGGGTACGGAGAAGGGGACACATTGGGCTTCCTCATCGTTCTACCAGAAAGCGCTTCAACCAAGTACACGCCCAACACTTATAAGGACAGAGTGAGTTATCTCTATTATTGCCTAATTCTGACCCTTCCTTTGCCGTGGTATCATTATTAGTCAGTTCCATATTGTGGCAACGTCGATAGTACCAAGGCAGATGGTTTATTGGTATCCATGGTACCATTCAGGAAATAATGATAGGGACTAGAAACAAAATGTGTATCAATTTTTTTTAAGGTTTTTTAGTTGAGAGCTTGTGAAGTGGCTTTTTGCCAACTGCTAAAGGAGGGTTATAATATACTACGTGTTTCGTTATGTACGACATTTAATGAAAACACGGGTAGGGCTAATGACTAGTATTGTTATATAATAGGTTTTTTAGGGTTCCGTACCCAAAGGGTAAAACGGCACCCTATTACTGAGGCTCCGCTGTCTGTCTGTCACCAGGCTGTATCTCATGAACCGTGATAGTTAGACAGTTGAAATTTTCACAGATGATGTATAACAACATATACTAAAAACAGAATAAAATAAATATTTAAGGTACAACTAACGTGATTTTTTTGCTCGTTTTAGCTCGATATTGATAACGGCAACAGGTAGACACTTGAAATATTCACAGAATATTTATTTATATATATAACTTAAAAATAAATAATTGAATTAAAATAAAACAAATATTTATGGGGGGCTCCCATACAACAAACGTTATTTTTTGCCGTTTTTATAGATAATTGTACGGAACCCTTCGTGCGCGAGTCCGACTCACACTTGGCCGGTTTTATTTCAAATTCATTACAATGAAAAATTTTAATCAACCTTAATGTCAAGTCCTAAAATATCAATGAAACAGCCTGTATAAAATAGGTAAACAAATCATATTAATTCATAACCTATTAAACTGACTAAGCGGCATCATAGCAAAGACGCCGCCGATTTACGTTAAAAATTGTTTATTGGAAATGTATCGATTACTGAATAAATATGTTGTGTATAGATTGCCGAGGGTTAGTGGCTACGTAGTCCCGTATTTGCGAAGGAGAAAATAAAAAACACCAGTCTTGATCAAATAGGCAGCGAGGCGGCGAGGCAGATTTTCTTCCTATTTTTCTTCTTTCTTCCTGTTGCTTCCTTTTCCGATGTTGCCCGAGCACTGAATGCTGACGGCCAATAGGCGCCGTCTTTTATACTATTCCTCGCAATTTTCTAGAACATTCACTGCCTCACCCCCTCTAGCCTTTATTTATTACTTTTTTATATTTTACATATTGTTTGTTGTATATTACTATATTTATCTTATAGACTATGATTATTACTTATGAATAATACATGCGTCTTCACCCGGCGTCGCTCGGTTTAGAAATGGCGGCGCGTTTTCGGTACGGCGCTTTAAATACTACCCTGTCCCCCGCTTCACTACTATATAAACTCGCCCTAAGTGGCGGCCGCGCGTCATTTCCAATTCGAGCGTCGGAGCGGGTGTATGCGCACTCATTTCTACTCTTATTAAATAGAAATGTGTTACCTCCTACCTACATTTACCCATTTTATAATAAAACAACAAATAATCGTAACTTTATTTGCATCATAACTGAAGAATATCATTCTTATCTAATTATTCCTGTTATAATACTTCCAAACGTTTATTCTTATTATTATTCAAGAATTAATGTAATTAACACTTATTAATACTATTCTTTAAGAGATATTAAGACAAACATTAACTAATATTTCCATTATAAAATATTCATCAATCAGCAGTTCAGCAGTCTCTATACACTTAAATAATATTCTTATCTTTTAGATATCTATTCTTTCTATCTATTTACAAACAAGATTATTCTTAAAGTATATTGATTAATATGTAAACGAGGTAAAATAATACAATTTTCATACTATGGTCATGGGTCGCGACGGTCACTACTTGTACCCCTCTCGCCGCATGTAGTCCTTATGATGCTGTCGTGCACAAAATATTTAAGCTACCGATATTAAACCCACCTCTAAAATCAGTTTTACGTTTCCGGATGTGTGTTTTAAATTAATGTCGTACATAACAGAACAGGTTGTATAATTAGTAAAGTTTGTAAATCTTGTACGCTTTTATAACAAACTCTCAAGGGATGTACAAAATTGGCAATTAACACATTTAAAAACGTAATTATACAAAATCTTTATTAAAAAGCCTACGATAACATATCGGATTATTGAGATGATAGAGAAGCTTGGGATTGAAATTGCTCTAACTCGGTCAAAAATGTTACAAGTTAGACGTAATTTATTTTCTTTATTGATATGTATTCTAAATAGATCATTAAAAAGAACAACCAGCCTTGTTTCTTGCCTTTCTTTCCTGGCTTGGTCGCGAAGGAACAGGCACTAAAATTGACGTTTCAAAGTGATCCTTGTGATTTTAATAAATAAAAAGATTTTGATTTTTGTCTTTTCCTTCTCAGCCACTGGTCAAATTCAAGAGCCACCTCTACTACGAAGACAAAGACAACATACAAGAGTCTCTGAACCACCTGGAGCCGCTCGCGGGCAGCAAGATATACTTCTTCAAGAACGGCGAGTGCCAAGGCGAGGCGTTCACGGATATATACCAAGGGTGCTATTACCCCACAGTGTCGCTCCACAAGAACGTTACAGTCAGTGCTAACTTTGGACCAAACTTCAAGTACCCGCCTTCTACGGACTACAAGTACAGACCGGTTAGAAAACAATGCTGATTTTTTGCTGCTCCTATTACAATGCTGTCCTAGAGTTCTGTAAATTGGTCTTCGCTTTGCTCGCGATAACAGACGTCTGCCATCATAACGTTAATCAATTACGTTCACTTTTTTTTATTAGTTAGTGTTTTTCCAAAGTTCAAATCTCCTTACATATTTTGTGTAGAGTTTTATGTTGATCACAAATTTAATATTGTTACGAGCTGAGGGTTCGGGATAAAATAATGAAAATCAATCTAACCAAAATGACACTTTAATTCCACCCTAAAATGATAAATACACATATACTGATAGTATAATGATAATACAATACGGTTGCCCAATAAACCACTTAAAGTTACCGAAATGTTCGCACGTATAGCCAAATTCAGACTGACTCTGCGGACGTCTCTACGCACTATTTATATATATAGTTCCACTAGTAACTAGAAAAGTGTAGGTATTTCGACCGACTATTACTTTTTATTCTGTGCAACTGTAGGTAAAAACGTAGCATGTTTCTATATACCACACCAAGTATTACCTATTCTGTGATACAGTAGGTATAACTTCGAGAAGCCGACTATTACTTATTCTGTAACAGCCTCGGCGTAACAATATTTTACTATACTAACATGAGACATATTAGCTATACCATTATATTATTTTATATTTGTTATCTATTAATATACAAAACTATAAAAAAATCGAAATAATGTACTTACGCCGGGATAGTCTACTAATTACCATTGCATTGATATGCATGCAAACAATTTTATGCGTGACTCGCTTTGCTCGCTAATAGGATTTGAAACATTTATGGTCGTGATTCTACTCTCTACGATATTACTCTATTCTGAAACTTTTCTAAGGCAGCTATGCTACTATGGCTAGTCACCGTAATATAAGAAATCCTAGTATTAGCTAATTATCCTGGTTGCCTGTATTTATTAATCCGTTCTATCAATCCACAGATGTCAGAAAAGGCAGAGGAGGCGATAGTGGAACAGACAATGGCGGATCTACTGTACCTGACTGAGAATGAGGGGAAGTTGCGATTGGATAACTTCAATCTCTGATACAACTAACCGCGCTTATATTAATGAGTGCGGTGTGTGAACGGACCGAGTGGAAATTCCATTACATCTAGTGTTTACATGTATTTATGTATTTTAACCCTCTTTATAAACAGTATATTGCATACTCCGTGTACTATGATGGAGAAAATTAAAAAATGTATATTGAATTCTGTAATATTGTGTGTATTGGTGTTTGATAATATACGCACATAAATGAAAGGGGTTTTTTTGATTTTGATGAGCATAATAAATTTTGGGAAATGTTTACCATATAATGTGAAATTAATTTTGACACGTAAAAACAAACACTTTATTAAACTTCATGTTGTGCTATGGCATAATGCTTGCCATTTAACCACAGATACTGTATTGGTGACGTCTCGAGGTATCTCTTGTTGTCCCTTTCTAACCCAAAACCCGCAGCCATTTCCGAAAGAGATATAAAATCGGCCTTTATTTTTGGATGTCGATTGCAAGAGTAGGCAGTAAGTTTTATGTCGAATTAATCACCTAAACTTAGTAGTCGAGTTTCTTTAAAGTTTGATAATATAACTAGTAGTTTTTTTTATCCAGAAGATTTTTCAATGTTTTGAGAAACTGTCTCTTGAATATTTTCAGTATATTACCAAACACCCTGTATACTATGTAGTATAATATTCCACTAGTAATTAATGATTATAGAACTCTTGCAATTATATTTTATTTTATTGAATAAGAATATACATTTAACCAAATTGGGATTGTTATATGTCACATAAATTGTATTATATCAATAATATATCAGTATTTAGAAAGTATATCGTAAATATCATGTTGTAAAACTATCGTATGGTTCATCTTATATCAATGGAAGTCTGTCCGCTATTATTAGCGTATATTATGTATGTGAATGGTTGAGTTGTTATTTCTAAGAAATACAAGGTTTACTAAGAACTTTTTGGTTTATCTTTATTAAATTGAATCACCTTTATTAATTTATTTTTAATTAATTTAAGCTACATAACTATGTAAGTATAAGTACTTGTATAATTAGTCCAAATTCAATATTGTTAAATCGGGTTTCGCCACAGTCTGTGAAGCCTGACCGGCCTATGACCACGACCTTTTTCGCACGTTCTTGTAGTATGTGATCCACTTTTCATCACCAGTTATCAGCTTCTTCAAAAATGGTTCGGTTTCATTACGTCGTAATAAAGAATCACAAATGAGTACACGGTTCATTAGGTTTCTTTCAGTGAGCTCGTGGGGTACCCAAATATCGAGCTTTTTTATGTACCCAGTTTTTTTCAAATGCGCCAAAACTGTTTTGTGGTCAATTTTTCCAGTTCTTCAGCTACGTCGTAACTACAGATATGCCGATCTTGCTCCACTTTTTCAGAAATGGCATCAATTTTATCCGTAATAGGGCGACCAGAGCGACGTGCATCTTTGACATCAAAATTTCCGGATTGAAAACGCTTATATCAAATTTGTGCTACTCTCACAGACACTGCACTAGGTCCATAAACATCACAAATTTTTTTCGCGGCTTGCGTTGCATTTTTACCTTTTTTGTAGTAAAATTTTAAAATGTATAGAATTTCTTCATTAGATTCACTTATCTTTACAGTACGAAAAACAAATAAAAATCACACATTTTCCTAATTTAAATTTTGAATTATCTTCTTTAATATTTAAACTCTGAATGATACCAAAACCAGCCAGATACAAATAGTATAGCCAAAGATATATTATTACAAGTTCATACATACTATAATGCGAAAAGACTTTCCCCAACCTATTATTATATAACATAATATTTATATACGTAATAAACTTAATATTAATACAACGGCATCTTTACAATCACTCCCTAAATTTAAATTAATAAATTATTCGTTTTTTATTAGGATAAGGGACGCTCTATTGCGTTCATCCCGCCACTTATCATTCATCACATCAGAGAAAAAACTCTGTGAATGCTGAAGTGGCGGGAATGGATAGCAGAAACGACACAATTTTTCACAATTCGCAACATTACATGTCATGTTAAGTTCCAAAGCAGTCCGTTCCCTTACACGTAAAAAATAGCAACCCATTTAAAAAAAAATCTACACAATTAGTAGTAAAAAATAAAGTACTTTCACGTGCTTTACTGCGCTCATAAAGTATAAAGTAGACTGAAATTTCTTTTAGGAAAGTTGTGCTAGGACTTTCATTTTTTTTCATGTGTAGATATACATAAAAAAGCCTACATGTGAAGTGGCAACTTGCGCAACCTTATAGTTTTTGAGGTATTAATTTTTAAAATCCGTGATGGATTGCGAAATTCGCTCGGAAATCAGTGTCCGACCTTTCAGTTTGCGTTCTATCGATTATTGCGACACTAAATTGACATGACAGTGACAGATAATACCGCTTTTTTCATAGATTTTACATTTTTATTGGCAGAAATTTCGAATTTGGCAATGACAGTGGCATAAGTTTTACATTTTTATTGGCGGGAATTTTGACATTCTTTTACAAAGTTAGATTCGTTCACTGTTGCATGGATATATAAAAAAATGGTATTAATAATATTTTTTTTTATTATTAAGTTAACTTTTGAATTATGAAAAATGGTACACTGAATCAAGACGGGGCACCCCAACTTGAGTAGGTTAGGTTCAAAATGAGTGACAGAATCGACACGGAGCACCCCGACCCCACGTGGTCTTGTGCGTGACACCCCTAGAGTGTATATAAAGAGTGCGGGAGCCAGAAGCTCGCGGGAGGTCCTGAGCAAAGAGGATATAATAGTATAATATATAATAGTGGTCCTGAGTGAAGCAAGTCATATGAGGCCAAGTGAAGCGAAGGTCGACCTTAAGAGCTTCTGGCGGGAGCCCGCCCAGAGTCCGGGGGGTTGGAAGAAAAAGTGGGGACAACATTTTCATAGACCACTTTTTCCTCCAAACCCCTGGACTCTGCCTTTTTTCAATATAAAAAAAATGTTTTTTTTATACTTAAGCTCAAAATATTTTTTTTTAATTTTCTCAAAAAAATATAGGTTTTCGCAAGTCCTCACACATTAGGGGGGGGGGGGGGGTTCAAGTCCCCCCCCTCCTCCCCCCATCCCTCTATCAAACCGTTCCTAGAGGAAAGCTTTTCCAAGCTAACACTCCCTCATTTTCCTAATTTGTTTGTACAAAGTTTTATTAGGAGGTAAAAAAAATCCCAGCCAGTGGTCAACCTTTTTGTATCACACAGTGACCGTGACGTTACGATGCCTAATGTCAGTCAGTATGTTGTGTCATCCATCGTGTCACGGTGACACACGGAATCAGCTGTTTTTTGTTTTGTCTTTTCGTGTGTTGCTATGTGTGTGTCTGTTTGCATCTTCATTTTGTAAATTTCTTAAATCATAAATATATACAATCGAACATCTCTGTTTCCTATATTGCAGCAACGATTCATGTCTCTGCGGATTTTACTGCGATCCCGTAAGTTGTTCACTCCAACTCTACTTAAAAAAATCCATATACTAAATTTTAGTAAATTAATCTAAAAAGCTGTAGGTATTGGTTTGTTTTCAGTCATTTTCCCCCATCAAAGAGCAATGTCGTCATCTGGCGTAGTAGAAAGCAAAATACGAAGTAAAATAACCTCGGAACTGGAAACTAAACACCTGGACGTGATCAATGAATCCTACATGCACAATGTACCGAAAGGGGCTGAGACACACTTCAAAGTTGTGGTTGTATCCGACAAGTTTGATGGTCTGCCATTGATAAAGGTAAGTAAGTAATTTAATCATATCTTAGGATCCTACACCTCCAATCTATCCTGTGCTTTATGTATCCAGGTCATTTCTTATACAGCTTGCATACTGTTCACCATCACATGTACACAGTAATGAAATGGAGATATAGATTGTGTCGTAACACTCTTGCTGCAGCCACATCATGATTCAGTAAATGTTTGTGCTGTCTTTCATGTGACGAATTAAATAAAATAGTATGTAGTTGCTAATAGCTATCAGATATAATCTGAACCTTCAGTATGTTTGATTATATATATATGAGTATTTTCCAGAGGCACCGCTTAGTAAATGATATACTGAAGGAAGAACTCCAGACAGGAGTACATGCCCTCTCCATCGTAGCAAAGACTCAGGAACAATGGAAGCAGAGTGACAAAGTGGTGGAAAGCAGCCCTAACTGTAAAGGGGGCTTTGGAAAATGATATATCAATGAAACTGATAATTCTCTATTAAGTATTCTCTATAAAGATGTTATAAGCAGTTCTTTTTCTTTAAGTATTGACAAAAGCCTAATAGCTCCTTACTTCCAAAAACAGTAGGTAGTACCTACTACCTATAGTTAGTTTACTGTTAGTAGTACATAACCATCCCCATTCCATCCTTGAGCGTTTTTTAGTGTAACAGCTAAGCTAAAAATCCTAGGGAATGAGGATGAAAACCAATCTTACCCCAAAAAAGAGTAACCAAATTACATGAACTCCCGTTACCTGTAATTTGAATGAAACTGTAGGTCAAGTGAGTTGTTTATATATTTCGTGACGCTATTTTTATTATAGGATTACAATAAATTTGTTTTAATCGAAGACTCGCGTGATCTCAGTTCGTGGCGAACCACTAGTAGGATACAAAGTTGAGGTAGGCAGTCTATTTGTCATTTTTGTAACATGTTAAAAAATAATATAATTACATATTTAACTAAACTCATCCATATTTATTTTACTGCTCAATAATAACAAAACAATTACAGTATCTACAGCATTAGAGTTAACAACAACATTGTTGTGTTTTTCAAACTCCATTTTATATTCCATATTCATATATTCATTTCATATTTTGCTATTCCATCATATAATTTTTCACCTCAAATGGCATAATCTACAGACCTGAAATAAATAAAAATCATATTTTATTCATTTTACTAGTGTTACTTTGTTATTGTTACTACCTACATAATTTTTAGTGTATGTGGTGTTTACCTATAATTGGTTGTGCAATTAGTACCTACTTAAATTATTCTATAGTTAAGCATGAAATATTGTTACAATCGTTGGTAGACCTAATAAATAAAATAAAATAATCAGTGCCAAATATCTGGCCATAGCTCATGTTTTTAAGACAAAACTTTTCGCACACAGATTTATGTGTTTCGGCCAAGTTACATCGGCCGTGGTCACGAAAGACTGAACGCGGGCGGGTGTCATTGCCGGGAAGCGCGAATGTTGTCACCAACTACCTGCACTTGGTTTTCTGAATCGCATGTATCACTGTTTCGACGTGAAAATTTAAAAAGTTCCATAGCTAATGTCAGCATAGAAAGCTACAATTCCAGTGTTGTGCTTTGTTCAAATTTGCTAAATGTTACTAAACATGCTAAATAAGGTAGTGGCACTGTAGCATCTAACTTATGCCTGATTTGTTCTCTCAAACTTACCTATCAAACTGGGCAGTCTCATAGACCACAGCAATGTCTGGCTACATTTGATAACTACTTTTTCAGAGCCATCGAAAGTGTTAGAAGTGCTTACTAACTCCCCAAACTTCAATGGATAATTATCTAAAACAAAATATCAATGAAATTCAGAACATTTGTTTGAAATAAAAATATTTCAAAATCACGATAGATATTAAAAAAAACACTAGCACAGCGTTTTTTATACTTACTCCAAGTAGGTAAAAATTGTACAGTTTTATTTACCAAAATCAATTCACTTATTTTACTTAGACCATCTCATGTAATACCTAATGTAATATTATGTAAGGCAGAGGTACTAATTATTAAGTAATTTTGTATAAGTACCTAAATTCCATTTTAATCCGCTTGTTGTCACACTGTCACAAGGCACTCCAATTGGCACTAGAGAGCACCAAGCTCGCTTATGTTTTCTAGTCTCTACAGGCACAACAATCTCATGGTTTCCTGGTGCAAGCAGCCAAGAGACTGCATCATCAGATATCGCATACAGTTTCATTTTGGCACTCAAGAGGTGTTGCTCTTTGACAAGGAATAGCGTTTGTATGTTGCCTAGTATTTGGTCCAGACGGCCTGAGCTTTGGCTGAATGCTATCACATGATCTACCTGTAAAAAATAGTAAACGCTTTATCATGTACATACATGCAATCTCTTAAATCAATGTATAGACAATCTTTACTTTTCAAGTTTATGCTATGGCATTGTGTAGGCTTTCCAGACAATGAGAGTTCAACTTATTTTAATTTTTGTTATTTAGATACGGAAAACAAACCTCAATTTTATGCTGCTGACAATAAGACTCAAGTTCCATCAATGCTTTTGTGAAGTCTGTGTAATTTTGGTCAGGAGTTAATATCGCCTAAAAATACACCACTATAAATATCAATAACATAATTATCTCAATATTAAATACAAAAGAAACAGTTAGGCCATCTAAAGAACATTGCAAACGATCGATAGATATCAAGATACCCCAACTGCTTCAGATCACTTCACATTTGTTGATAAATCTAGATTAACTTTCTCTGAGGAATCTGTTTATGGGACATGTTTAGTTTAAGGCTATGATTTGTCTAGGGGATATAATTGTTAGTAGTTTCACCTTACAACCTTTCTTTTTGTATTTTTCTAGTATTTCTTCAGTGATGGAGTCAAAGTCTCCAGTGATCAGATCTGGGATCCTAAGCGTTTGCTGCACCTCTTGTGGCAGAGTACTGATGTATCTATCCCATTGTTTTGTTCCACCATCTACTGTTATCCTTACAGATGCTGATGAACAAGTTTTATAAGATTATTGGCTTCAAATTAAAAAAAAAAAACAAACTTAACACATTGAATCGGTTCTCACCATTATTCCAAAAGTTTTTAATAAAATTCTGATTTTGAGTGATTGGTCGATTCAATATCAGGACAGCATACTTTAGTTGAGACGAAGAGTTTGTGAATGGACTGACATCCCATTTCCAACATGATACACCATTGCATACTGACACAATATGATTCTGCTGCACACAGAGAAAATGTTTAAGTTTCTTTATCTAAAATGCGTTGATGAGAAAATAAACGATTTGTAATAGAACAATGTAATACTAGGCTACTAAGCATTACGCTAGGAAACACTATCAAACTGAGTTATTTGAGTTGTTTGTAGGAAATTAATCATTGATACCTGTCGAGAAGGCGAAGAAAGGTAGATTCAAGTATCATTATCATTACAATGTATGAATATCAATATGTAAAGTACAAAATATGTGCCTGTTATATATTATTCTGGAAATCTAGGCTAATGAATATAAAGACTGTGATAAAGCCAAGGTCCAAAGCATATTTTTGCAAGATCAAAGTTCTATTTACGGTTTGCAATATACAAACCATGTTAGTTGCTAATCCGTTTGTAGACATAACTTATAGCTTGTGATTAGCGATAGCTAAAATCTTTAAGTTATCTGCAATTGTCGGGTGCAGGATTATCAAAAATCATAATTTTGATTTTACAAAACACGCAACTTCCCAAAACAAATACATCTCTTTGACAACTTTGTTTGACAAATACACTCCGATTCCATCCACAGACCAATTTACCATCCGTCCGACTGACGACACTGACAGTGACAGCATTTAAAAAGTACGAAGACAATAAAACTTTTGAATAAAAAACATACGAACCTTAGTACGAACAAATTATCTAAAAGCAACCGAGAGTTGAGGAATTTTCATTCACGATTTAAAAAAAAGTAGTTCCAACTAGCGTATTATTGGCGCCGTTTATACAAGCACCCGAGAAATGCTACGCTAAAATATTCATTTTTAGACTTGCCAAAATATCAAAGTCGCAAAGACAACATTAAAATTTCTAGAGAACGTGCTCGCTCACACTACACTCCGTTTTTGTTTCATCTTGTGCGTGGCAATCAATGTTCTTTTGTGATCGTATTATTTTTTAGACCTGTGTTAGCCTTAGGGAATCTGCTGAATAATCGATAGGTACACTCTATCTTGAATGGATGTTGATGGTTGTTCTGGAGAAGCTTTGTTCTTTGAACACTGAAGGTATAGCAGTTTTCTTTAATATTCTTCTGGCAGTATCTTTTATAAAAAGATAGGAAAAGGAGAAAATATGCCAAGTAGGTACGTACATAAGTACCTAACCCACACCAACTAACTTTTATGTACCTAGGTACTCGTAAGTAGGTACGTAAAATGTCGCTAAAATAACTTACTGTAATTATTCCATTATGATGGCATCACAGATAAATTAGTTGTACAAAAGTGAGCTGAACATACAGAAGACTTCATTATGTACGAACTAGGGTTTGATTGTTTATTCATTTCGTTTTGCGAACTCCGTCCTTATAGTCTAACTTTTTATTAGCTGCAGTAAAATGACGTTTCTAAATGTCATTCCGTAAAATAATGTTGCCAGCCTAATCTCAATAGGGATGTGATTCAGTTCACAAAAATTAATTAAATAACATTATTATGACGTTTTTGTTTCATTTTGAATGTACCTCCCTATACTTCCACTAAAAAAGATCAATACTCTAGTATAGTAATAATAATAGGTTAAAAAAATACATTACAACTTAATATTAAATCTCAAAAAAAAAACCAAACTGATTATTCATTTATGATTCACTCATTTAGCTACATCCCTATTTATTTTTCTTCAAAAACCGGCAACCCACAAAACGTCATTTTACTGCAGCTAATAAAAAGTTAGACTTTAGGAAAACGGTGTCTGCCGTTGTTTTCGCAATAGGAAGCTGTCAGTCAGCCAAATATTCTGTCAACGTCAAAATTGTTTTGCGACCTTGCACTTATATACATACAATTTCAATTTTATTATTTAGAAATACAAGAAATTAATTACACTCGTTTTGTAGCCACTAAATAGTTAAAGCAACATGAACAGATTATTCGGTAGAGGTAAACCCAAAGAACCTGGTCCAAGTATAAACGATTGTATCAAAACTGTAAGGAACATTTTATTCTCATTGAACTTGTGGATGATTCATTCTTACAATTCTTACATGTTCTGATGAAATTTTATTTTGCCTCAGGTTGACGGCAGAGCAGATAATATTGAGCAGAAATGCCAGAAATTGGAAGCCGAACTCAGAAAATATAAAGATCAAATGGCTAAAATGAGAGAAGGACCTGCTAAAAACTCAGTTAAACAAAAGGCCATGAGAGTTTTGAAGCAGAAGAAAATGTATGTTTTTAACTTGCAAAACCCACTGGGTGTAGACCTCCCTTTGTGATCACCAACCTTCCTGGTCCTGTATTGTGTATAACCAGTAGCTTCCTGTAGCTTTCCCATTATTGTTGCAACTAACAAAGCAACTCTTCGTAATTTGTATATAATCTTACCCACACCATAGCTAATTTGGTGTACCTAATATGATAAAAAGTTACAAAATTGTTGTTATTATAGGTATGAACAGCAGTTAGATAATTTAAGAGCTCAGTCATTCAATATGGAGCAGGCCAACTATGCTACACAGACACTGAAGGACACGCATGCCACTGTAGCAGCCATGAAGGATGGAGTCACACAGATGAAGAAAGAATTCAAGAAAATCAATATTGATAATATTGAGGTTTGTATTTCCGACATTAACATGTACAGCCTGACTTCACCTACCGCTGGATAAAGGTGTTCTTTTCTTGACTGTGCCTCTCTACACAGTCCTGTGGTACTTGTCATGGTCATTCTGTCATTCTTCACAGCCTTGTGGAATTTTTTTGGTACTGTGTCACCCTCAACTAGGTTCTACCAGCAATGCTTGGTACATTATCAGCCCATCAAACTACTTTTTATTGAAGACTCCAGCTACTGCCGTACTCCGCCTGTCGTCACTTCTGTTGAATAACTGAAAGGATAGGGGTTTAAAGGTACCAGTCATCTGAAAATACTGCAGCTTGCACTACAGGAGGTGCAACTTACATGCACTCATCCTGCAACTTGCCACCAGTCACTGTAAAAATAAACTAGAGTTAATCGTCAACTCCCGGTTAGACGAGATAGTATTTTCAAAAAATATATTTTACTGATAGATGTCAAAGGGGTTAATTTATATCACTGGTGTGACAAGTCAGAAATCTGCCATAAGAATCTTATTGGCTGATCAATAAGATTACCAAGACCTGCTGGTTGGTAAGAATGGCGAATAGATAGACGGTTGACTGGTAGAAATTACTTTTAGCATTAAGTCCTCCGTTTGTACATATTTGTGTTTGTGCAATAAAGAATTAAATAATAAGTATTGTTAGTAGGTGACCTTGAAGAGGACCTGATGTATGGTGGAAAATAAGTAGTTTGGTACTTCTTACTTGTCCAGATACACATCCAGATAGAACAAAGATAGTATAGTATATATAGTATATATAGTATATATATATATATATATATATAGTCTTTGGCCGATCTGGATGTATTTCTTGTAACTTGATCAATGTAAATTTGACCAAGGTTATCAGTCTGCATATTTATAAACATGATTGCTGTTACTGCAATGTTTTATATTTACTAATAACTGTCCTGTAAGTTAATGAACTGGTTGGGTTAAATCTAGGATTACTGAGTAATGATGATGTAAAAAAATAGGTTTTGACTAATAACCTTTTGTTTTAATTTATTCCAAGCACAAGCAATTTTTATGCCCTAACACAATAAATCTTATTAGATGACAATTTCTTCTAAACATCGAGACATTTTGCTTCGCGATTTACCCCCCTTTACCCCCAACATTTGTTACAGCAGCGGTGTTAACATATATAAACTAATGAACTGTCGTTCATTAAAACGCCTTTTAAAACCATCAACTAGATATTTTCTTTGAACACTGTAATCCACAAGTTCTTATATTATAAATTCGAATGTAACTGATTTCGATGAAATTTGGTACACAGATAAATTATGACCTGGATTGAGATTGGGTACTTTTTATTGACCACTTGTAAAGCTTATAATGTATGAATTTCAGGTAAAGTATTCACAAATAAATTATTTTTCCAGGACGTAAATGATGACTTGGCAGACATGTTGGAACAGGCGGACGAGGTGCAAGAGGCTCTCGGCAAGCAGTACGGCATGCCGGAGATCGATGACGATGAACTGGCAGCCGAGCTTGATGCACTGGGTAAGTGTCATCTCGCCATTCTTTAGCCATAAAAACTGCTGGACTATTGGAAGTTGCTCTCTATTGGGCTAATCAAATTTAGAATTCAAATAGCCATTGACACGAAGGAAGAAGAAGAAGAACTGCTGGACTGAGATCTTCCCCCATCTTTTCTAGACGATCCTATTGTAATATTAAAAAATAAAAAAAATATAATATAATAATAATGTGAGTGGGGTCAATTTAATTTCTTGGCTAAGTGCCAAGTGAATCTAACTAATAAAGGCGCAGGTAGGCAAACTAAAATACAAAAACAAATAGGAAACTAATCTCGGGCGCCATGCTTACCTGAATTTTGAAAAACAAATTATCTGGATAAATCTACCGAAGAGATTGAGCTTCTAATCACAAGGCCGGGGAGGCCAATGAAAGATTGTATATAATTTGTAGAGTTTATTGCAAGTCTTTGCCCATGGAAATCTGAACTCCGTATGCGGCAATGTGAAGTTAAATTTACTTATTCATTAAACTAAACAAAGTTGTAAACTATGGTTGACTGTCGTTATTGCAATCCAATAAAAATAAAAAAAAGGAATTTAGCAGAAGGCTAGTACAAAGGTTTAACTCCTAGTGTATTCTAATTAGAATCTAATAAGCTAGGGTTAAGTTGTAAATTCCAATTGAAAATCTTGTCCTCCAAAACGTGGGGTTTCCAATGAGTTAGGTAAATCAAGTTAAGTCCAAATAATAGGTTAGAAAACCAAGGAAAATTAAACCGTAGGGTTGCCCAAAAGACTCTTCTCAAACGAGTAACAACGTTCAAAAATCCCATACGAAGAAAACATCTTTGAAATCGAATTCCAAAATCTTTAGACCGGCATTTTCGCCAGGCCGTTTCTAATCAATTTCCAACACAAAACATGATAAACCTCCCCAAAATTTGGAGATTAAATCTGATAAAACAAATATTGAAAAATAAAACACGTCATTACGACATTGTGACAGAGAGAATGGTGATTTTTTTTTCTTCCAAAAATAGTGATGCGGTAAAGATTCTCTGAAACAGTCGAATCGGAAATCGATCTTTTAAAAACCGGTGATAGACCGCATGACAACAAATGAACTGTCAGTGTCAAAGACCTAACCAAGACGTCAGAACCGAAACAATGTTTACCGCTACAGCACCACTACCCAAAAATCCAGCCAAACACTTCCAAAACAGAATTCGTGTAACGAGACTAAAAGCATCGTTACACTATCTTAGCACGTACCTTTCGTTCTTAGCACTTTTTCAGCACAGAGTTCATAGTGACTGGGGTAACTACATATCTTTTATATTTCTGATTAAGTTAACGTCGAAATAAATGTCTCTATCTACTTTGCACCAGCCACTGCTTTATATTTGAGTCTTCTGTTAGTTCTATGTAGTAAATGCCTATTTCACGACGTTCGAGTAACTTTAATTGACGTATAAGAATCATTTTCTCTTTATCTGTTTTCATGTTAAAACAAAAGAGATATGTATTTTTTTTCTGTTTGTTGAATAGCGTTCCTCAGAGGTGGTGAAACAGGCACTTAGTCTAACAATCCTTGCGTAGGTATATCCCACTAATCCTACTTATACTATAAATGCGCAAGTTTTGATGGATGTTTGTTCCTCTCTAACGTCAAAACTACTGAACGGATTTGGCTGAAATTTGAAACAGGGTGATGATGCCTGCAATAGGACATAGGATACTTTTCATCGCATACATCAGTTTTTTATACGGCCTCAAAATAAAAAATAAAAATATCAAAATCTTTTATTCATTAAAATCACAAGGATCACTTTGAAACGTCAATGTTACTGCCTGTTCCTTAGCGACCAAGCCAGGAAAGAAAGGCAAGAAACAAGGCTTGTTTTTTTTATTGATCCTTTTAGAATACATAACAATAACGAAAATAAATTACGTCTAAATTGTAATATTTTTGAATGAGTTGGAACAATTTCAATCCCAAGCTTCTGTATCATCTAATTAGTCCGATATAGAAGCTTTTTATAAAGATTTTGTTTATATGCGTTTTTAAATTTCTTGATTGTCAATTTTTGCACATCACTTGGGAGTTTGTTATAAAAGCATACAGCATATCTGCAGCACTCCCCCACAGCAGTATACCGTATGACATAATGCTCTGGAAGTAGCTGAAGTAAACTAGTCTAGCTGTGTCTACGTCTGTAAAAAGATGGAGCTTTACGACTGCCTATGCCGCAGAACTTCTATTCGACAACTTAGCAATGTGAGGGCCCCATTTGTTATCAATTGCCCCATTGTAGCTTATTATCTAGGGTTATACCTGAGAACACGGTGGTGTCCACCGTATTCTTAGAATCCAGGCTTTTGTCTGGAGTTGTAACAAGCCTATGACCCATCTTATGTTAAGTGGTAACCATCGCTTATAACAAAGTATTTGCGTCGTAGGTCACGTATCTTAGAAACATGCCATACGATTCACTGTCCTGCATCTATCAACTTGAGGCATACAGGTGTAAAGCCTGCGGGATGGAAATAAGGTGTGTGAAGCCGCTGGAGGGCAGCTAGTATTTAATATTTATGTCTTCTCTTATAGGTGACGAGATAGCATTGGACAACGACACGTCATACCTCGACGACGTGGTGACCCTTCCAGCGGCTCCGGACAAGGAGCCAGGGGCAGACAGCGTCCGCAACCGGGACGGCGTGCCCGTTGACGAGTTCGGACTGCCTCAGGTACCCAGCGCCGGCGCCGCGCAGACCTCACGCTAGATATAAACAAGGAACAGGTATTTTTCATCCTGTGCAGTTACTGGTAACACTGATGGAATAGTTTGATATTGCTAGTCTTTGTAGATGGAATTGATTAAGCTGGGTCCACGCTAGGCGAGCACGAGTCGAGCCGTTTTGTTTCACCCTCAAGTGTGGACGTACTAGCGAGTCTACAATAAGCACTATCGTTGAACGTAGTGTGCCGGCCACAGTGTGCCGCGGCTCGCAACTAATACAAAGTTCCTCTGACCAGTTTTCCGTGATGGTCGCGCGATCGCGAATTTGCTCCGCTTGTACTGCGCTCGTGCTTGGCTCGCCTAGCATAGGTGTAGCTTAAAGGTGACATCTTCAAAGCATACTTTATTATCCTCTTTGGAACAGTTTATTAGGTTTCATATGCATTCACAATTGCACTTACCGGTCAATAATCACATTGCTCTTGTCAATAGCAGTCATAATGCAAATGTGTGTCCTTTATATTTTCATTAGAAACAAACTGCTGCGCCTTAGTCTGCGATTGCCTTGAAGTCCTTAATTAAAAATTAATGACAGAATAATGTTTTATTTGCCAATTAAGGACTTAAATGTACGGCTGAAAATGTGATAACTTGTCGAAGCAATCACTTACTGTCGCCCCAAAACTTAATCTAAGCTTGTGGATAATAGGTACCACCTATTACTCAATTCCATGAATCGAGTGGTCAATGAAAAAATCTCATCATTGTGTTACCTGTACCAATCGAAATTAATTAGTTGTAGATTTATAACGCTAAAAGCTTATTGCACATGTGATTTATTATTTTAAAGTATTGATGGTCTAATTGCATTTGCAACACTGAGTTTGCAATATTTGGAGGTGGGAAAAATGTATCAGTGAGGTGATGATTAAGAGATTTTCAATAGAAGTGAAACTAATATGAAACGAGTTTCACTTCTTTCGATAAATTGTAATGCTTAGATTTTACCTGTAGCGGTCGTTTGATGCAAAATGTACCGTATGATAGAAGAGATAAATATATAGTTGGAAATGAAGGGACTTGCAGATATACAATATGTAACAAAAACTCTGTCAGATCCTTAAGGGTGTGATAAAGTATCAATATTTAATCACAATGACGTAGTTTTGACCAGAAAAAAAAAATAAAAAAATACTAAAAACTTACCTTTGGAAACACCGGCGGGGCTAGGTGCCGCGCCGGCGCTGGCGGTGTGGATGAGTCAATAACCCACGTACGACATTTGTTTTTTTGTTGACGATTGCAGTTAAGAAACAATAAGTTTAATGCAGCTCTGAAAATAACTAAGGTTCAGCTCTGACAAGAGCTTAGGTACGTATTGCTAGATAAGCAGAAGCACGTCAACTTCACCGGCTCTGACGGTCGTGTTCCACGTGTCGACCTCCAACTTCAATGCATCTTCGACACCGTTTTATGTTGTTGCCACGCACTTTTCGCAACACACTTAATATGCCCGATTGGCTCAAAACCCGCGACGATTCGAACTCGCATTTCCGCTTCCGAGTCACACAGCGTATTAAACACTGATATTGTTTGACAAACCCCACTGCATTAAACATGTAATATTCCGCATTCGAATAAAACATTTCGCGAAGAAATAAACACGGGACGCGCGAACGGTACAATTACCAGCGCAATACTGAAGCGTGGTCGGGGCGTGCGAGCGAGAGAACGAGTGGGTGCCATCAAAGGCGCCGCCACTGCGGAGCGGTACTTTTGTATTTTTGAGTTGACAGTGCGTTAAAATTTAATCTTTGGGGTAAAATTTAGATTATTTTCGGAATTAAAAATAAATTATTTTCATTTTATTTGATGCAGACGTTTTTTAAAACATCTGTCCGACTTTAATTTCTATGTCGGAATACCGCTCTTCATGAATCTGACAGGGTTTTTGTTACATATTGTATTGTTCACCCACCTCTGTATTATTTTCCACCGTCTAATGTTTTAATGCATTATTATTCTATATTAAGATAAATGCATTATTAATGTATATTAAGATACCTTGAATATTTAACACGTGTTTTTAAAAAAAATCTGGTTTATGTTTCTTGTAAAATTTTTAAGTTTATTTGTAACAGTTTCCTTAACTTTATTCTTAAGTTTTAAATAATATATTATGTACATTTTTATCTATAGCGTTTTATTTAAAATTATACAAGATATAACAACCTCCTTGTCAATAAATACATAAAAATTACTCACACACACCACAAAATTCTAAACAGTTCAAATAAAAACTAAATAGGTAAATGTATTTTATCGTTATCATCATCATATCAGCCATAGGACGTCCACTGCTGAAGATAGGCCTCCCCCATAGATCTCCAGAGCAACCGATCTTGTGCCGCCGGCACCTTTATCAGGTCGTCATCCATCTAGTAGGAGGCCGTAATGTATTTAATACTTATAATAAAACTAGCTTCCGCAGACGGCTTTGCACGCGTTGTTTGTCGACAAAAAGTAGCCTATCTGTTAATCCAGGCTATAATCTAAGTACCTACAGAACCAAATTTCATCAAAATCGGTTCAGCCGTTACTGCGTGATTGAGTAACAAACAAACAAACATCCAAACTTTCACATTTACAATATTAGTGTGATGTGATAATAAAAATAATATATTAGTGTGATTGTCGGTCCGATCATAAAGAAGCGATCTCTACCAGCCAACTTTTCAATTGATGTTTTTTAGAGTATGTACATGTACAGTTAAAATTTCACTGTTCACTAAATATATTGGTGTACAAAATGATAACGGTGCAAGTCAAATAATTAAGGATATAGATATTATCAATACAATATAATTTAACAAAATCCTCTCCATCCAAAGGTTGTTTGGAAGAGATCGCTTCTAAGCGATAAGACCGCCCATTGTACTATTTGCTTTATATTTTCTATTTTGTTTGTATTTTTTTTTGTTTATGTTGTGTACAATAAAGTGTTTTCATTCATTCATTCATAATATTGCTTGCAATTTGTTTTTTGTCGAGTATTTCTTTAACCTTATAAAACACTTGACATCGAATATCAAAGTTGCCTAAAGAGATCGGCCAATTCATTGGTGTCTACTTTATTTGATGGCTAATGAAAGGGTTGTTTAATGATTGTTTGTTTGGACGGTGCCTCCAGCCTAATCACTCACCGCTTTATCTGACAGTACACAAAAATAAAACGAGTATTAATCGTAAAGGGAACCTTTATTAATAATTTATTTGAAATAACACAGTCAACACTAAAACACTGTATGTTCATACGCTTACATTCAATAGAATATTTACCGCTGTGCAGTAAACGGCAACAAACAGTTACAGTGCTACAAACTCATCTGGCATAGCGGTGCGACGCCACCGATACCTCGGACTTCAAGTCTTCAGTTCTCAGCGACATCGGCTCAGAAAAGATTGTGACACTACGTGGTCCCACCACGGCACGAAATAAATAATACTTGTCCACAATATTTACATCCTAAATGATATGTACATTGTACACCACTCGATGGTATGACTACTTGGAAAGTCTAATTGTACTATCACACGCTTAGTCTAGAGCCTCCTGGCCAGTCTTTGGCAAGAAGAAGCAGAGTACTGCAGCAACTGTAAAAGAAAAAAGAATTTATAGTGGCGCTAGAATGCATAAATAACGGCGCGCTCTTTAAACCCTCCGTCGATCGAGATACGTTCTCGGAGATCCGGATGACGAAATCAGAGGAGATATCTGAGTCATCTACATTAGACAGAGCAAACACTTCACAGATACACCGACCTCGCCGGCGAGGTCGACGAGTCCCTTCCTACGATTGCATGGTCTCCAATCGAGAACTAGTCTGCCCCAACGGCGGTTAGTTCTTCCAGCTATTTGTCCGTCTAATATGCACATAAGCGGCTGATACTTAAGAAGTAGCGGGTTCAATTCCCGCTGCGTAACAAATGTTTGCAGTTTCCATAGTTACAAGCTCTGTATAGTTTGTGGCTAACTTACTGAAAAGGAATGCTGAGAAGACAACAATAGGAATGACGCAGTTGATGTCGATGAGGTAGCCGAAGGACAGGTTACCGATGAGACCGCCTCCTCGACCCGCCGTCAGGGAAAGCGCGGCAGCCATTACCCTATACAACAAAAATAACACATTAATCAGAGAACGAAAACTTCAGATTTGTTACCAATGTTCTTTAAAACATGGACATGGTACGCTTCAAGAAAAATGGAAAGAGATTTCTACATGGTACGGAACACATCGACAATAATACCCCGGGTGTTGCCGGTGTCAATAGGCGACAGTGACTGCTTGCCTACCATCAGGTGGGCCGTAATCCTATTTCCCCACAAATAACAAACAAACAAAACCTCCCTAGCTTAATATAACAATGGCCCACCTGCTCTCATGTCCTCTATGCCCAACCACCTGCACACGGAATGACTTGTACCAGGCAACAGAGAGGGGTGTGAAAGTTACTCTCTATTGGGCGAATCAAATTTAGAAGTCAAGTAGCCATTGACACGAAAGAAGAAAAAAAAGAAGCTTATAAGCATCCATAACCTGAATTCACCCACTGTTAAAATCAAGATCTGTGCTTATGATCAATTGATAATAATCATAGTTATTTCTATATTGGCAGTGTAAATAAGCCTTTAGCTTAAGTGTAGTAAAGTTGTAAGATGTAGCTAGTACTACGAGTAAATACTTCGTTTATTAGTAGCCTACAAATTTTGGGCATTTTTAACCCGTAACCACTGACCCACGTCTGTCAGTCGTAGGTCTTTGTTTGAGTTGATTTTTTGTAGTTTTTTTTTAATATATACCTTAAATACTTACGACACTTTTATTTGCATATCAATGAACCAAAAACATTAAATAAACTGGGTACTAACTAAAACATAGATAATATTGATACACTAGGTAGTTATAAGTATTTAAAAAAAACTCACGGTACGTCAGTTTTAATATAAGTATATGCACGTCAGTGGTTAAGGGTTCCTAATAGTATTTTTATTTTTAAAGTGTTATCTGACACTTACGGGAAATCTCAAAAAGCACATCATAAACTTTCACTGTAACATCCGCACGATTGTGGAACGCTTTGCCCCTCTCTATAAGAACATCCAAGTATGCTAGTAGGTAATTTTACAACAAAAGTGCACACCCATTATCTGTCCCTGTGTAAGTTGTAACTGCTTGTTAATTCATCATAACCATTTTTAGAGTTGCTTATATTAAATTAAATTTGTATTATTACTAGTATTTTAGGTTTATAGTATGCAGATGTTTTTAAATTTATATAGATGCACCGCCGTCATGTGATACATTATAATCCTGTCCATACAAAGGTTGTCTGCAAGAGATCGCTTTTAGCGATAAGACCGCCCATTGTACTAAATCTATTTGTAAGATTTATGTTCTGTATTTTACTTTGGTGTCCAATAAAGAGTTATCTTATCTTAAACATATCAAGACAGAGAAAGGTTTCTGGATCAAGTCCCGTCCGGCTCGAAAGTTTTTGATATTGTTTTTAATAATCTTAGGATTTTAACTTCCCATTTTGTTACGACTGGGCAAATTCAAGCTGTACTTATTTATTTGGCATTGCAAATATGGATAGTTTTCCCCTAAAACTTCTATCAGCCATATCTTCTACCTGACGAACTTCGACATTGAATTTCGAACCATTCAATGAGGTATTACTCACCTAAGATTCGTAGGGAACAAGTCTACGAGCACGCAGAACACAAGACTGATGGCGAGTGACGTAAGCGCTTCGAAGATGCAGGACAGAACCAGGTTCTGGGTAGAATTCTGAACGAAGTACAGACCGACGGTTACCACGCCGGCGAAACCTAAACTGAAGACTGAGGAGAAAAATAATAGGTTACATGTATGTAATGTCACTGAAAAAGTAATTTGATATTGTCAATGCTTATTTTGAGACGTGATATATCTCATTTAGGCACTTGTCTCACCGCCGGCGAGTAAGCAATTAGCTATCAACTATTTTCTCGCTTCAGAAACGAACAAAAGATAGATTCCGTGTCAGTAAAAGAGACACGTATATTTATAGTTGATCGCTAGCCGTTCACACTGCCAGCGAGAACTCGCTCTCCATTATTTTGTCGCAGCGACTACAACACTCGCTCAGCGACACATGCGCAGCGATGCTCGCTTGGCGGTTAGAACATACGCCGTGAGATGATGAGTATCGCCCGCCGCACTCGCTCACTCGCTCTATAGTCCAGCGAGACAACTATAGGAATTAGACACTCGCTTCTCGCTGCTCGCCAACTCGTTTCTTGTTTCTAGCTCTAGTAGCTTCTCGCTCATTGCCGGTGGTGAGACAAGGGTCTTAAAAGGGCTATTCAAGCTGCCAAATTAGCTAATGTTTAGTAATATGCCCCATTCCTTAGGTTGTTTCTGTTTTCTTTGAAGTTACGACAGTGTAGGTACATAATTATTGATTAAAACGGGTATTTATCGCGTATGTACCTTTTTTTTATTTGTTATCCCGACGTTTCGGCTGTGTTGCAACAGTCATGGTCTCGGGTTGACTGAACTACTTTTTTTTTTTTTTTTCTTTTCTTTTATTTTATTAAGGATTTTGAGTCTTTTGCGACTATGTCAGCCCTGTTAATTCTTACAATGAAATCCTTAACAACTAGACTTAATTATACCATACACCATTTTATAAAGTATCCTGGCCGGATCGCATAGCGGGGCAGACAGGATCTTTGAAATACGCCAACATCTAACAGATTTACATTATATTGAGTCTGCATATGGACTCTCATAGACTGGCTCCGAACACATTCCACCAGAAGATGATGAACATCCTCTGTAACTCCGCATGTAGCACAATTGGGGGAGTCGGATATTTTCATAAGATGTTTAAACATAGCAAGAGGAATATGTCCCGAGCGCAGTCTGTGAGCCATTACAATCAAATTTCTTCTAAGTTTACTATTTACAAACCAAGGTATACGCGGAGATCCACATTGTACTACTTTATACCAAATTCCTTTTGATTCTGATGCAACCAAATAATGTTTTTTCCATTTTTCATATATTTTATATGTATATTTTAACAACACTTCTGTATGTTCAGGGATAACAAACGTTTCTGAACCTTCTATAATAGCCTGTTTTGCCAAGTTATCGGCCAGCTCGTTACCTACCATGCCAACGTGAGAGGGAATCCATTGTAATATCACATCCACACCATTGTTTAATAGAAACAATATATTTTTAATTATCGTATACGCCACTGAAGCACCCCTTGTACCAGACACGCAACGAGCGATATGCTGTAAGGAACTTCGACTGTCTGTCAATATAACTACCTTACTTATAAATGAATTCAAAGCTGCTGCATATGATACTGCCTCTGAGATTGCAAAAAGCTCCACTGACATAATAGTATTAAACTTAGATATAACATTGTATATTTCCTTCACATTGCGACTGGGATCACAAAAAGCTGCACCAGCAGCGCCATCAGCAGTTTTAGACCCGTCGGTATACAGTTTATGCCAATCCTTATACTTTTCATTTATCATAAATAATGTATGAGCTTTTAGTTCATTAACATTGTAATTGCTTTTTGCATGATCAATTCCATCTACCGTAGTCTCAATAAAATTCATTTTTATATCGGATGTCCAAGTATTTAGCGAAAACATGTTATATAGATTACTAGTCTTAATAGTTTCTAATTTAGTTTCTTCAAAAATAGCGAGAAGCAAAGTTTTTATCTGCCGATGTTGGTTCTGCAATTCATCTAATAAAGCGATAGTAATATTATTAGCAATGGACTGGGTTTTAAGACAATATTTGGTAGCAAGGTATTGTCGTCTAAGCTGCAGTGGTTGTAGACAAACCTCACACTCCATAACATGTATGGGTGTGGTTCTGATAAAACCACCAATCACTCTCATTGCTATATTTTGTATCTTATCTAACTTTGATAAATGCGTCTTTGCAGCAGTATCATAAAGAAAGCATCCGTAATCTATTCTGCTACGAATCAAGGCGATATACAACCGGCGAAGATGTTTAGGATGCACACCCCATGAACCACCAGCCAAGACCTTCAACAAAGCTATTATTTTCATTGTTTTTTCAGAGGTCTCATTTATATGCTTACTCCACAATAAAGACTTATCCAGCCAAATGCCCAAGTACTTGACATTATTTACTACTGTTACATGACTACTATTAATTAATAGATTAACTCGATCCATTTTCCTTCCTCTCCTAAAACAACAGCATTGGGTTTTAGGTACCGAGACTTACAAGCCTAATTCCCCTAACTTAACTACTGCTACTGAACTACTTGGAGCTACCGTCGGGAAGTGTGCAGCAACTACCCTCACTTGGTCTTCAAAATTAGAAATATCCTCGTTCATATTACGACACACTACACTAACCGTATCTACGCACTGAGACGATCGGTCGTCTCAGTGCGTAGATACGACGCGCACACCTAGCAATCACCGGGTTCCGATTGAAATTTGGAAATTTCTTGATTTCAGTCGCTTCACGAACTAACGATACTAACTCTTGTAATAATGGCGTTCAATAGAGAGAACCTTAGGATCTTGAGTGTAGGTACAATATTTATTCTGTCCAATTCTTTCTTAGTCACACTGCACTAAAACCTGCTTGTAAGAGCGCGTTCAAGTATTACGTAACGCAATTTTTAAATATTTGTGGGACATTTTAATTCCCTAGTATTATATTTAATAAAAAAAAAAAACAATGTTACGTCACGCGTTGTTCGAACCCCCTCCTGCTCATGTAACGCATCGTAACGTTTTACAAGACAGTCCCAAATTGCGTTACGTAATACTTGAACACCCCCTGAGCAGGTTTTGCGGTTTTATAGAATTTTACCACGAAGAAAAATCCGCGTGCAAATCTGAAGGATCAGTTTCTCAATTCCTAGCGATTATATTTCCCTCTTTTACTTACTCAAGAAGAACTTCGCTCCGAGTTTGTGAACGCACAGCGGCAGCCATAGCGAGGTAGGAATACAAGCGAGACCGACGATCAGAGTGTGCATGAACACACTGCTGTCGATAGTTTTCAGACAGTCGAAGGGGTCGGATGAGGCCTCATCAGCGACCACGATGCCGGACACGTCGCACACAGAGGCTGATGTGTTGGGGAACTTGTGCTCGAACTCTTCGTAACGGTTGAACAGTTCGGGGAACCAGATCATGAGGGTGTAGTAACTGGAAGAAAAGATGGCGATAAAGTTTTCTTTTCAGATACTCTGCTCTTTTAGTTGACCGATTTTATTTGAAAAGATCTAGTATAAGCCTTCGTGTCTTATCGTCTAGGAGACCAAGTGCACATTAATAACTAGGTAGGACTAGGCATTGGTATTGACATTATACTAATAAATGTGGGAGACCTAATCACTGATCCGCATGTTACTAATTCTTAACCACATCACATTATGTTAGTATTGCACTTTGTGGGCCAGAGTTCTTTGAATTATGTGAGATTAGACGTTTAAGATCGTTTCTTGATGGAGCCCTATGATATTAGTGGACGTGACGTGACACAAAAGAAGTTCTCACCTGGTGGTCAAACCAAATTGGATAATGCAGGTGAGGATGGTGTACTTGAGGTAGGGTGGTCTGCACAGAGCCTTAGTCTGGACCCAGATTTCGCTGAACAGCCGCTTAAGGTCCTTGGGCTTGCGCATGCTCAGGCTTCGGACGGACTTCTGGGAGTTCTGAGACGCCACTGAGATAGTTCGCACTTTCTCCTTAAGACTTTTGATCTAAAACACAACTTTGTTTAAGGCACGACTCTATGGTGGAATAAGAATAGTTCATTCAATACTATACATTTTTAGAACCTATATGTCAACGGAATACATCGATCCCATGGAACCATGGAACCGTTATTTTTTTTACTTTTGGGGACTGACTGATAAATCTTCAGTTTTACAGCCTACATGTTTTGAGGACTATCAACCTGCTCTGTTATTTAGTTGGTCGGTGTGTGACTGTGGGTCTTCAATACCCAAGTTTTAATAATCTTCGTTTAGGATGAGAAGATAAGCACATCTACACCTAATATCAGACAGCATCAAGATCTATCATTCGAATTTCCACTTACAGGGTAGTTGTCGGGATCATCACCGGTGTTCTGTTTGTAGATGCTCTTGAGGACTTTTAACGCGTCGTCGTAGTCTCCGCACTCCATCATGAACTTGGGGCTCTCGGGGAAGGAGAAAAGCCAAAATCCGAGCATGAGAGATGGCACGCCACACGCCGCCACGAACCAGTTCCAGGAGTCGTAGGAGAATTCACCGCTCTCCATACGGATACCGGTGATGGGGATGATGCCCCACGCGATCACTGGAAGGATACAACATGTTATCATCATCATATTAAATCAGGGGTTGTACTAGGGGATGAACACACAGTAAGCTGGTGTATCACATGCTTTCGATTTTCTTATTTCTATTTAGCTAGTGGATCAAAATATGACGAAGTTTTAAAAGACAAAAATATATAAAATCGCTTTTGGAAAAGAATGATTAGCACTGAATATTTATAAATTTATTTATACTTGTTTTCTGCTTAAAACGAATTATAGTATTGTGTTGTGTGCACATATTTTGGAATATTTGCTAGTTCAAAATCATTTTTATTGTATTTATTTCATATTTTCTTGATGTATTCTGTTTTGTGTGCCATATGTAATAAATAAAATACAAGTTGTTAACACTAAAAGATGATTAGATGTGATAAACTTAAGCAGATTGTTATGTGTTGTCTCATGTGTGGTATGTAGGTACCTATAGAAATTCCAAGTTAGAGAAAGATCATGGTATTTCTCATTTGGCAGATACCTAGCTTCGGATTTTTTTTTAGCTATTAGGTAATGATTACTTACAGGGTAGTAAGATCACTCCTAGGGTCCAGAACATTTCCATCCAGCAGAGGATCTTCTCTCTGTATTTGGTCTGCTGGAACTCTCCCAGATACGGGAAGCAGATACCCATAGCACCGGCGACCCTGAAAGATAAACATTCCTCGTCAATACCCGTAAAGTTAGTATAATCCCGTATAGTCAATGAAATAGAGTTATTATTATTTAATACCTTATTGCATAACAAAAATGTGAAATAGGTGGCCTTAATGCTTACACATTTTCCACCAGCCAAACCACTTATAGTGGTGGTAGAGACCTAATAGGTACAAAACGGTTCTTAACCTAGTATATAAGGTTGATCCAAGTTGGCTATGTCACGAGCAAACAACCAATTTTAGGGCACATGTCTAAACATAATAGGTTGGTAAAAAAGTCTTTTCGCATTATAGTATGTATGAACTTGTAATAATATCTCTTTGGCTGTACTATTTGTATCTGGCTGGTTTTGGTATCATTCAAAGTTTAAATTTTAAAGAAGATAATTCCAAATTCAAATAAGGAAAATGTGTGATTTTTATTTTTTTTTCGTACTGTAAAGATGAGTGCATCTAATGAAGAAATACGATACATTTTACTACGAAAAAGGTAAAAATGCAACGCAAGCCGCGAAAAAAAATTGCGATGTTTATGCAGTGCTAGTGCAGTGTCTGTGAGAGTACAGATTTGGTTTAAGCGTTTTCAATCCGGAAATTTTGATGTCAAAGATGCACGTCGCTCTGGTCACCCTATTACGGATAAAATTGATGCCATTTTGGAAAAAGTGGAGCAAGATCGGCATATCAGTAGTTACGACGTAGCTGAAGAACTGGTAATTGACCACAAAACAACTTTGGCGCATTTGAAAAAAACTGGGTACACAAAAATACTCGATATTTGGGTACCCCACAAGCTCACTGAAAGAAACCTAATGAACCGTGTACTCATTTGTGATTCTTTATTACGACGTAATGAAACCGAACCATTATTGAAGAAGCTGATAACTGGTGATGAAAAGTGGATCACGTACGACAAGAACGTGCGAAAAAGGTCGTGGTCAAAGGCCGGTCAGGCTTCACAGACTGTGGCGAAACCCGGGTTAACTCGCAACAAGGTGATGCTGTGTGTGTGGTGGGATTCGAAGGGCATTATTCATTATGAGCTGTTACCACCAGGCAGGACCATCGATTCGGAACTCTACTGCGAATAACTGATGAGATTAAAGCAAGAAGTTGAGAGAAAGCGGCCGGAATTAATCAACAGCAGGGGTGTGGTTTTTCATCATGATAACGCTAAATCTCACACATCTTTAGCCACTCAGCAAAAATTAAGAGAGTTTGGCTGGGAGGTGTTATTGCATCCGCCATATAGTCCTGATCTTGCACCTTCAGATTTCCACCTGTTTCGGTCTCTTCAGAATTCTTTAGGCAGTGTCAGGTTAACATCACGAGAGGACTGCCAAAACTACTTGTCGCGGTATTTTGATCAGAAGCCCCAAAATTTCTATAGCAATGGGATCATGTCCCTACCTACAAGATGGTAAAAAGTTATCGAACAAAATGGTACCTACATACTTTAGTTATATATAAATAAACTATATTAAAAAATGTTTATAATTTTCTTAAAAAATGCGAAGAAACTTTTTCCCCAACCTAATATAACATCATTACTGAGGCACATGATTTCCTTTGAATTTCGAGGACAATGAGGTCCCTATGTTGGATAATTGGCTTGATGACACCGTTTTACGTATAATAGACTATAATAAGAAAATGTGGGAACATAGCATTTATAATCGATTCTAACGTGACGCTTTGATAGGTAATGAGCTGGTAGCCTCATTGTCTGCGAGAGCGATCTCTCAATGACTCTTCTG
The DNA here is from genome assembly GCA_918857605.2 of Philereme vetulata. Classification (NCBI taxonomy): domain Eukaryota; kingdom Metazoa; phylum Arthropoda; class Insecta; order Lepidoptera; family Geometridae; genus Philereme; species Philereme vetulata. Next base: position 1,619,596 of record OU975423.1, on the reverse strand, counting down.
CCATTGTAATAAGGACGAGGAAAACATTACGCGTTCACGTGCTGGTCCACTGGTATAATCCTTTTGAAATAGCATAATATCTGGTTTGTATGTAAATAATAGAAGGTGGGTTATGAATCTTCAGATCAACTTGTCCCTTTTCTGTTGTGTGATAATAGCCGGAAACGAAAGTATGTAGGTACATACCTAGGCATATACCTATGTATAGTGGTGGGATTCATTCATGTTATTTCCATTCTGTCCACAAACATCGACAAACTTCAAACACTACCAGTCAATAACTTACCGAGGAGGCCCATTCTTCACTCACTGTGATGGTGTGATAGGTATCGACTTACATGATTGAATCAAACAAACATACAACACAAGTAAAATAACAGCTGACCTAGTGCCATGCCAAAATAGATTAAGGACAATCTACCATTTTCTTTGCTCAAATAACTTCGTGTTATTAAAGCAGCAGCTAGTTGGCAGCGAACTCTGGTGCCGCAGTATTAATGCCTTCCAAAGGCGTTTGAGGTCGCTTTTAAACATTCTTTGCACAGTTATAAACTTACGAGAAGCCGTTAATGAATCGGCAGGCCATGAAGATGGGCAGGATCTGAACGAAGGAGGAGATTATCCCGACGAATCCGTCGATCAGCAGAGCGGAGACTAACACCACTTTGCGACCCTTGGTGTCGGCGAGGCAACCCCAAAAGTAGGAACCGAGCACCATTCCTGCCGAAAGAACACTGTTTAGTTTGATCAAATCTTTTTATTGAGCATAATGTGGGTGGACTAAAATGTTTTTTTTTATCGTTTGGTCTGTATAAAGGTTATTTTATTGTTTCTTTGTCCTTTTTAGACTTGATTGTTTGATTGTTTGTCTGTTATTATTTCCTGATCAATTTGACGACTGTATGTTGCAATAAAATAGGTTTAAAATGATATAAGGCATCTGATCGGCATCTGAACATCAAATTTTGTTCTTGCAGTTAGGGGCACGCTAAGGGAAAAGAGTAAAAAACCTAGCTAAATCCTCTAAACTAACAATTTACCCATACCTTTTAAATACTTTCCATATTTGCAGTCGGAAGTCCATAAAAGGAGAAGCAGAAATCTATTTACTTCCGATTTGACACGTTCCGACGTTCCATGAGTGAACCTACTACTGTTTACTACATGACTGACTGGACTAGTTTCCATCTAGGGACTGGTATTACCTAAGTGGGCTTGAGGACTGCGGTTAACCAGCTGCTGCAAACGGAAGTCTGTATTTAAAAACTGCGGTCTTTTAGTATAGGAAACTAGGGAGTGTAATTTCAGAATTTAAGATGAATTAAAAAAACAATTTATTTTAGATTTGAAGACCAAACGCCTACACACACATTGCAACACAGCCCAACACGTGATCCTGAGCTCAAAAATAAACGAAATAGTTGCAAATATTCATCTATACCAATAATTATAAAGAGGAAATATTTGTTTGTTTGTATTGAATAGACTCCGAAACTACTAGACCGATTTAAAAACTTCTTTCACCGTTGGGAAGCTAAACTATCCCCGGGTGACATAGGCTACTTTTTACCAAACTGCGCAGATGGAGGGTAATGTTTTTATTGAAAAACTACGCGTGCGAAGCTGCGGATTGTACAGCTAGTCAAATATAACTTCGTAGATAATTGGCTAAGGGATTTAATATGGACGGAAGTAAAAAGAGTATTTCTTATAAGGCTACTTGATGCTATACTAGCTCATCAAATTGATTTAGTTCTAACCGAGACAAGCTTGCTGCTACGTCAATGAAAAATATGTTTTCTATGGTCAAGGTTACAAATTATACCGCGGCAAAAACCAACGGGCAATGCTGTAGCATCTGTAGTTCTGTATCTATTGAGATTACTGTGAACGAGTTTGTCATTCATATCATCTACGTTAGGCTGGTTTTTAAAAGGCTATCTGTTTAGTTAGTATCAGTCCAGTCAGATGTTATAAAGATAAAAACTAATACATATTATAAAGAGGAAAGATTTGTTTGTTTGTATTGAATAGGCTCCGAAACTACTGCACCGATTTAAAAAATTCTTTGACTGTTGGGAAGCTACACTATCCCCGGGTGACATAGGCTACTTTTTACCTAACTGCGCAGAAGGAGGGTAATGTTTTTATTGAAAAACTACGCGTGCGAAGCTGCGGATTGGTCAGCTAGTGTCAATTTAAAAAGGATAATTGGCTAACGCATCTAAATATTATCCGATCTCTGTATTATTTTAGCCTTTGCCCAGCAGTGGGATCCAGAGGGTTCTACAGATTAGATTAAATTAGTATTATTTTGTATGTTATTGACAAAATAAAATACTAGGTTAATGTTTTTTCTAATACAAAAACATAAAACTCGTCGTTGGCCACGATTTTTCGTGTTTACCTATAACTTTAAAAAAACCAAAGCAACGTAAAATTTGTAACAAAGTAAGACATTAAAATCTAAGGAATATTTTATTATTCCAGGGTATAAACAGTTATTCCTCAAAACACTTTCACCACCTGACCGGTTGGAACTAACTTCGTTTTATCCTTACGAAGCCACTACAGTCCTGTAATCAGCTACAAGGCCTTTAGAAACCAGGCCTAAGTTACCTCATACAACGCGGTCACATTAACTCGACGCATCGCTGGAATGCGGCTCCCCGCCCGCTTCCCCCGCATTCCCATTTCTCGCCCGGCAAGTGTCAGTACGGTCAGCATCTTTGTTACTTAAAAAGTGTAAAAGTAAGCGTACGGTGCTGGTTTATTTTCCACACCGTACTAGAGCGCCAAAATGACGTCACATGGTCAAGCGTCTAGTTAATGTGACCGCGTTGTAAATAGGTATATAATTACCCAACATAGGCGCCGCAGTGAGCCAGCCCTTGTCTGCCGACGTCATCCGGAAGTCACATGTCGCTGCTGGTAACACGAACGACACTATGGTGATGCCGATGGCGGTGTTCGAATATATCAGACCAGTGACAGCCAGGAGGCAGAAGTGGAACCGACCGAAGCCTGAAAACATATATAAAAACGTTATCAACACACACTATGTATAGTAGTTACTACAGATATTCGTTCCGGGTCTGGGTGTTTTTCCGTATACCTACTATAAGTGTTTACAAAGAAATAAGTATTATGTATGTTATGTATTCTAACAGTTATTTGGTTCCCATAGTACAAGCTTTGTTTAGTTTGGGGTTAGATAGCGCCGTTTGAAATATCTAGCATTATTTATTTATTTAGTACTGATCTGACGTATCGTGAACATCAGGAACTTCGAGACCATGCTACCACGACTCTCGGACTGAACAAATATTTGCAGAACATAATATTTTTGGTTGTGTATTTTATGTTATGGTGAATTTTAATCTGAAAATTTTAAGTCAATAATAATAATAGATGTCGCCCTCAGTGAGAATCGAACCCTTAGTTCTCTCAGAGGCCATTGTTATGTATTGTACTGCAACTTTTTTGACTAAAGTCTAACTTTTTATTAGCTGCAGTATAATGACGTTTTGTGGGTTGCCGGTTTTTGAAGAAAAATAAATAGGGATGTAGCAAAATGAGTGAATCATAAATGAATAATAAGTTTGGTTTTTTTTTTTGAGATTTAATATTAAGTTGTAATGTATTTTTTTAACCTATTATTATTACTATACTAGAGGATTGATCTTTTTTAGTGGAAGTATAGGGAGGTACATTCAAAATGAAACAAAAACGTCATAATAATGTTATTTAATTAATTTTTGTGAACTGACTCACATCCCTATTGAGATTAGGCTGGCAACATTATTTTACGGAATGACATTTAGAAACGTCATTTTACTGCAGCTAATAAAAAGTTACGACTATACAATCTGGTGGCAAGCGAGAAATGGTCTAAAAAGATGGAGCACGAAAGTTCAAAAGGCCTTACCTTAGACAGCTTTTTATTTTTTATTATAATCATTTAGATACACAAGCTGACGGGCCTCCTGGTGTTAAGAGGATGGGTCTCTTATAATCATTTTTAAAAATAAGAGACATCAGTTTTAGTTTTTAATTTAGCTGAAAGCATGGAGGAGAACGTAGAACCGAAACGGTGAGTGCGAATGGGTATGGGTGTTACTGAGTCGTGAGTCTGCTTGTCAATTGATGGGAAGGATGTAATGCACTTATTGAATTCTTATATTTTGATTTATCTAACATGAATATTAATTAAAACAGATGACCTAGTGGTTATAAAGGATGCGAGACTCGAAATACCAAACAAATATCACTTGCTCGACATTTTCTGGTATAGGCCAGTTATATCTAGACCTGAAGTGGAGGATCGTTTATTTGCAGATACTTCATCGATTACCTATTGTTTGTTTAGATATTGTTTTATTTGGTCTAAGCTAGAAGTAGATGACTAGCCATGTAATTGTCCAGTTCTTTATATGTAAAACATAATTAATGCAAACACGTCATAGCCACGTTTTATAGTACCTTAACATGGTTCATTCATCTTCCACACTTGGTGTTAAAATGATTATACAATGGTGGCGATTCTCTGGTTTACTAACTAAAATTACGTAAAGAAAGTTCTTATTTCGATTATGCTAAAGACCGAATTAGCACGACAATAAAAATACATATATACTAATATTATAAGAAGGAAAGATTTGTTTGTTTGTATTGAATAGGCTCCGAAACTACTGGACCGATTTAAAAAAATATTTTCATGTTGGGAAGCTACACTATCCCCGGGTGACATAGGCTACTTTTTACCCAACTGCGCGGAAGGAGGGTAATGTTTTTATTGAAAAACTACGCGTGCGAAGCTGCGGATTGGTCAGCTAGTTTCTAATAATAAGTTAATATAACAAAACAAGAATGTCCGTTATTTATGTAATTTTAGTTAAGTCAGTAAATAAGATAATCACACTACCATTAGCTAGCTAAATACTTAGTATATTTTTGTTGTACAGTCCTAAGTGAACTGGTTTTTTCTAGCGTGTTCCCTCTTCGACTACACCATCAATTACGAGTACCATCAGGAGGCAGTGGTCAAGCGATTGACCAATATGAACAGAAAAAAAATATTGTACGTGTTTACTCATCTAAATGAAATCTAAAGGCATCGTGAAACAGATTTATAACTATATAATATATATATATACTAATAATAAAAAGAGGAAATATTTTTATTTGTATGTTTGTAACGAATAAACTCAAAAACTACTGGACCGATTTCAAAAAATCTTTCACCATTAGAATGCTACATTATCACTGAGTAACATAGGCTATATTTATCACTAGAAAAATTATAGATCCTTACTAATTCTTCAATAATGAATGAATGAATCAAAATTCTTTATACCTTACAAGCTAGACACAACAGATATAAAGAAATAAACAAATAAAAGTAAGCATAATGGGCGGTCTTATCGCTTAACAAAGCGATCTCTTCCAGACAACCTTTGGATGGAAGGTGATCATTGCATAATGGAAGATAGGCCGAGGTGTAAAAAGAATAAACTATTAATAATATTTTTACACAAGGTGTAAAAATATTAGCCATAAAAAATGTTGTAAAAATAAATGTCCACCCGTGCGAAGCCGGGACGGGCCGCTAGTTTTCAATAAAATTAAAAGTAAAGAAGTAAATTAATTAAAATTAGTCCGCACCTGTTGCCGAAATGGCGGCCTCGAAATCCGCCCCATGCTCCAAAAAGTCCAAACCTGTAACAAAATTGCAAGTAAAATATTAATTAACGAGTCAAAAAGCTAAGATAACGATTGTACATGAATATATTTATAAAGACACAGAGATGCTTATGCATTATAGACTCGCACATTTAATTACGTTTCGTTTTGTTTTCTGAAATTTCCGAGTCAGGGCCGGATTATCCATTAGGCGGATTAGGCAACTGCCTAGGGGCCCCGCACTGACTAGGGGCCCACGGGGGTCTAGTCGATGCGGGCCACGCACCAAAAAACGTTTCATTCGTGACATTCCCCATTATTTACGTTCGGTAATGTTGCCATAGAAAAAAATATTTTACTTAAAGGTCAACTTCCAAGATGTTTTAAATGATTTTGTATCTAAAAAGTTTGAAAAGTTGCTATTTACACTTATTGTACCTACTTCACATAAATATTTTCTTGCTGTACCTATATAATATGTTTTATTGCATTTAACAAGATTAAATTTAAAATAATCGCGTCACGTCTCATTTATCTTTCCTACTCCTTCCTACTATCATGTGACCTGGATCATAACACTTATCTATAACTATAATCTATGCATTAAGATCATTTCAATGAAAGCAAAAAGCAGGAGTCGATCTGATCGACTCGACTTTTGTAATAGAAAAATTTCAAAAAAAAATATTTTAAAAAGTAAGAATAGGGTAAAGGAAAGAGGCCCCGAGAGTTGCATTGCCTAGGGGCCCGGATAGGGTTAATCCGGCCCTGTTCCGAGTCAATGGATATTACGGGTAGATACTGAGTAAATCCACCACAGGGGATTATAAAGGCGTGAGATCCTGAGATAAGAGTTGTTACACGACCAAATTGTGAATTAATATAAAAATAACTTAAACTAAGCTCCGACAACGCAATAGAAGTTGCTAATTTTTATTCATATTCCTTTATTTACGACATAAATTAAGTTACATATAAACATCTTAAAATTAGACTATTATGTAGTAATCGACATGTATCTACCCTGTTAGGGCATAGCAAAATATATTAAAAAATTCAAAATTATTTATTTGGATCATAAACAAAGTAGGTACAATAGACACATGAAAACGTTGACAAATGCAAAAAATAAACAAACTGAGTAGCAGTGTCAGCGCCCTCTTCAAAAACCAAACTGAACAACGTTCCAGCTTAAAACAAATCGATAAAAGGTAAAAGCCTAGACGGGACTTGAACCCGCGACCTTCCTCTTGATACGAGGATGCACTACTATCTGTGCTACAAGGCAATTCACGTCTAGGTCGAAATTAGTGAGATCATTCAGAATTACGACTAAAGCGCCTAAAAAAAAAAAATTTGAGATGATTTTAAAAAATCTTGGAATTTTCCGCATGTGTTATAACACTATAAATAAAAATACTATTAGTTATATTAGTATAGATACTTTTAATGATGACTAGCTGTTACAGGTTACACTACTAAATGTGTAGGTAACCTAGAAATAAAGCTAAGCCCACTGTTGCAACTTGACTTGACACCCCATTTTTATCCCATGTGACCCGATTTATGGAACAAAAAGTAGCCTATGAATGAATGATTGAATGAAAATACTTTATTGTACACCTTATAAAGTAAAAATTAAAGACAATAGAAAACACAAAGCAAATAGTGCAATGGGTGATCTTATCGCTTTGAAGCGATTTATTCCAGACAACCTTTGGATGCAGAGGATTTCGTTATTACAAATATATGCTCAGAGGTGCACTTTTATGACTAAGATATGGATGAAGAGTGTGCAACTAATACCTAAATCTATATCTATACAAATATTATAAAGAGGAAAGATTTGTATTTTTGTGTGTATGTTTGTAATGAATAAACTCAAAAACTACTGTGCCGATTTCAAAAATTATTTCACCATTAGAAAGCTACATTCACCCTGAGTGACATATGCTATATTTATTGCTAGAAAAGGTTAGAGATCCTTACTAAAACTTAAGTAACGTAACCCAAGGGGTAAAAAAGTTCCTTCAAAAGTCTTTCGTCGCATGCGCTGCGAAAACTATTGATGATAGAACAAAAGTATGTTCTACAATATTAAAGAATTTATCAATATCTACAAAAATAATATTATAAAGAGGAAAGATTTGTTTGTTTGTTTGAATGGAATAGGCTCCGAAACTACAGGACCGATTTAAAAAATTCTTTCACCGTTGGGAAGCTAAACTATCCCCGGGTGACATAGGCTACTTTTTACCCAACTGCGCAGAAGGAGGGTAATATTTTTATTGAATAACTACGCGTGCGAAGCTGCGGATTGGTCAGCTAGTACTTTTTAAAGTACAAATAGACAATATTTATAATACATACATTAGATAAATATACATTAATTTATGTGCGATACTATGACGTTTCTGATAGATTTTGATTTTACACTAGATTTAACCTTAGATTAGTCTATGTGTTGATCCAGGTTATAATCTACGTCCATTATAAATTTTATCGAAATCGGCTCAGCCGTTTCGACGTGATTGAGTAACAAACAAACAAATAAATAAACAAACAACCAAACTTTCGCATTTATAATATTAGCGTGATTATGAACTTATTCATCCATTGAGATTATAAAGTGAACAGTTGTCTCGAAAGTAGATATAAAAATGTAGATAAGTGTAGATTTTGTTAAAGTTATCTTACGTGATTAAGATCCATGGATTTAGGACACACATTATTTAGGAACTTAACTGAAAATAGACTCCCGTTTGGCTTTCTCGTTACAGTAAGATGTGTCTCCATGACGGCTGGATAACCACTTCTACTCGCCTTCAATCATATTTAAATGTATGCTAATGAACACTTGTATTATTGAAAGAATTATATCAGATATCACTTGTAACAATATTACAGAAAGAGAAAAGGAAACAATCAATAGAATAACTATTATCACTCGAAAATAATAACATTGAAATTCCTCGACGCCTTTCTCTATGAAAGTCTTGACAAGGTTGGTTTTTGCTATTTTTTTTATCACGGTTTTTATGTAACTACCCTCAATATGAACCAGTTTTTTTCTCTCTCGAACCAACATCGATAGGGATTTTATTGTCTATGCCAAACAAAAAAATTGAACTATTATTATTTGTCCCGAGAATTCAGTAGGTAATGATATTATAATAATACTGTTGCCCACGACTTCGTACGCGTTACACTACTAAATTTTTTTTAATGTTATTTGTGGGGAAACAGGCTTACGGCCCACCTGATGGTAAGCGGTCACCGTCGCCTATTGACACCGGCAACACCCGGGGTATTGTCGATGCGTTCCCTACACTGTAGAAACCTCTTTAAAATTCTCTTGAAGCGTGCCATGTCGTAGCCTAATGGGAAAACCTCAGATGGTAGCTCATTCCGAATGTATAGGTAACCTAGAAATAAAGCTAAACTCGCTGTTGCAACATAACTTGACAGCCCATTTTTATCTTGACCTTACCTGATTTATGGGATAAAATGTAGCCTATGTGTTAATCCAGGTCTACGTACATACTAAATTTCATCGAAATCAATTCAGTAGTTTTTGCGTGAAAGAGTAACAAACATCCAAACATACATGCTTCCAAACTTTCGCGTTTATAATATTAGTGAGATTCAGTAATGATGAGCTCACTGAATTTATAAGACCCTTAATTTGGAATTCACGTCTTTCCATCTTTTTGAATGTATATTGCCCTAATTTTGATTTGCATCGCATTTGCTTGTACGAGTATGATAAGCATCATTATCTTGTGGAAAATGGAAAATCCCTTCGTATCTTATTTCGACACCAGAATGCTTGAGCTACGAAATTGATGTATGACCTATGTTTATATCAGGTAGATAACAACATTTTGCAGTGAACTGCGGCTTACTAGTTTTTAGTTATGATAGTGTCAATTTCAAGTGCAACGAGATGAATTTATCAGTTACTGTCTTCATTTTATAACTGACACCTGATATTTAGAAGTAGGTACACACGGCTACACATCAAGCTACACATTTCTAGTATAAGCTGACCTCTCATTCTACGAAAAGTCTACACAATGCGAGGTCAGCTTATACTGGAAATCTATAGCTTGATGTGTAGCCGTGTGTACCTACTACTTACTTGCAGGTTACGGCAAATGATTTGTTATTGTATTAAAAACTAGGTGACGGGTTATTTATCAAATAAAATATAGCCCTCAAATATACACTCAGGGATAAGTAGTGTAGCTTTCCGTCAGTTATGGTATTTTGAAAATCGTTTCAGTAGGTGTCCGTGCATTACCTACTCTTTCCCTACAGCCAAACAAACAAACTTACAATCTTTGCATCTTTTTTATATAAGTATAGGTTATAGTATATTATTATTATTAAGAGCGTGCAGTGTTATTAAGAACGGGCAAAAGCCTCCCTTCCTACTCTCCATTCTTCTCTATTTTGGGGTATTGTGGACCAGTCCTGAATCTTCGCCGCGGTCTGCTACAAGGTCGTTTCCCGTTTAAAGGCGTTTATAGTATAGATAATTAATAATAGTAACGGGTATTTATTGCGTATTTACCTTTTTATTTATTATCCCGAAGTTCGGTTTGTGTTGCAACAGCCGTTGTCGCGGGCAGACCGGTAGCCGTATTACCTAAGCCAAATTGCTGTCATGTCGCTATCGCTGGTCAGGCCATCCCTTTCACACGTACAATACGTACATCACGTGTGAAAGGAATGGCCAGACTAGCGATAGCGACACGATGGCAATTTGGCTTAGGTAATACACCGGCGGACCGGATACCCGTTTAGCATTAAGGCGTTTAGTATTAGTGATTATGTACAGTGATCGCGAAAGATTAAAAAAATACTATAGTGCTTTATATTCAGACTCGCCCCTATACTAACCACAGAAGAAGCATTAAGTACAAAGTTCTATGTAATAAAAATAGCTAGGTATTACACGGTCAACCTACTTACGTCATATTTCATCCTAGATTAAATTTTTGTCATTGACTTGCATGTTAATATAACATTGCTTTAAAAAGTCTACTTTGCCTTTTCAATTGTTGTACTTATATACCATAATTGTACATATTTTCCTATGTGTTTAGTGTCTTTGATTGTCTACAAGTCAGCGTTATCTTATCTTCATTAAATTAAAGTACAGGTAGCGTTGTTTGCTAGAATTGTATGATAATCAATTTAACAATTGCTTAGAAAGGCTTTGTCGCAAACATGGTGAGTGACATCTCTGACTATAAACGGTTATCAGTGTACACTGGACAAATAAATGTGACAATGACACGGTCAATTTAATTGTCGTTGCAACACGACTCAAGGATAAAGTTTTGGAGTGCACATTAATTAACAGTGCTGGTATCTTCATTAATTAAAATGTTTCGATGCTCTCTTTCTCATGAAGATTATGAACTGTCGTATATTGAATTACATATGGGTAGTTGTGGACTCGCGTAGATGTATCTAAATGATGCGTAGACGTGGCGTAGATGGGAAGTAGATGCGTCGTAGAAGGAACGCAGATACATCGTAGGTGAGACGTAAGACGTCGTAGGCGGCACAGAGACGGGATGCGTAATGTTTTGGAATGTGGATGGTTTGTGATGCCCCCTCTACACGATGGGCCAGCGTGTGGAGGGCGCAGTTGTATTGGATGGCTTATTGCGCGGCGGGATAGCGATGGGATGGCCACGGTGTTGGTTTTTCGTCCGCACATCGCAGTGGGCCAGCGATGGCAGTACGTGTCTTCACGTGGCCCATTCCAAAGTGCGTGCTCGATCTGCAGATATGGGTATTTTCTACTCGTATGTATAATGAAAAATATCTATGTAATGTATTGTATTAAGTATATCAGTTATCTAGTACCAATATTAAGAAAATATTGGTAAGTGGTGTGTAGATAGATTGTCGCAGCGGCTAATGCCTTCACGTCCATCTTGGAAAACGATTTAATCACAACTGAATGTCGCCATCGTGTAGTCGCGTTTCTACCATCGCATGGCCATCTCGCTGGTCCAGCCCTGGGCCATCATGTAGAGGAGCCATAAAAGCTTCGTAGACGGGACGTAGAAGATGCGTAGGCGCTTCGTAGATCCGTGTGGATACAACGTAGGCCAACTGTAAACGCTCATTAGAAGAATGTGAGGTAGAATAAAAAGACAAAAGATAACACCTACCTAATTATGTGGGTTAAATAACTTCTCATAAAAATTGTGTTTGAAAAATAAAAGGTATCTTTAATTTTTTTATCTCTCGCTTCTTTTTAATTAACAATGGTGCTATTTACTTAGTACTGTAACAGTTTAATAACTAATTAATTACTATTATTATATCGGTTATTTTGTAAGTATTATGGTACAGTTATAAGGTACATAAGTCTGGTTTAGTGTCAGAAGTTTACCATAACGATGATGAAAGAAAGAAAAAAAATATATATAAAGAAAAAACTATACATTAAACAAGAAAAATAAAACAACAACCCTAACCTAAACACTAAAAAACGTAAAAGCTCTGGATGCGGATGAATAGGTACTCAGCTCAGTATGTTGCTATGGCATGTTAATAAGCCGCAACGCTGGGCTTCCGCTGAGTCCAGTGTACATTAAAAAATGAAAATAAAAAAAATAAAAATACATTTATTGCTAAATACAACTTATTAGGTTACTTATTCTTAAAACATTACAAAAACAGGTTTATGCAGATATGTCTTAACTAACGATCCCTGCACTAGGCAAAGCCTGTATCGCGGGGACCTGACTACTATTAACAAATTAAGATTTATTTATAACCTCAATTGACGACTAAATAAAGTATAATGATAAAAAACTAGAGAAAAAAAAAGAAATACAAATACTTTAAACAATAATACTTAATAATATAGTTTACAATTAACCTCACGTACATCTTTATCAAGAGTAGCCATAATAAGACAAACACAACTATTGTTAAATTTAACCAAACCATACAAAATACATACATAACACAATGACTACTAATATTTTAACACAATAAAACTATAACTACTTCCTATCATACAATAACATTTCACTGGTATATTTTAGACTAGACATGGATACTAGGAAAAGAGGGAGAGAGCTTCAGCTACTGCCACTACAACTGATGAACTCCAAGTCTCTACTCGAGATCTCTGCCCTAACTAAGGTTACCATTTCAAAACGGAGGGTGCCTAAACGCCTAATTTTTCAGAAAAATATCTGTAAATGGTAAATAACCTGATAAAAGAAACTTCAGTTTAAGCCTACATAGTCTATTAAATAATTATGTATAGTATGTACCTACTAGGGATCGGCGTAGGTAGTGCTATTTTGGGTCAATGAATTTGAATGATAAGTTAATATGGATATGTCCCGGGATTTATTCCCCGATTCCCGGGAATATTTTTCTGAATGGCGATGTAAATGAAGTTAAAATGTCGATAAAATATTAATGTCGATGTAAATGTGTGCTTATAGCGAAACCGAGTCATCACCTTACCCGCGATAAGCTACAAAAGCGTGAAGGAAAGGGATGACTTTAGTGACGAATACAACATGTATATGCATAACGCTGAATAGTTACTATATAAAATACGAGTTTCTAAAAAAACAACCTGTAAAATAAAATAAAAATACATTTCCCGGGATTTAGAAGGCATATCCATGTTAAGGTAACGGTCACTAATTCCCGTGAATAGCACTACCTACACCGATCAGTAGTACCTACCTACCTAACTAGTCACAATTATATTTTCATACGATATAGTTGTTTAATTTGTTTAGATATCTTATTTCGTAGTTTAAAATGATGTTCTATTGTATTCTATTTCTATTCTATTGACGACCGTCATGGTACATTGGGTGAATAGCCGGCTGAGACGCAGGAGGTAGCGGGTTCGATTCCCGCACCGGAACAAATGTTTGTATGATCTACAGATATTTGTTCCGTGTCTGGTTGTTTCTCTATATATTATAAGTATATATACATAGGTATTTACAAAAAAAAAGTATATAGGTATCCTATCAGTTATCTGGTACCCATAGTACAAGCTCTGCTTAGTTTGGAGCTAGATAGCGCTGTGTGAAATGTCCAGCCTTATTTATTTATTTATGTCCGAAAAGGGCCAATCTGTCTACTAATTTTAATTTTAAGACGTATGTACACAATTTATAAGAACAATAAATAGTTATGCCCGATTTACATTATACCAGTCCAGTAACCCAGTAGCATTGGACTGGAATAGGCCGGACTGGCGATATCGTCTACACGATTCCATTATTTAAAAGCTGTCAAGTCGTCCAGACTACAATTTATTTTATTTATTTATTTCTAGGAAAACCAACAGCTGATAAACTTATACAAATAACAGATTGTTTAACAGATAGCCAATTACAGGTTTTCACGTTTATACAACATTATAGAAACAGAAAAATGTGAACAACCATTCGACATCTCATATTACAAATGCAATGAAGAATGAGTATACCTATACTATTATTAAGTATATTAAATATACTATTATTAACCACTAAAGAATTCACGATTCAACCGCTGTCGAATCGAACTGACGCTCTTGCAGAAAAGGTCACAGTCCAATGACAATGAGTTCGATAAAGCAGTTGAGAAAATGTTTAAAACTAAGTGTTACTAAACTTAGTGTTAATTTTTATAATGTTCTGATGATACGTCCCAAAAACACGCATGTTCTCAGTATAAATCAATAAGTTTGGTTTTCAGTTAACTTTTTCCCCATTGTAAAATACATGCTTCACAGTTTAGGCAAAAAATCCGCAAAAAGAAGCAACACGTGTGTTACCTGTATAATTGTTCTGTCAGCACTGGAATGGCACTAGGATTGGCCCTCTACATGATTACAGTTGCGCTGGATTCAAAAGTAGAACGCCAATCCAGTTTCTGCACTGGATTGCTCACAGGATCCAGTGCATTCCAGTGCCAGGTTTACATTTTTCCAGTTGCAATCCAGCGCTGGATTCGCTGTACTGGAACAATGTAAACCGGGCATAATTTCTTTATCTTTACTCCACTGGGAGTCACAGTACCTTCTAAATTTGCATTGTTTGCCAAAATATAAAATATGAAATGAAATTTCATATTTTATGGCATTGGTTATCATGGCATTGTCAAATACGCAAAAAGTAGACTTAATTGAAGCATACTTCCTTAACCGACGAAGCCCAACTAATGCGCTGAAGTGGTATCAGGAACGCTACCCAGACCGCGATTGAGGAAGTATGCTTCAATTAAGTCTACTTTTTGCGTATTTGACAATGCCATGATAGGACAAATAAGATGATGCAATGACTGATATAAAAGTCTGACAGGTGCAAGAACCATGTTCGAAATTCAAAATTGTTCTGAAATACGAAATGTTTTTGAATTGCTCATGAGAGCATGGAGTTCCTAAACTCTTAATCGCTACAGTATTAATACTTCTTTAATGTGCAATTAGAATCTAATAAAATGTTTGTAGAAGGAATTTTGTTTGTCATGTTGTATGAGAATACTTTTTATCAAATTTGAATAACTTCCGCTGTTCAGATTTTTTTTATCCCATACAATAAAATGATCCTTACAAAGGACTGCATCAATCGGCATCAAAAAAAAAAAATTACCAACTTGGTTCATTTTAAGGCGCTACTCACACTTGACCAAAAATTTTTAATGCCAAAATGTTTTTCTTCGAAAACGAGCTGATGTTTTAAAAGAAACTGCACCTGTATCTCCTCTGGTTATGGGTGCTGCCGTCTGTTACAGTTAAAAAAACACTATAACTAAATATTCTCTGAATATTTCTTCAAGCGTCTACCTGTTGCCGTTATCAATATCGAGCAAAACCGAGCAAAAAATCTCGTTTGTTGAATGGGAACCCCCTTAAATATTTGTTTAATTTTAATTATATATTTTTAAAGTGAATATATAACTAAATATTCTGTGAATGTTTCAAGCGTCTAACTGTTGCCGTTATCAATATCGAGCTAAAACGAGCAAAAAAATCGCGTTTGTTGTATGGGAGCCCCCCCTCCATTATTTATTCTATTCTGTTTTTAGTATTTGTTGTTATAGCGGCAACAGAAATACATCATCTGTGAAAATTTCAACTGTCTAACTATCACGGTTCATGAGATACCGCCTGGTGACAGACGAACAGACAGACAGACAGCGGAGCCTCAGTAACAGGTTGCCGTTTTACCCTTTGGGTACGAAACCCTAAAAATGCCTGTCTCAGAGCAATGCCGCACGCTTGTCTAGCCTTAAATTGCTTGTCGAATGTGGGAAATTCCGTAAGGAGTCGCACGTAAAATAACACGAGTAGAAATTGAAAATTGTTGAAGAGGATAGCGCGCGTTAAAAACTGTACGTAGTTATGTTAATAGCAGCATTGCACTGCGAAGGCCGGCAAGCCCGTATAGGGCTTGTAAATAGCGTATCAGTAAAATTATTGCATTCGATTCGACGACAGTAAAGTCTTTTGGAAGGGCATAGGCATGTTGCAACTGTGCCTACCTAAGAGTATTTTTGTAGTATTACAGCTTTGCTTTCGGGGTACCCGTATCAAAATTAGATAGACTGAAATGACGGATAGAGTAATTCTCTAGAAGAAGAATAGATATAAGAAGACGAAGACATGTTGTGTTGACTCCACGTAATATGGGAAAATGAATGATAGGTGATCTTAATGCTAGTAAGCATTCTCTTCCAATTCAAACAATTAGATATATAGATAGATAAACTTTTTACTGTACACCAGGATTACTTAAAAACATAGTACAATGGATAGATGGGTAGATAATTCTTTATTGTTAAACGAAAAGACAATACCGTAACCTAGAAAACTAGGTAACTAGTAATATTGTTTTCACAAGCTTTTTATTAATTTATGTATGTATGTGTGTCCGGGTGGAATCTTGTAACTGAATTTTAAACCCGTTCCCCTCAACCGATTGAGCTGAAATTTGGAATACTTATGTAATTTCGGTGACATAATATGGTAACATGGAGGTGGTCTCATGATGGAGACGGATGCTAGATAACGGAACTTCTGAATGGATTATAATAGGCTACTAGTGATTGGGCTCAATTTAATCTGCTTGCGGTTTCGAATATAAATTTTAGAAAAGCTTGTTTTGAAAAAGTATTTTTTCAACAAAAAACTTGTTACCTATTAATTTAGGGTGTATGTCAGTTGAATATCCTGAGTCAGCAATCTCTTCCAGATAAGCGTTAAAGATGTATTAAAGAATACATCTTTAACGCTTATCTGGAAGAGATTGCTTTTGTAGTGATAGTATCTTTATAAATGTTTCATATCTTTTGTTTCTGTTGAGCCGACCTACCCAATTAGCTTAGGTGTACACACGGCTACTCATCGAGCTATACATTTCCAGTATACGCTGACCTCGCATTGTCTAGGCTTTTCGTAGAATGAGAGGTCAGTTTATACTGGAAATGTATAGCTTGATGTGTAGCCATGTGTACAATAAGGTTTTTTCATATCGCATTTCACAATTATTATGAAGTATTCATTATAATTGAAACAAATTGTCTAAATATTATATTTTAGGTACGTAAGTATTAAATCTTACTATCACGCTAATACTAGAAATGCGAAAGTTTGGATGTTTGTATATTTATTTGTTTGTTACTCAATCACGTCGTAACGGCTGAACCGATTTCGATTAAATATAGTATGTACGTAGATTATAACCTGGATTAACACATAGGCTATTTTTTATCTTATAAATCTGGTCCCATGAGATAAAAACGGGGTGTCAAGTCAAATTGCAACAGTAAGGCGTACGAAGTGGCGAGCAACAGCTAGTTTCTTTATAAATTGTGTACAAATAAAAGGAATGACACGATGATCATATGACTTAAAGCCTAATTAAAAAGATTCGCGTTGAGTATAGGCTTGTTTAAATCATAATCACTCTCAAGGTGACGATAAATTAATCTGAGGCCCTCGTGCAATTGTAGGTACAAGCCGACAAGATCATTGTAACATCGAACTCTGGAAGGTTTACTTTAGTTATTTTGCAGATTAATTGACCAGCTGTAATCCCCGACTTCGTCTGCCTAAAGGTTTAACTGGTTAACTAAACTAAAGGTTGAACTGGTTAGGTTAACTAAAGGAAAACTTTAGATATATATTTTTTTACTAGTCCCCGACTTCGTCTTTCTAAAGGTTTAATTTGTTAACTAAACTAAAGGTTGAACTGGTTAGGTTAACTGAAGGTAAACTTTAGATATATATTTTTTTACTAGTCCCCGACTTCGCCTTTCTAAAGGTTTAATTTGTTAACTAAACTAAAGGTTGAACTGGTTAGGTTAACTAAAGGTAAACTTTAGATGTATATTTTTTTACTAGTCCCCGACTTCGTCTTTCTAAAGATTTAATTTGTTAACTAAACTAAAGGTTGAACTGGTTAACTAAACTAAAGGTTGAACTGGTTAGGTTAACTAAAGGTAAACTTTAGATACATATTTTTTCTCTATTATTCAGAACCCGTGGGGCGCCGGCAATAGAATGTTGCCCCTCCGCTCTTGCCCGTGGATGCAGTAGGAGTCTGCTAAGGGATACCTCCGAAAGATGGGCAGCAGCGTCTTTTCGTGTTTTCAAAACCTATACTGCGCTCGCCAACCCGCCTGCCAAGCGTGGCGAGTATGGCAACAACCCCCTAATGATAAATTTACAACATAAAACCAGGCCCCGAGTCCCCGGCGGCCCCGCTAATTCTGGCTATGGTAGCAGTCACGGTAACGGCGGGGCCAGGGGTGCTAAGAATCCCCGGGCGACGATCGGCTACCAAACCCTACGACGACCACTGGCCCTGGTAACACACAACATCCGAACTTTGAGGACAGACGAAAAGATTGTTGAGCTGGAAGAAGAAATTAGTAGATTACACTGGGACATTTTGGGGTTATCAGAAGTCCGTAGAGAGGGTGAGGACACGATATCCCTTAAGTCTGGTAACCTACTATACTACCGGGAGGGCGACAAACAGTCCCAAGGTGGTGTTGGGTTTCTCGTTCACAAGTCACTCATCAACAACATTATCACCATCGACAGTGTGTCGAGCAGGGTCGCGTACCTGACACTCAGAATATCTAAGCGATATTCGCTGAAGGTCGTTCAGGTATATGCGCCGACCTCTTCACACCCAGATGAAGAAGTAGAGTCTATGTATGAGGACATCAGTAGAGCCATACATACGAACAAAACTCACTTTATTGTTGTTATGGGGGACTTCAATGCAAAGCTAGGCATGAGAAGCGATGATGAGTTGAGAGTGGGGCAATTTGGATATGGGCAACGGAACCCCAGGGGACAGAGGCTGGCCGATTTTCTGGAGAAAGAAGGACTCTTTATGATGAATTCTTTTTTCCAGAAGCCGCCTCACAGGAAATGGACCTGGATGAGTCCCAACGGTTCCACGAGAAATGAGATTGATTTCATCTTGACCAACAAGAAACGGATATTCAATGATGTCTCTGTGATTCACAGGGTGAAAACCGGCAGTGATCACCGAATTGTAAGAGCCACATTGAATATGAACGTTAAACTTGAAAGGTCCCGTTTGATGAAATCTACGCTCCGACCCACTCGCGCTCATATCCAAAACCTAGAGAGCTTTCAACTCGAACTTGCAAATCGCTTTGACTGTCTAGAAGTAGATGCATCAGTGGACGAGATCAATAACAGGTTCGTAGAAACCGTCCATACGGTGGGGTCCCAGTTCTTTAAGACCCCCCGTACCAATAGACCTCAGAAACTCTCTGATGACACCCTTAACGTCATGGCTGAACGACGTTCTTTGCGACTGCAGTCTCCCGATGATGCTCAGTCACATAGGCAGCTAAATAGAAAGATTTGGAAATCCTTGCGGCACGATATTCGTACCTTTAATACATCTCGTATTAAAGATACGATAGAGCGGAATAAAGGCTCCAAAGTGTTCGCGAGAGATAATTCTATTGGGCAGAGCCACATGACAAAGTTGAAGAGGGAAGATGGCAGCATAACATCAAGTAAAGCGGAAGTGTTAAGCGAAGTCGAAAGGTTCTATGGACGGTTCTACGATTCGGTCACTAAACCTGTTTGCAGTGCGGCCAACGACCCAAGAGCCAAACTGACCCGACATTATACCGAAGATATTCCGGACATCCGCCTGTATGAGATCAGGATGGCCTTGAAGCAGCTTAAGAACGACAAGGCGCCGGGCGAGGACGGAATCACTTCAGAGCTTCTGAAAGCGGGTGGATCACCAGTACTTAAAGTCCTTCAGAAGCTCTTTAATTCCGCCTTGCTTGAAGGTACGACGCCAAAAGCATGGAACGGGGGCGTGGTGGTTCTGTTCTTCAAGAAAGGTGACAACACCTTGTTTAAGAATTACAGACCCATCTCGCTTTTGACCCATGTTTATAAGCTGTTTTCGAGGGTCATCGCGAACCGTCTCGAACGCAGGTTTGATGACTTCCAGGCTCCCGAACAAGCCGGGTTCCGTAAAGGCTACAGTACCATAGACCACATACATACGCTGCGGCAAGTCATACAAAAGACCGAAGAGTATAACTCGTCGCTATGTCTCGCGTTTGTGGACTATGAGAAAGCCTTCGATTCGATCGAAACATGGGCAGTGCTTGAGTCTCTCCAACGATGCCGTATTGACTATCGGTACATCGAAGTGTTGAAGTGTTTGTATAAAAACGCCACTATGTCAGTCCGAGTACACGAACAGAGCTCGAAGGCGATTCCCTTAAAAAGAGGCGTAAGACAGGGAGAGATAATCTCTCCGAAACTGTTTACGACCGTATTGGAAGATGCCTTCAAGCTTCTGGAATGGAAAGGACTGGGCATCAATATTAACGGCGAATACATCACTCACCTTCGGTTTGCCGACGATATTGTGGTCATGGCAAAGTCGATGGAAGAGCTCAGCACGATGCTCGAAGGCCTCAATCGAGTCTCCCAACGGGTAGGACTTAAAATGAACATGGACAAGACGAAAATCATGTCGAATGTCCATGTCGTCCCTGCCCCAGTTATGGTTGAGAACTCGGCTCTTGAAGTTGTCGACGCGTATGTATACCTAGGACAAACAGTCCAATTAGGTAGGTCCAACTTCGAGAAAGAGGTCAATCGTCGAATCCAACTCGGATGGGCAGCGTTTGGGAAACTTCGCAACGTCTTTTCGTCCAACATACCTCAGTGCCTTAAGACGAAAGTCTTCAATCAGTGTGTGTTACCAGTGATGACATATGGAACCGAGACGTGGTCCTTCACTATTGGCCTTATGAATAAGCTCAGAGTCGCTCAACGAGCTATGGAGAGGGCTATGCTCGGGGTTTCTCTACGGGATCGAATCAGAAATGAGGAGATACGTAGGAGAACTCAAGTCACCGACATAGCCCGACGGATTAGCACGTTGAAGTGGCAATGGGCAGGCCATATATCGCGCAGAACAGATGGCCGATGGGGCCGAAAGGTTCTCGAGTGGAGGCCACGGACCGGCAAGCGCAGCGTAGGACGTCCACCCACAAGATGGGCAGACGACTTGGTAAGAACCGCAGGTCGGCGTTGGATGTAGGCCGCTTCCAACCGCAGTTCCTGGAGATCAATGAGGGAGATCAGCCGTAGGACGTCCACTGCTGGACAAAGGGTCCAGCAGTGGACGTCCTACGGCTGATATGATGATGATGATTCAGTACCCACAAATATAACCAGCTACATTTATCCTCAAAGGTTTGCTGAAAGCAAACTCTTGTTAGGATTAAGCTCGCTTTTGTACATGCTTTTTTGTAAGATTTTTTTTACCAACTGGAGATGGACCAAGTATATGGTCACCTGGTACACATCTGATGTTAAACGGCAAACATCGCCTATAACAAATTACTGCCTCTTACTCGTAGTTACACACCATCAACATCCACCAACTGTAGCTTTTATATATGTTATCTATCTGTGTACAATAAAGAATAAAGAAAGTACTAGATTGGTAGGTAGGTATGAAGTAACTTCATTAAAGAGCTGTCCAGACGCCTCATAGACACCACAGGTGACCAAAGAGCTGGAACTTACCACTGCCAACGAATCAGCCTAGCCATTCAAAGAGGTAATGTTACCAGTCTTTTGGGCACCTTTACTGCGGTTGGAGACTTAAATGCAGCTTTTTATTTATAGGTTGCCGTGGGGTGCCGGTAGTAGAATGTTACCCCTCCTCTCATGCCCGTGGACGCAGTAAGAGCCTGCTAAGGGATACCTCCGGAAGATGGGCAGCAGCGTCTTTCCGTGTATCAACATCCCGTACTGCGCTCGCCAACCCGCCTGCCAAGCGTGGTGAGTATGGCAACTACCCATCATGGAGATCCATGGAGGCCTGTGTTTAGTAGTGGACGTTTTACGGCTGAAATGATGATTTATAGGTTTTTTTTAATTTAGTTTTAGTTATTTAATTTAATTGTAGTTTTTATAGTTAATCTGTTTGATATGTGTAACTGTTCCTTATAATTGTTTAACGTGTCATTTTGTGTGTATCAAATAAATATTATAGCTCCAGTAAGGAAAAGTGAGCTTTTAGGGCCTATGTAATCGGCGTATTTTTTATCACAGCAGTCGTACAGTTCATGCAATATTAAGTGCGATACGAGCAAAGTCCTATTAAAAAATACCAAAACTTTTTTAGGGCAGTTCTGTTAGAAGAGGAGTGCAACCAGACTGAATGTCTAAAATGTCATTTTTAACCGCCTTAAAAAAAGGGGAGGTTCTCATATCATCGATTTTTTTATATGTAACAATTTTACTTTCCGTTTGTGGGAGTGATTTTGGTAAAAGGGACGAAAATGTGTAACAGAAAACCGGGGAAGCGCGCGCTTTTTGATTTGACCAGTGAGCGCGCGCGGTGGTCAGATGTTGCTCGTCATATGCGACTACTGGTAAGGCTCGTATTTTTTTTGATGTGTAACATCTTTTCTCTCGGTTTGTGGGGGTGATTTTGGCAAAAGGGGCGGAAATGTGTAACATAAAATGGGGGAAGCGCGCGCTATTTGATTTGAACAATGAGCGCGCGCGGTGGTCAGATGTTACATCATCATATGCAACTACTGTAAGGTTCGTAGTTTTTTATTATACGTCGTGTGTTTGAATATAATCTTTATTTTAATAACCAAACTTTTTGGAAATCATCCTTTACAATTTTGTATTTCAATCTTTATTAATGGAGTTACCGTGACGCTCTCTTTATATAAGTTCCGCGATAATTCTTGACCACGCTGTACGATTTCAATTAATATTTTTTTGTTAAAAAGGGTACCTCAGGGGTGGTTCTATATCATTTTGGTCAAGGTCTGATGATAGAACCCATGAGAAAATCATCAATCTCATTTTTCTCTCAGAATTCAAGTCTTTATGATTTTTTTTTCTGATTTCTGTTATTATTAAAGTGAAATCTTCTTAAGGCGCGTTGGGCATATTTTGAGATGGGAAAAAAACCATTGAACTCGCGACATTGTTACCGTTACCGACATCTCTGAATATGAAGTGGAAACTTCTTTAGGCGCGTTGAGCATCTCGCGACACTGTTACAGTTCCCGTTACCGACACCTCTGTATCTATCTGTATATACGTATCTCGTAATTGTTCAAGTTTTCACTTCTGTCGGCACTTCTGGAGTGCCTTTTTTTTAAGTTACCTACTCTATTTTTCAATATATTTTTTTCTAGATTGGTTATGCTCGCCTGGCTGAGCTACCCATTCATATTGCATGGTATTTGGGAACTTCGGGAACGTGAATGAATGAATGGAAATTCTTTACTATCCTTACAAGCTAGACACAACAACAATAATAAAACCGGCTAAGTGCGAGTCAGACTCGCGCACGAAGGGTTCTGTACCATTATCTATAAAAACGGCAAAAAATCACGTTTGTTATATAAAGGAGCCTCCCTTAAATATTTGTTTCATTTTTATTTAATTATTAATTTTTAAATTGAATATATAACCTTGAATATTTAACTTGCATAATATTCTGTGAATATTTCAAGCGTCTGTTGCCGTTCTCAATATCGAGCAAAAACGAGCAAAAAAATCACGTTTGTTGTATGGGAGCCCCCCTTAAATATTTATTTTATTCTGTTTTTAGTATTTGTTGTTTTAGCGGTAACATTAATCATCTGTGAAAATTTCAACTGTCTACTATCACGGTTCCTGCGTGATAGTACACGGCCTGGTGACAGACGGACTGACAGACAGCGAAGTCTTAATAATAGGGTCCCGTTTTAATCTTTCGGTACGGAACCCTAAAAAAGAAATAAAGGCAAGCATAATGGGCGGTCTTATCGTTAAACAAAGGTTGGAAAGGATCATTGCTTAGTGAAAGATTTACGGTTGTTTTACAAATAATTGAATACAAACTATTACGAGTACATATTAATTTTAGTTGAATTACTTGCATATTCACATTTCGGGGAGTGTGCGGCGGAACTTTTCAATCTCATCCCACCATCTCCATTCTATCATCGGACAACCAGACGCTCTGCGATGCGCCACCGCTATATGGTACAAATACCTCCCATTCACACAAAGCGGTTCTCTTCGACCTTTATTATGCGCACCGCCAAAGAGTGGAACGCCTTGCCAGAGTCTGTGTTTTCTGATAGCTACAGCCTGAGTATCTTTAAGTCGCGAGTGAATAGGTTTCTTCTAGGTAAGCGTGTACCATCGTAGACTGCATCATCGCTTACAATTATAGTGTCAGACGCACATGACATAGACAGTCCGATACAAATAACACTACGTGCCGCCACGAGCGTTGACGGCGAACTGACAGAGCGCAGCAGCCGATTCTCCCCCCCGTCTCGCCGCGCGCATACCTCAGGGAGTGCACAGCACTAATGGTCACACTATAGGCGAGATCGTGGTCAAACGCAAGCCTATAATGTATATAAAAATATAGATTCCAGTGATTCATATTGTTCTACTGGCGCTACCACTCGTTATCTACTTCAGATAATATTTATTACCTAGGTACCTCTTTGTAGATGTGATAATGTTAATATCTAAAGCACAAGTAAGGCTTGTAAGTATCGGGATTCTTTTGCCACCGGTTTAAGTCCCACACATAATAATAAAAAGGTTGTCTGGAGATCGCTTTTAAGTGATAAGTCCATTGTACCACCGTGAATTAGTCTAGGTTTAAGAGTTGTCATTTTGGTGTAACAATATTATTAAATAATAAAGAGCACAATCTAGATCAGAGTTCTAGATTGGCAGTGCATCCTCGTATCTAGAGAAAGTTCCCGTCCGGCTCAAAAGTATTTGAGATGGTTTTAAAAATCTTACATCAGAAATGCTTAAAAGCAGAAGCAAAAGGAGGCTTATATCCGGCAGTGAATACTCCGAGGTTGGTGCTTATGAAGTCGAAAATGTTTGACAGCATTAGATAAATAGAATTATATCTATTTGCCCTGAAAAAAATATTCTGAGGTCCGATGTAAAAAAAGTTTTCAGTTTTTTTTCACAACTAATATATTTCCAGAGTTGTAAAAACTTTTTTATTTAAAGTCATACGCTACTCAGTCCCTGGCCTTAAAATAGAGCGAAGAAATTGTTTTGTAACTTTCTGTAACCTAAGGTAATATAGGAGGGTGTGTTCCTTTTAGGGTGTAGTGGTGAATTCTGAAAGGCTTTTTTGAACTTCATCCCCTGAGAGGGTGAAAAGGGGTGTTTACGTTTGTTTGTATGAAAAACCATAGTCTCTGGGCTTTTAAAATAGAAAATCAGCATAAATGTAATATTATTTATAGTAAATAATAATAAAGCAATTACCTTATTGATAATCCCATCTCTCAGTTATAAAGCTGTGTTGCATTTCATATAAGTGGTTTTTCCGGGCTCGGTACTTAATTTTTGGCAATTATTTTGGTAATAAGTCGTATAAACCATTAAGAAATGGAAATTATATCCAAAAAATACTAATTATTGCTAAGTTTCTACGCGGACGAAGATGCGGCGTTCATCTTGTTCACTATAAATTCACAATTTCGGTAAATTATTTATCAATACGTAACACAAAAATAAAATCAAAGATAACCTCAAAACAAGAAAAACCAGAGATAAACTAGGGGTCTCGGGGGTCTAACTTTAGACCATAGACGATTCATGGTTTAGTGTTAAACTTCTTTTTGTAATAAAGTTTATTGTAGAATCTGGTTTAAATTTGGTTTAAACCCAGTGCTATTTTTAGACTGCGTTTTGGAATAAGGCCGACTGTGTTTTATATTTTAGAATTTGTGAATGAAATACAATACACGAAGAAAAACAAAAAGTATTAACTTTTTAGTGCGGTAGGACTATTAGTAAACCCACTAGTGGGATATGATGGTGGAACACGGGTGAAAGGTGAATAAAACACATTGTTCAAGAAGATTTAACCTACCCTAACCTAACCTACCTACTGTATAAAAACGGACGAAAGAGACTACCTTCCCACAACACAGGGTAACATAAGGTGGGAGATCTTTTAATGTTCACATCCTGTCCTGTGAATAGCATGAATGTTATACTTCTGTGAAAATAAATTATTTGATTTAGGCGAAGTAAGGTACCTCTGAAATTTGTGGATTTTAAAACTATTTCAATTTGTACTGTTTTTGATTGGTCTCTGTCTGTACTTTTCTTAATCGTTCCTTCTTTAATTCCGTCTTTTATTTATTTATTTTATTCAAATTATTTATACGTAGGAACTTTATGTGTATGCATTTTACTAATGCGTCTTTTTTCACGTTTCTTCGGTGTCTCTCTCCGGTCGTGAGGTCACTATAACAGGCTCAGTCTGAAAACCAGCATTGGTCTGCACTTAGTGCGTAAGCGTGGACCAACACAAAGCTGAGACTGATTCTTTTTGGGACATTACACAGTACTGAACCTTTTAGCGGCCACGTATTGTGTAGCTCTTGTTAAGTACCCGCCTATTATGACCGTTTCTAATTCTGTTATTTTTATATCTGTCTTTCTTTATTTTTATAGGTAGGTACCTACCATTTTCGTAATGTGTAATGTACTGTACTGTTGTCCTAAATAAATGTCTTTTACTTTCTGGCGAATACATCACCATAGCATTCGATTTCATGATCGTTCCTTACTATGATTGACTCCAATATTTTTATCGTATTTATGTAGGCTTGATTTTCGGCTGAGGTAAGCGACTTTTCAAAAACCTTTAAAATAAAGAGATGTTTTCCTTGAGTAAGGACAAAGTTTTCTTTGGCTTGTTCGTAATTTTCACCCTGTTTACTGCTATAATGCTAGCATACTACTTATTTATATTCCTAAAGTGTAAAGAATTCCTTTGGTTTCAATATAAAACTAATAATCGAATTATAACATAGCAAACCTTATAGCTTTCTTGGTATTTATTGGGTCACATCCTACGATACTTAGATACATGTGGTTTTCCGGGCTTGTAGACTTTATTCATTGTAAACTTGTAAAGTATTCGCATTGGGTGCCTAATCTAGGTATGTTCAAGCCGTGTATTGTGGTAGTTACTAATAAGTGCTTATTTCATAATTTAAATTCTCTTTAAAACTGATATATTTCAAGTTCATTGTTAGTGATGAATAATTCATAAAATGTTTTTCTGAAAACATATGGCCGAGAAGTGACGACACAATTGGAAAAATTGTTTTAGGACCCTTTGAAAATAATAAGTTTTTTGGTACAAAATTACTTTTTCAAAACAAGCTTTTATAAAATTCATAATCGGAACCGCGAGCAGATTCAAATGAGCCCAAACACTAGTAGCCTACTATAATCCATTCAGAAGTTCTGTTGTCTAGCATCCGTCTCCATCATGAGACCACCTCCATGGTACCATATTAAGCTCAGTCGGTTGAAGGGAACGGGTTTGAAATTCAGTTGCAAGATTCCACCCGGACAAACATACATACATTGCAAGTTAATAAAAAGCTTGTCAAAATAGTACTTATTATCTATGTAGTGAATCTGGAATCGAGAGTTGGGCAGGGTGTTTCCGATTATATCGTTAAAGCGCATTCAAGTACTAGACATTTACAAAGAAAATTATCCAAAAAATAGTAGCAACTTAAAGTTATTTTTTTTATGTATCATCATCATCATTTCAGCCGTAAAACGTCCACTACTGAACACAGGCCTCCATGGATCTCCATGATGGGTAGTTGCCATACTCACCACGCTTGGCAGGCGGGTTGGCGAGCGCAGTACGGGATGTTGATACACGGAAAGACGCTGCTGCCCATCTTCCGGAGGTTACCCTTAGCAGGCTCTTACTGCGTCCACGGGCATGAGAGGAGGGGTAACATTCTACTACCGGCACCCCACGGCATATTTTTATGTATAGCATTTATAGAATCCAGAAATAAAAATCTCCGTCTCTATAAACGACTATGGAGTATTTATGGGCAATTGATCAAAAACTTGACGAAACAAATTAGCGAAATTCTGTATTTGTTTTTTTTGTTTTTCAAACTTAAAATCTAGACTTAAACTATATATAATCATGTTTCCTAGTGTAACTTAAGTTGAAATAAATTAAATGCTTGTCATTTTTATTCCCACTTGCATAATCTTAGTTCGGGGTGAACCACTTGCTAAATTAACTTCGGGGCAGTCGAGTCATACTTTTATTACAGTATTCTGCAAAAGCTAAACTTCAAAATTCAAATTATTCCAAGTGCACGGCCTAAACACTTATTTTTGCAGATTATTTTGAAAATGTCCTTCAATGTGCTTTAGCGAAGTAACCGGATACGCCCTGTACGACTCACAGATTTTTTTTAAATATTGCTGGACATGTCACACAGCGATATCTAGCCCCAAACTAAGCAGAGCTTGTACTATGGGAACCAGATAACAAATATAATACATATATACTTTTGTTTTGTAAATACATACTTATAATATATAGAAAAACAACCAGACCCGGAACAAATATCTGTAGATCATGCAAACATTTGTTCGGCAGCGGGAATCGAACCCGCTACCTCCTGCGTCTCAGCTGGCTATTCACCCACTGCGCCACGGAGGTCGTCAAAGGTCGTCAGATTAACTACATAGATAGTATTATTTTTAATGATATTAATTGGCATAAAACACTTTCCCCAAATGTGTCATCAGCTCTCCGGCTATATATAAAAGCTAGCATTATGTATTATGTATAAGATAATTAATAGATAATTTTCTTTATCTATGTACTATATGTCTCGAGAGTTCTTACATCATTGAGAAGTTACAATAAACCTCATGGCTACTGAAAAACGTCCGAGCTGTCTTTTAATACCTTGTTAGGTAACGACAGAAAGAACAATTGCCTTCACCCGTGAGTGACAAGCATGTGTCTACCAATTTCCAAAGCAAATAAAATGCTTCAACATTGAGAGGATAATAGCTATTGTAGCAGTGCAGAATTACTGGACTGATGTCGGTTTGAGCGACATTGGACTTGAAATGTGATTTTTTGACGGCTCTTCAGTATGAAACATGTCTATGGGAAGGACACTCATTGTTCCTGAAAGAATGCAGTCTATTTTTATGCATTTTCATTCAGGTTCCGTCGAAGTCACAGTATTTAATTCAATGAGATCATAAAGTGAATTTTAATCATTTTAAAAGCTGAATTTAAGCTTATTCTTAGCACGATCGTTTAGCTTTTAGATGCTTTTAAATCTAGCAGGTGGAGTGTTTTAAGTAGGAAAGGGGTTGTCATTGAACGCATAAGATAACTCCGCTTTCTAGCATAAAAAACTTTAACCCATCAAAGATCACGCCAACATTTTTTTTAATAAGATTGTGGTGCCTGACCGATTAAATTAATTAAAACTTTAATACTAGTGTAATAAAAAAATGATTTAATCGTTAATTTCATTTTACGACTTCTTATGTATAAATAAATATTAATCATTAAAATTACCCAGTTACTAAATAAATAATTTACTGTTATATTTATTTTATTTAGCCCGTAGAGTCCCATTACATTGGCATTTGTCCTATGGTAGGACTCTATGGACTGAACTCTAATCTTTCATAATTAAATCAATCAAAATTAAAAAAAAAAAACTTTTATTACATACCCATTTTTTTTGTAACGATTTCACTTCACTTTTAATAAATAGTTCTTTGGAATCACGTTAACGAGGTATGCGTGCACGGTATGTTACCGGTGGTACATCGTCACCCTGCGCGGGTGGTGCGCGTGAGTCGCGGGGCAATCGGCGCGGGCGCAGGCTGGCCTCAAGGATCGCGTGTAGCCTGCAGAGGCTTCTGTGCGAATGTCGCCTCACAGCCGCCGCACACCGAAGATTCCTTCCATGCGAGATAAGGATAAGGCCGAACCAATGTTAGCAATGTCATCAGTGTTGCCATTGAATCGGTAGCCGCACTAGCCACTCAGATAACCGCGATCTAGCGTTCTTAGCTTGTGATACTATCAATCTACGCGTATGAGATAGACGTTACGTAAGCCATTTTCAGCTATGAATTATTCAATATTCAGTTCGGAACATAAATATTTCTTTGTTTGTATTCTATTGTTTGGATATATTAGTCGCTTGTTCGTTTCAAGTCATTAGTTCGGTTCAAAATATCTTGTATAGCCAAAATGTTTGTTCCGCAAAATCTGCCGTTGTTTTCTGTTGATTGTGCTGGTTCAATGTTAAGAGCCTCCATCAAATAAAGAGCTTGGGTGCTTAAGAGGTCATTGTTTTATAAATTATCCATTTATTTATTACCTTAATTCATTTATAAACGGCGGTTTTCTTAGAGCCTCCTAAAGGCTTTCAAGCTCTACCAGGGAACATGATACTCGTATGCCGGATGTCACCTAACCTATACAGCATAAACAACACTTGGTTAGGTGGCTGCTGATAGGGTTGACAACTTCCTTACTCTGTAGGGCTGACCTAGCCCATGTAAACTTCTTTTTTCTAAACGTAAGTAATTTTACTTAAAAAATTTCGTGATTTATTCTGATCATTATTATAAATACGGGATTAAAATGGTGGTAAATCCCGTATTTATATTAATAACTTTAACTTTGCAGATACTTTCCTCAGCGTAAATGACGCTATGTTATTTCGTTATTGTCTCCTGAGAGGTGTCAAGGTAATCACGCCAAGGCTTCCTCGGTCTGCATAAATTTTACATAATATAAGTCTTTAAGGATGACTATGATGGGCGGCCTTAAACTCCAACACCGACAGGGGATGACTAACTACCTGGAAGATAAATTCAAAAGGTAAATATCTGCCCACCTTCGATAATTGGCAAGCACCTGAAGATGGGTTGGTCTGGCCACTAGCTATACGAAGCTACCGCATGTTCAGCCCGTTAAAGCACAGGCCCTGGGCCTTTCTTAAAACCAGCCAGTCTGAACCACGTACTATCAACGGTCAATGATATTGCCGACCCATTTCACCGGTGGACTTCCTAATAAAAATGTTATAAACTTGTTAACTTGTAAAATAGACGGGGCCAGGTTCTACTCAATGTCAATTTAGTTACGAACCTATAAATAACTAGCTGACCAATCCGCAGCTTCGCAGGCGTAGTTTTTTAATAAAAACATTACCTTCCTACTCCGCAGTTAGGTAAAAAGTAGCCTGTGTCACCCGGAGTTAGTGTAACTTTCCAACAGTGAAAGATTTTTTTAAATCGGTCCAGTAGTTTCGGAGCCTATTCAATACAAACAAACAAACAAATCTTTTCTCTTTAGAAGTTTTTTGTAGATATTGATATGTTCTTTAATATTGTAGAACATACTTTTGTTCTATCATCAATAGTTTCCGCAGCGCATGCGACGAAATACGTTTTAGGGCGCTTTTTTACACCTTGGGTTACGTTACTTAAGTTTTAGTAAGGATTTCTAATCTTTTCTAGCAATAAATATAGCATATGTCACCCCAGGTAAATGTAGCTTTCTAAGGGTGAAAGAATTTTTGAAATCGTCACAGTAGATACAAATCTTTCCTCTTTATAATATTAAGTATAGATTATGCATAAACCATTGACACGATAGAAGAAGAACTTATAAAATGAAAATACAATACATTTTAATAACTTGGTATATTGAAGAGAATTTTCCTAGTTCAGTTTAACCTTTAGGTTGGTAGTTCACAGATTAAAGAAGTTTCTACAGGTATGTGCTTATTAGGACTATATAGGAAATAAGTTGATGGACGCAGGGCAGTGCATCGTAGGGCACAGTTTTAGCGAGCGTGATCTACGAGGCAATTCTCTGTTATAGGCGATGGTTACCACTTAACATCAGGTTGGCCAGAACTTGTTTCGCTTGTAATAGGAAAAATAAAAAAATCGTTATATGGTAATTGTATATAAATTATCACACTAATATCTTAATTGTGGAAGTTTGGATGTTTGTTTATTTTTTTGTTTGTTTGTTACACAATCACGTCGTAACGGGTGCAACGATTTCGATGAAATTTAGTGTATGCAATTATCGAAACTTTTCGATAATTCGATAATCGATAATTATCGGATTTTTTTCGATAAATACCGAGAATTACAGGTTTTTAAGTAGGAACAAAACTTGACTTTATCGGTTTAATTTGACTTGTAAAATTGCTTTCGTTGACCATCCATACTTCAATGAACTTGAACAAGTTAGACATTACCATTAAGCAACATAATTGCAGTCTTTTATTTTCTAATTTTTTTAATAAATTTCATATTAAAAAAATTGGTCTTATGTAACAATTTTAAGGATGGAATGTGGAATTAATAGATGGATAATATAAATTAACTTAAAACTATTGAAAAGTATATTATTATTGGCGCGTGGGTGTGGGCGTGGGCGTGGGCGTGGACGTGGGCGTGGGCGTGGGCGTGGGCGTGTGCGTGGGCGCGGGCGTGGGCGCGGGCGTGGGCGCGGGCGTGGGCGCGGGCGTGGGCGTGTGCGCGGGCGCGGGCGTGGGCGCGGGCGTGGGCGTGGGCGTGGGCGTGGGCGTGGGCGTGGGCGTGGGCGTGGGCGTGGGCGTGGGCGTGGGCGTGGGCGTGGGCGTGGGCGTGGGCGTGGGCGTGGGCGTGGGCGTGGGCGTGGGCGTGGGCGTGGGCGTGGGCGTGGGCGTGGGCGTAGGCGTGGGCGTGGGCGAGGGCGTGGGCGTGGGCGTGGGAATGGGTGTGGGCGTGAGCGTGTGTGTAAGCGTGGGCGTGGGCGTGGGCGTGGGCGTGGGCGTGAGCGTGGGCTTGGGCGTAGGCGTGGGCGTAGGCGTGGGCGTGGGGGTGGGCGTGGGCGTGGGCGTGGCGTGGGCGTGGGCGTGGCGTGGGCGTGGGCGTGGGCGTGAGCGTGGGCGTGGGCGTGGGCGTGGGCGTGGGCGTGGGCGTGGGGGATGGGCGTGGGCGTGGGCGTGGGCGTGGGCGTGGGCGTGGGCGTGGGCGTGGGCGTGGGCGTGGGCGTGGGCGTGGGCGTGGGCGTGGGCGTGGGCGTGGGCGTGGGCGTGGGCGTGGGCGTGGGCGTGGGCGTGGGCGTGGGCGTGGGCGTGGGCGTGGGCGTGGGCGTGGGCGTGGGCGTGGGCGTGGGCGTGGGCGTGGGCGTGGGCGTGGGCGTGGGCGTGGGCGTGGGCGTGGGCGTGGGCGTGGGCGTGGGCGTGGGCGTGGGCGTGGGCGTGGGCGTGGGCGTGGGCGTGGGCGTGGGCGTGGGCGTGGGCGTGGGCGTGGGCGTGGGCGTGGGCGTGGGCGTGGGCGTGGGCGTGGGCGTGGGCGTGGGCGTGGGCGTGGGCGTGGGCGTGGGCGTAGGCGTGGGCGTGGGCGTGGGCCACGCCCACACAAACAAACTAGCATGATTTATAAAGTTGGACCATACGCTACAACAACGTATCTTCCAAAGAATAGCCAAACCTTAGATATTAAGCTTCAATGGGCCCTCACAGTGATAAGTTGTCGAAGAGACTTATTTCTGCGGCATACGCAGTCAAAAAGATCCGTCTTTTTATAGACGTAGACACAGCTATACTAGTTTACTTCAGTTACTTCCAAAGCATTATGTCATACGGTATACTGCTGTGGGGGAGTGCTGCAGATATAATCACCGTTTTTGTGCTGCAGAAGAGGGCTGTTCGTGTAATTTATAATATGGGCCCCAGAGAATCATTACGCAATAAGTTTAAAGAAATAAATATTATAACATTCCCTTGTATTACTTCTATGCAAATCTGATGTATGTTCACAAAAATATTAATTTGTTTAAGAAAAATAGCGATAATCATAATTTTAATACTAGAAATAAAGATAAACTCGCTGTTGCCACTTGTAGACTCCATAAAGTTAGTAAATCGTTTAAAGGGCAAGGTGTTCGCTTTTATAACAAACTCCCAAGTGATGTACAAAAATTGACAATTAACAAATTTAAAAATGCAATTAAATAAAAACTTTATAAAAAAGCCTACTATAAAATATCCGATTATTTAGATAATAGAGAAGCTTGGGATTGAAATTGCTCCAACTCGTTCAAAATGTTACAATTTAGACGTAATTTATTACCTGTATTGTTATGTATTCTAAAACGATCATAAAAAAAAAGCAACCAGCCTTGTTTTCTTGCCTTTTTTTCCTGGCTTGGTCGCGAAGGAACTGGCAGTAAAATTGACGTTTTAAAGTGATCCTTGTGATTTTAATGAATAAAAGATTTTTACTTTGACTTTGACTTTATCATCATCACCCACAGCCTGACTTTACCTATTGTTGGGTATAGGCCTCCCTAAGTTGTGCCGATTCGTATACGTTCGAATAGTTAGCGCGATACCGGATATGTAACATTTGGTTCTGGTTTTGTTTTGGTATTACCGTTCAAAATTAGCGCGTCAAGTCAAGTTGTAACAGCGAGTTTAGCTTTATTTCTAGGTCACCTACACATTTAGTAGTGTAACGCGTACGAAGTCGCGGGCAACAGTAAGTTATTATATATTGAAAAGAACCTTGTCATAACGATAAATAATAATGGCAAAAAACCTTATATCATTTAAAGAAAATAATTGTCGATGTCAATTAAAATGATTAAAAAAAGCATTTATCCATGCCTGCCTAGTGAGCGAGTGAACGAACCCGAGTTTACCCGAGCACTAACCAACGACCGAACGGAGCCGGCCAAATCGTTCCGAATCGAAGAAATAAATGATTCCTCGGAGTCGGAATCAAAGCAAGCAACAAACTAAACTGAACCCGAACTCTAACGATCCGAGCCGAATCGAAAGATTATTGAATGATTCCGGAGTCGGAGTCATTATCAATTGGTCGGAATCAATAAGACTATCAACTCCGCGTGCTGAATCGACTCATTTCATTCGCTTACTCCGGAGTTACTCATCGCTAATTTGGGGTCGAGACCCTGAGTCCATGGTACCGGGGCCGATCGCATTTTCATAATTCTTTCTGGGCGTCCGGTGGAAGCGACGTGTGATCCAAGAGCTGGCACTCTGGGTCAACGCATAAGCATTGCAATTCAGCG
Source organism: Philereme vetulata (assembly GCA_918857605.2). NCBI lineage: Eukaryota > Metazoa > Arthropoda > Insecta > Lepidoptera > Geometridae > Philereme > Philereme vetulata. The sequence continues at coordinate 1,584,386 of OU975423.1, read as the reverse complement.
GGGCAATGCAGCCAGTGTCTTGGGGACACTTCCGCCTGGTAGTAATCTGGAGGAGTTGAGCTATCTATAGTTCGTTTGCAACGGTCTTTAAATGATTCAATTGTTTATTATGAAATATTTTTATTTTACTGATTTTACAGATTGGTTTAATACCGGTAGCTTGAATATTTATTCAATAATCGATACATTTCCAATGAACAATTTATAACGTAAATCAGCGGCGCCTTTGCGCCGATGCCGCTTAGTCAGTTTAACATGTATGTAGGTACCTACCTATAAACATCATAAATGAATATTGTTACGCCGAGGCTGTTACAGAATAAGTAATAGTCGGTATTTCTCGAAGTTATACCTACTGTGTCACAGAATAGGTAATACTTGGTATGGAATGACCTACATACCACGTTTTTTGCCTACTGTTGCACAGATTAAGAAATAGTAGACAAAAAGACTTTTCTAGATACTAGTGGATGGTTCTGGAAATAATGCTCTGGAAATAATATAAATAGTGCGTAGAGACGTCCGCAGGGGCAGTCTTGATTTGGCTATACGTGCGAACATTCGGTGACTTTTAAGTGGTTTATTGTGCGATAGTGTTGTGAATTAGTGTGTTGTGAATCTTTGTGATTAAGATCGTGTATTTGTCGTTTTAGTGTTGAATAAGAGTGTTATTTTGGTTAGATTAATTTTAATTATTTTATCCCGAACCCTCAGCTCAAAACAATTTGGTGTCATAAGTGGGATAAAATAATGCCGGTTCTGCCAAAAGATAACGTGGACGGTGTAAGGACGAGAGGTCAACGACAACAAGAAATAGATGAAAGGCGATTTGGGGATTCCTCGGTTCAAGAAGCTCGGCAGAGTCGTCAGCCGATACAGATGGAATCAGCCGCCGCCGAAGCATTTGGAGCTTCATCATCATCATCATCCGTGGTTCAAGCTCCTGTGACAGGCGATCTTGCTGCTATTATGGCAATGCTTTGTCGTAAAAAGAACAGCGACGTCAGGATAAGAAAGACCAGCGTCGTCAACAGGAAGATCAGCGACGTTGGCAGGAAGAACAGGCTCGGGTGCAGGAAGAACAGTGCCGCCAGGAGAAGGAAGAGCAGGCACGGATGATGAAAGAATTGTTCAGTTCAATTGGAAAGGAACTCCAGGGTGTGAAAGAGCAGATGGAACATCATGAGACCCGTATTTTGAAAACTGAAACTCAGATCGCTGGTGTAAAAAAAACTCTGGATGTCCTGAAGTCTGGAGACATCAATGTGGTTCCTCTAACTGCTGCACCTTCAGCACGAGGTTTTAAAACGCCACCATTTGATGGAAGTTCTTCGTGGTCAGCCTACAAGATTCAGTTTGAAGCCGTTGTCCAGGCCAACGGATGGACGACGGCGCAGGCTATGACGGCTTTAAAACTGGGCCTTCGTGACCAGGCACTTACGATTTTAGAGGCTCTTGGGAAGGATGCCACCTACGAACAGCTGTTGGAGGCGCTGGAGTCACGCTACGGTGACGCACACCTGGAACATGTTTATCGAGCGCAGTTAAAGGGCCGGAGCCAGTGTAACTCAGAGAATTTACAGCAGTGGGCCCTCGAGATAGAAAAGCTGGTTCGAAAGGCATACCAAACCTCTCCAGCACCCCTTGACGGTAATTTGGTCCAGGCATTCGTTGACGGAATACGTGACTTGGAAGTGAGAGCTGCTGTAAGGCTTGGAAATCATGATACCTTGAAAAATGCCTTGGCCCATGCGATGGGGCTGGAGGCCGTGCGTCAGGACCCCCGAGCTCACCGCATCAGAGAAGCGAAGGGCTCTTACACTCACGACAGTCGTCTAAAATTTAGCCCTAGATGCTTCGGGTGTGGAGAAAGAGGACATCTGAGGTCGAGTTGCCCAAAAAGAGAGGAGAGTGCTCAAGTAAGTCACGTCCAACAGCGGCAGGGAAACGAGTAAGCGCCAGGACTGCGGGGCGAGTGCTGGCTGGGATTGAGAAAGCCCTAAGAATTACGATCTCACAACTTCATGATGGGAGTAGCCTGACTATCAAAGGCCAAATTAATGGAACACCTTGTAAGATGACTTTGGATACTAGTGCTTCTCGTACAGTGGTCAGTTCCCAACTGGCTAATCGGTTTCTTGGGAAATTCAACAGTAGCCATGAGCGAATTCAGCTCCTGACGGCAACCGGCCAGCACATATCCGTCCAGGGTAAAAAGCGGGTGGAGGTTATGCTGGGTGAAAGGCCTTTCCAGTAAAACGTCATCATTGCCGATATAGTTGATGACTGCATTCTGGGTTTAGATTTATTACGAGAGCACCATTGTAGAATTGGCATAAATCAAGAAGTTTTACAATGTGGAGAGGAGGAGTTCTTTATGGAAGGTGGGACCATGGGTAAGGTGTACTGTCTGAAGAAAATTGTTCTTCCACCAAGATCGGAAACCATTGTACCAGTAAGCTTGCCCCGGACTTAAGGAGGACGGGATCGATGTGTATTGGTGGAAAGATCGGACAATGGCTTTCCGTGGATTATGGCTCGGACACTAGTGAGGACCACAGATACTGCAGTGGTGCGAATATTAAACCTTAGCAATAAAGAACACCTCATCGAAAAGGGGACCTTGATGGGCACCTGCGAAGTAGTAGCCTGTCTGCGAAGATGTCAGCAATTGTCGAGCCCTAGCGCAGTAAAAGGAATGGCAAATTCGATGTATCGTCATTGTTAGTTGTCGTAAAAACCTTTCTAGGGAAGAAGTTGCCATGACTGAGAAAATGTTACATCGCTACGCCGATATTTTCTCCTCCAATGATGCTGATATTGGAAAAAAACTGGACTGGTTATGCACACGATAAATACTGGGGATGAGATATCTATCCGTCAACGACCTAGGAGACTACCGGTTGCTAGAGAAAAAGAAGTAGAGACCATGGTTGAGGAAATTATGAAGGATGGGGTGATAGAACCTTCATCTAGTCCATGGTGCTCTCCTGTAGTTCTAGTCAAAAAGAAGGATGGAAGCATGCGGTTTTCTGTAGATTATCGTCGACTTAATGCAGTTACCAAGAAGGACAGTTATCCACTACCAAGGATCGACGACAAATTGGATACACTTACCGGGATGAAATGGTTTACAACTCTAGACTTGAAGACTGGCAAGTGGAAATAGACCCTAAAGACAAGGAGAAAACTGCGTTTTCTATGGGAAAGGGTTTGTGGCAATTTCGAGTCATGACATTTGGATTATGCAATGCACCTGCAACTTTTGAAAGGTTGTTGGAGCAAGTTCTTGTCGGGTTGATCGGAGACGCGTGTCTTGTTTATTTGGACGCCATCATCATTGTTGGACGTACGTTTAAGGACCACCTTCAAAATCTGGAACGTGTGCTGGCAAAAAATCATGCCGCCAATTTGAAGTTAAGTCCGAGGAAATATTCATTCTTCAGGCAACAAGTAAGCTTTCTGGGTCACGTTGTTTCACAAGACGGGGTGCAAACTGATCCGGAGAAAATTGACGCTGTCAAAGATTGGCCAATTCCTAAAGATAAGACCGAAGTCAGAGCATTTTTGGGGTTGTGCTCTTACTACCGACGGTTTGTCAAGAACTTCGCGGATATTGCTAAGCATAAGCTAACCGAGGAGAAACGACTGTTCTGCTGGGATGCAGAATGCAAAACTGCTTTCCAGGAATTGAAGAACCGTCTGTGTAAGACATCGATTCTTAGCTTCCCTGATACTGAGAACGAGTTCATTGTATATACAGATGCGAGTAATACCGGTATTGGCGGTGTGTTATCTCAACGCAAAGGAGATCAGGAGGTGGTGATCGCTTATTTCAGTAAGTCCTTATCCAAACCGGAAAGAAATTACTGTGTCACAAGGAGGGAACTGCTAGCCGTAGTAAAGACCTTACAGCATTTCAACAAATACCTACTAGGTCGTAAATTCCAACTTCGAACAGACCATGCTGCATTGCAATGGCTCTTACGGTTTAAGAATCCTGAAGGACCGGTAGCAAAGTGGATTGAACAATTACAGGAGTTCAACTTTGACATTGGGCATCGCAGTGGAAATTCTCACGGGAACGCGGATGCGGTATCACTAAGACCTTGCCCTGAGAACTGCAAACATTGTGCCAAATATGAGTCTAAGGAAGCAGAACCCGTCAGGCTGTTGAGAACGGACCTAAGTGACGAATGGAAGGAAACTTTGCAGCAGGCACAACAAGACGACAAAGACCTTAAACCCATCATTGAAAGGATCACAGCGGGTACCCCGAAGCCTTTGTGGAGTGACGTTGCTGCTATGAGCACAACATCAAAGAGTTATTGGGCACAGTGGGACAGTCTGGTTATTCACAACGGTGTGTTGTGTCGTAAATGGGAAAACGCTCGTGGAGACCAATGTCATCTGCAAATGGTGGTTCCCAAAGCCAAGGTCCCTGACGTGCTACAACTCTACCATGAAGGATGTTCGGGAGGCCACATGGGAGTAAAAAGGACACTGTTAAAAATAAGGGAGCGGTTTTACTGGATTCATTGTAGAGAAGATGTTGAAGACTGGTGCCGAAAATGTACTACTTGTGCGGCAGTGAAAGGGCCCCATACGCGCAACAGAGGAGCGTTAAAACTGTATAACGTTGGAGCACCATGGGAGCGTATAGCCCTAATGCAGGGCCATTCCCTGTGAGTAAAAATGGAAATAAGTACTTCATGGTCGTTATGGATTACTTCACAAAATGGCCAGAAGTTTTTGCTATCAAGAAGCTTCGACGGTAGCAGATAAACTAGTCCACGAAGTTTTCCGTCGTTTTGGTGTTCCCCTGGAGATTCACAGTGATCAAGGAAGGAATTTTGAATCACAAGTATTTCAGGAGACATGCCGAATAATGGGTGTTCATAAAACAAGAACCACTTCGTATCATCCTCAGTCTGATGGAATGGTAGAAAGATTCAATCAGACGCTGGAAAGATATCTGGCCAAAGTGGTGGAAAATAAGCAAAACAATTGGGACCAGCACATACAACCGTTTTTACTGTCATACAGGAGTGCAGTCAATGAGAGTACAGGCGTCACTCCGGCTCTAACTGGCCTAGGGTTTGAGAGTGTGCCTTCCACGGTGTAGCGAAAGCTACGACCTTGGAGATAGTCTCGTATGATGAGCACGAGTCTGTCTGGAACTCCGAGTTTGGAAAGCTTGTATACCAAGCCATTGTGCCAGACCTTGTCAAAAGCTTTCGCTACATCGAGGAAGACGGCACCAGTATCTGAAGGCCAGGTACTTTGCCAATTGGAGAGGACATGCTCCGTTATGCGAAGCACCTGTTGTAAACATGAGTGTTGGGCACGGAAGCCGAACTGCTCATTGGGAAGGAGTTTAAACTCATTGACATGGGACCAGAGACGCTTCATTAGAAGACGATCATATATTTTACCTAAGCCATTAAGCAGGCTAATGGGACGATAGTGCCAGTGGCCGCGTTGCGTTTCATCATTTTATATATGATTTAAAAAAAATCATATTATAATAATTAATGGATAGTACACTTCTAGTTTATATGTAAATAAATGGTTGAACTTTGTTATAGTAAGTGAATTTTAACTTATAAACATTCTACTTTCGAATAAACGACATCTTTTGAAGCGTAAAATTGCGCAGTTTTTATTCGTTATTTTTTTTAAATATTGTATTAATATACTAAAATTTTTTAAAAGCATTTCAATGAAGACAATATTTTTGTTGTAATGTTATTTTTTTTAAAAACTTTAGGACTCGTTTTTTAAGTGAAAACAGGGTTAGATAGTTCACTCAACAGTTCAGTAGTTACAAATTAATTTATTTGACGAATGTGATATGTTTAATTTTTGTTTTTTTTCGATCTTGTAAGTTTTGTTGAACCAAACTTTGGGTGTATTTATTTTTGTTTATCTCTCTTTATCAACCGAGCCACATACTTGTTCGTAATATTCGCATAAAACGGGTAACAGAAGACAGGGCCCTTAAGATTGTTATTTGAAAGCAAGTTTCCCCAGGGAACTAAAGCCGGGCTCGTAATGAGCCGACTAATATAAGGCGATTTGTCTTAGTTAATAGCAGCGTCTTTTGTAAATTGCCGCCTTTTGTATTGAAGCAGCTTTGTTTCATCTCAATCTGTTTTATGCCACGATAATTAGAAAGCTGGTTAATCTTAAAACTGATAAATCTGGTGGGCGAGAAAAAGTTGAAGGAAATCTCAGCTAAGGCCCATTTTGGACACGATAATCAACCCAATCTCTACGTCACATGACTAGAGATTGACGAATAATTATAACGATGGTCATATCAGGTCATAAATTCTGTCACATGTTTAATATAAAATAATTGAAACAAGTTTATTCATTATGTAACCATTTATATACCAAAATAAACTTAACAAAACATAGATTCTTATGACACTAAAGTTTATTCAAAATGACCTCCGTGATTTTGAATACAGGCCTTCAATCTGCGCGGCCAGTCGTCTATCGCAGCACGAACGAGGTCCGTGTCAATATCGGCGGCTGCCTTAATCAAGGATGTCTTGAGTGACTCCAAATTGGGATGAGGCTTTGAGCACGCCTTTTCCTCCAAGTGTTGCCATATCTTGTAATCTAACGCATTCAAATCTGGACTGGAGGAGGGCCAGTCTTCGTGCCGGATGAAGTCGATTTCACGCGCCGCCAGCCAGTCTTGTGTGCTCTTCGCTCTATGAGCTGGCGCCGAATCTTGTTGGAATACCCAGTGCCTGTTATTGAACATGGTATGAGAAACAGGTTCCACAAGGTTCGTCAGGACTGTATTTTGATACACAACTGCATTCGTTTTTACACCTTTCTCACAAAAATGTACCTCTGTTAAGCCCCAATAAGAAACTCCCAACCATACCATGAGCGAGGATGGAAAATGACCTCGTTGTTCACGCGGAATACGGTTGCTCGCTTCTTCACTACTGTGTGCGTACACCTTATCATTTTGTTTGTTGTAGCTCTCTTCTACGGTAAAAATTTTTTCATCCGAAAAAGAATTTCCCGATATTTTTTTCCCGCGTACCGCTTCAACAAAGCGCGGCATCTCTTCAGTCTCAGGTCCATTAGACGAGCATTCAAACGATGTCCTGTTTTTCTTCGATATGCCCGAAGCCCTAAGTCTTCATTTAACACCCTTTTCACCGTGGTTCTGCTTAACCCCATCTGAAGGGCCAACAGTTTCTGCTTACGTTTGGGATTTCTTTGAATTCGCGCCTTCATAGCTTTTATCACTGCTGGAGTCCTAACAGACCGAGGGCGACCACTTCTTGACCTGTCATCTACACTAGAGTCTTCATTGTATCGTTTGGTGCGATAAACGAATCTTTTGGTTATATTCAAATTTTTCAGTATGTCAATAATTTTAATTGGCGCGTAACCGCAACGATGCAACGCAATAACTGCAACACGGTCTTTTTTAAGCGTTCACTCCATATTTAAAAATGAGTAAAATTCTAAAAAGTATACATTTTTATTTTCATGAACAATTCGAAATTCGAATTCTATAAACTTTTTTGTGGCCAGCATTCTAAAAGAAAAGTTTTTACTGTGTGACAATACTTATGACCTGACTAGGTAGATAGTTATTGAGAAGTAGAAAGAACTTTGATTAGCATTCAGAAAGTTTATGCCGTTTAAACTTGGGTTTTACAATGAAGAAAGCTTTGTCTCTTCTCGAAATAGAAGATAAAAAATCGCTATGCCAAGCCTGTAAAAGACACGGCATGAGCGATTTTCGTACTTACGAGTTAAGGGAAAATTCCAAAAAATAAAAAAAAGTTGAAAGTTATTTGAGTAAATTTTGGTGCTTACAAGTTTTCGCGAAAGTCTAAATTTGCCCATATCTTGCCCTCAGATAGACACTTGAAATATGCACAGTATATTTAGTTATTTATTCACTTTAAAAATAAATAATTAAATTAAAATAAATAAATATTTATGGGGGGCTCCCGTACAAAAGACATGTTTTTTTTGCCGTTTTTATAGATAACGGTACGGAACCCTTCGTGCGCGAGTCCGACTTGCACTTGGCCGGTTTTTTTATTTATAAGCTGGTATTTGCGATTCGGTTTAGGCATTTTATTTACGAGAGGAAGTTTGGTGTAAATTGATGCAGTAGTTTTTTCGGTTTCATATGATATCAAGATACGAATGAGGTTTATTTTATCGTATCAGCATTATACCTATAACACACCCAAAATAAATCGGCTTATCATCGCAATAAAACTTGACGGCGACAATCCCGCGACCCGTACAAGGCCCCGCCGCGGTCAAGTGCGACCGCCTGCCTTGTAAGGTGCGTAGGCTGTCGGAATGCTTAGCGGGTATGTGCCAAAAATGTGCAAAGTAACGAGTTAATTTACTGTGGGAATAAATAGTTTCATTGTAATTATCATGTCATTTTGTAATTATTTGATGTTATGTTCCAAACATGATTGAGAACTCGGCTCTTGAAGTTGTCGACGCGTATGTATATCTAGGACAAACAGTCCAATTAGGTAAGTCCAACTTCGAGAAAGAGGTCAATCGTTGAATCCAACTCGGATAGGCATCGTTTGGGAAACTTCTCAACGTCTTTTCGTCCAACTTACCTCAGTGCTTTAAGACGAAAGTCTTCAATCAGTGTGTGTTACCAGTGATTACATATGGAACCGAGACGTGGTCCTTCACTATTGGCCTTATGAATTAGCTCAGAGTCGCTCAACGAGCTATGGAGAGGGCTATACTCGGGGTTTCTCTACGGGATCGAATCAGAAATGAGGAGATACGTAGGAGAACTCAAGTCACCGACATAGCCCGACGGATTAGCACGTTGAAGTGGCAATGGGCAGGCCATATAGCGCGCAGAACAGATGGCCGATGGGGCCGGAAAGTTCTCGAATGGAGGCTACGGACCGGCAAGCGCAGCGTAGGATGTCTACGGCTGATATGATGATGATGATGTTCCAAATAGTTATACATTTTTTATTTTCATAATCTGCAAGTCAGATTTAATTGTGTCTATCGTTTTAATCCGGCAAGGATTAATCCGCCAATACATTTTTATATGGTTTGTGGTGCCTGACCGATTGCAGATAGTTTTAATTTTGACTAGGTAGGCGAGTATCTAATGAAACTGGACCATCAGTAAAAATGTATTATTACTTAGTATCACTTTTATATATACTTTTATATATACTTTTATATATACTTTTATATATAATAGTCCCAAAAAAGGTATTAACTCCTTGGTAAAAATCTATCGATCTCGAATCCTATACTTACCAGACTTACGGAGAATTATATTCAAAAGTTTATATTTATAAAATTTTCATCTTAACTATTATTAACTATGTATTTATCATATAAACAAAAGTTTTTTTTTACAAATTATAGGCTAGCGTTTGACCACTATATCGCCTGATGGTAAGCGATGATGCAGTCTACGATGGTACACGCTTGCCTAGAAGAAACCTATTCACTCGCGACTTAAAGATCCCTAGGTTGTAGTTATCAGGAAACACAGACTCAGGCAAGGCGGACCACTCCTTGGCGGTGCGCATAATAAAGGTGGAAGAGTACCGCTTTGTGCGTATCGGAGGTATGTCTACCATGTAGCGGTGACGCATCGCGGAGCGTTTGGTTATCCGATGATAGAATGGGGATGGTGGGATCAGCCTGAAAAGCTCCACATACATAGCATAATGAAAATACTTTAAAATCCCTTATCGTGGGGTTGTCAAAATATAATATATTGTAAGTATTAGTACGTATTGTGTATTCGCAAATTAATCCAAGATTCAAGTTATCGCACGTCAGATCACTTCCCTATTTCGAAATACCTCGTATTTAGTAGTCGATAGGCATACACGTCCTATATTTAAGGTCGTCTTCTATATTAGGTGAATTCACCAATACATTCTTCAAACGAAAGAAACAAACATAAATCAATGTCGACGTCGAAAGGTCCTGACGGCGCGACATGGCAGAATTGTCGCAAGTCACTTTAAATGCATAATGATGATGTTTGGAGGATTATTGTAGTAACAAACATAAGGAGTATTGTTTAATGTTTACTAGCTGACCCGGCCGCGGCTTCGAATGCGTTTATTTTTATTTAAAATAAAAATATTACCCTCCTTTTGTGCACTCGGGTAAAAAGTAGCCTATATCCTTCCTCAGGATATAATCTATCTCCTTGCCAAATTTCATTACGATCCGTTCAGCTGTTTAGTTATGAACATGTAACAAACAAACAGTTACTACATATGTATTATACATATAAACCTTCCTCTTGAATCACTCTATCTACTGCTGAAAATTGTAATTAATTCTGTTAAGTAGTTTAAAAGATCTAAGCGAACAGACAGCGGAAGCGACTTAATTTTATACTATGTAAAGATTTAAAATAAGGACGCCAACATCAGATTATTACATTATTGATTTGGTTTTGTTGTAATACTTTTGCCAAATAAAGGCAAACACGACATTGACATTTTAATGACTCCAAATATGTAAGGAGTATAAAAGGATTATTCAAGAAATGAAATAAAACAGGGGAAACATTTTTATTAAATAACTTTACCTTTGCCCAGCTGAGAAAAGGAAAAAAATTTTTTAAAGAAAAAAATACTTTTTATGAAATGTGCATTCAAAAATATCCTCATGATCATCTTTGATGAGCTTTTCACCCCATTTTTGTTCTCTGTTCACTTATTCAAAAACCCTTCAACGCCAATCAAAGTATATTTGTTTTATATACTTACACTTTTTTATACTTTTTAAATTTATTCTTCAAAGTATATCGTCGGACAAACATACTCGTACATACATAATATACAGTGCCGATCTCTCCAACCTTACTCGCACGTATAATACATAATATACAGCGCCGATTTGTCCAACTTTACTCTCGCGTATAATACATAATATACAGACCCGATTTGTCCAACTTTACTCGCGCGTATAATACATAATATACAGACCCGATTTGTCCAACTTTACTCGCGCGTATAAAACATAATATACAGACCCGATTTGTCCAACTTTACTCGCGCGTATAATACATAATATATAGACCCGATTTGTCCAACTTTACTCGCGCGTATAATACATAATATACAGTGCCGATTTGTCCAACTTTACTCGCGCGTATAATAAATAATATACAGACCCGATTTGTCCAACTTTACTCGCGCGTATAATACATAATATACAGACCCGATTTGTCCAACTTTACACGCGCGTATAATACATAATATACAGACCCGATTTGTCCAACTTTACTCGCGCGTATAATACATAATATACAGACCCGATTTGTCCAACTTTACTCGCGCGTATAATACATAATATACAGTGCCGATTTGTCCAACTTTACTCGCGCGTATAATACATAATATACAGACCAGATTTGTCCAACTTTACTCGCGCGTATAATACATAATATACAGACCCGATTTGTCCAACTTTACTCGCGTGTATAATACATAATATACAGACCCGATTTGTCCAACTTTACTCGCGCGTATAATACATAATATACAGACCTGATTTGTCCAACTTTACTCGCGCGTATAATACATAATATACAGTGCCGATTTGTCCAATTTTACTCGCGCGTATAATACATAATATACAGACCCGATTTGTCCAACTTTACTCGCGCGTATAATACATAATATATAGACCCGATTTGTCCAACTTTACTCGCGCGTATAATACATAATATACAGTGCCGATTTGTCCAACTTTACTCGCGCGTATAATACATAATATACAGACTATTACATGAACATAATATTACTTGGAGACTCGCGCGTATAATACGCAAGATTGGGTATTTACATTAGAAGCTCTACAAAATTGCTCTCATCTCGTAATATTATAAATTCGAAAGGAGCCCTGTCTCTCTGTTTTCGCGACTAAACGGCTAGACCGATCTTGATGAAATTTAACAAGGATATACTATGTATCACGAGGAAGGACATAGGATAGTTTCTTTTGGTAAATGTATCTATGCCATACAATTTAAGCCCGCCTTGCACAACGATCCCTAACGAAATTAGCGACTAAACATCTTTAAATTTGACTTATTTGTATGATTTGACAACTCTCATATTTAGGCACTCTCATATTTAGGCAAGTCAAAGTTGCAAAACTCAATCAAAAGCTTAGACTGCTGCACAGATAAAATAAAAAAGTGGCACTCTGGGAGCACTCCCAGAGTGCCACTTTGAGAGAAGTGAAAACTTGAACAATTACGAGATACTTAATACAGAGGTGTCGGTAACGGTAACAGTGTCGCGAGTTCAATGTTTTTTCCCATCTCAAAAAATGCCCAATGCGCCTAATGAAGTTTTCACTACTTATATACAGAGGTGTCGGTAACGGTAACAGTGTCGCGAGTTCATTGGTTTTTTTCTTATCTCAAAAAATGCCCAACGCGCCAAATCAAGATTAGAGCCCGTCAAGATTAGTTTTTTCTGAACTCTTTGGTCGCTGCCGTAGTCGCGCGGACCCTCAGGGGTCGGGGTCAGGGGGGGTTCCCAGATTATAACATCTACATTCCGGAATATTTTCCTGACATTTGATGAAAATTCCCGAATTTCTTGTAAATATAACATTAATGTCGTTAGCATCGTGCATGTGTACGGAAGGAAATTTTGGACGGCTTAGGTTTCCCCCCGCATTCCGGACACTTATATTACCGGAAATGACCGGAAAATTCCGGACGTATGGCAACCCTACTCAAGGTGGACCATCGAGTTCGGAATTGGCGCTGTTATAATTATGACGATTTAAGTCCACGCGATCGAAGTCGCGGGTAAACGGCTCATAATCTTCGTAGTCCTTTCTCAATATATTCTACTACAAGGCAGGCGAGTTTACTATGTATTAGTTAACAATAGAACGGGTATTCCCAGAGTGTATTGTCCTGGATAATAAACACAGTTTCTAGAGCTAATAGGCTCTACGAAGGCGTCAATCTGTTAGGTAATATACATACCACGTAATAACTATAGGTCGCTGTGTTCGGGACCAGAATACCAATCCATTGAGGAAACAATATTCATACAAGGACCTCGACCCTCTTTGCATGTTACGAAACATTCTTTTGTACATTTTATTTGTATATTGGTTTTTTGTACTTGAGAAAAATATATTTTTGTACCTTCATTGAGAAAATAATGTTGCAGATTACAAGCTTTTTGTGTAACGAAAATTCATAAAAATATTAGTCGACGAAAAATTTCGTAACTGGCCGTCGTAAAATAGTTTTAGAAAAAGCCTCCTTTGATGTTTTGGACCTCCATGGAGAAAAAAGAAATATTGTAAATACAAACTTTTTTATATTACTAAAACAGGTAATCTCCATATTTTCTCCCGGCTTTTGTATTTATGGCAAATGCACAAAATCGTGTGAGGCCAGAACAAGTAAGATAAATAAGTAAACGAACTGATCGTTAACAAATTAACAGCTGGTATCGATGTAGCCAGTTAGGATACTTATGATATTTGTGTTCTGTGATATTTACAGTTTATAGTTTAATAATAGTTTTAAGGGTATTGCACTATTTGAAAATAGAACAAGTTTAGTTCTATTTTCAAACAGTGAAAAGTGAAAATAAGTCTGTAATGTATTCATTTTATTTCAGATAATTATAATCCATAATCACAATAATTAAAATAAATTAAAATAAACAAATAATATAAAATAACTACAATCAAAATAAATTAAATTAAATTAAATCAATATTATAACACAGTAGGTAGGTAAGTTAAAATTAAAATAAACAACAGATAAATAAATAAATAAATACATTACCTACGTGATTAAGATAATTATGACTTTAGGGCAGTAATCCAGATTTCCTCCCGTAATACCGACAAATTTTTATATAAATTTACGGAGGTGATATACATTGATCACCTTCGAAAATGGTGATCAATCTCTATCTGTTTTATCTTATCGAAAGTTTTCCGCTAGAAGGTAAATATTTTTTTCTTTGCATAACTTCATACCTTCCTTTCATTACGTATTATACTGGATACTTGTATTTTAACTGACAACGTCACTGTTTAGCCGCATCGAGGGCTGATCATGGCATCGCATTTGAGGGCTGTTCGTGCAATTTATAATATGGGCCCCAGAGAATCATTACGCAATAAGTTTAAAGAAATAAATATTATGACATTCCCTTGTCAATACGTCTATGGAAATCTGATGTATGTTGACAAAAATATTAATTTCTGTAAGAAAAGTAGCGATAACCATAATTTTAATACTAGAAATAAAGATAAACTCGCTGTTATCTTTATTTCTGCACTTGTATACTCAATAAAGTTAGTAAATCGTCTAAAGGGCAAGGTGCTCGCTTTTATAACAAACTCTCAAGTGATGTACAAAAATTGACAATTAACAAATTTAAAAACGTAATTAAACAAAATCTTTATAAAAAAGCCTACTTAAAATATCGGATTATTTAGATGATATAGATTCTTGGGATTGAAATTGCTCCAACTCCTTTAAAATGTTACAATTTAGACGTAATTTATTTCCTGTATTGTTATGTATTCTAAAACGATCATTAAAAAAAGTCAACCAGCCTAATTGTTTCTTGCCTTTCTTTCTTGGCTTGGTCACGAAGGAACAGGCAGTAAAATTGACGTTTCAAAGTGATCCTTGTGATTTTAATGAATAAAAGATTTTGACTTTGACTTTGCATCCTTTTCTTAGGTATGTGTTTTTATTTTAACGTAACTAAATATTCTCCAGTTTTCTTACAGTTTAAATAAATGAATAATAATAACAATGATTAAATTGTTTAATATTATTCTATAAAATTGTTCAATTCAAAATTGTCCACACGTCTGTAGATCCATCAGTCTATGTTCAACGTTTAAAAATATACGAAACGTAACTCTCTCTCTCTCTCTTTCTATCTTCATTAATCTAAATCTCCATCTTAACTTCCGTTCGCACTTTTCGTAACGCATTCACCCGCTTACTCCCCAAGTCAAGCGTGCGTAAAGAAGTTTTACTTCAATAAAAAATTTAAAGTACGTGCAAGCATTGGAAGTTATTGGGGCAATGCAGTCAGTGTCTTGGGGGCATACTTCAGCTTGGCAGGGATTTTTTGTAGATATGCAATTATGCAAATACTTGTATACTTCCCGTTAATAAATAAATAGGTATATATTGGTTGGAATAAAAGGTTATATAAGTTTAAGGTTTGTGGGGTTGTCCGAGAATTACAGGTTCTGTGCTGACTGCTGTGACACCAGCAAACACACATAGACGAGGCTTAAAAGCATCGCGGTTGATCTTTTCTTTACGCACAGTATGTGTACTGTAATATTCTGTAAGTGCGATCATTTGTGTATAATGAAAAACCGTAGACAAACCAAGGTCAAAGACTCCAAGAAGATTAGCAAATCGAAGTGGCAGTAGGCGGGGCACATAGCTCGAAGAACTGACGGCCGTTGGGGCAGAAAGGTTCTAGAGTGAAGACCACGCACTGGAAAGCACAGCGTAGGATGGTATTCATGGAAAGACGACCTGTTATAGGTTGCTGGGAGCCGTTGGAGGCCGTACAAGATCGATCGCTCTGGTAATCTATGGGACATACCTATTTACAGCTGTTGGTGTCTTACGGCTGGTATGATAATGGTGGTGAAAAAATGTTCTTATATTTAACTATACCTCCTAAATTGATGGATCGATTTATATAGATTTTCTTAGGTAAAAGGTAGTTATGAGATGGATTCTAGCTATGATTAGTAGAAATTGGTGCAGCCAGTTCACAAATCGAGGGGTTTTTGTAAGCATTTACCTATTTGTAGTTTCTGTGAACGTTTGATTACTCAGCAACATTATAGAGCTATTTACGTTATGTTGTTGTCATTAATCCATTCCTCGTGAACCATGCACGGAATGTTGCGTGTAACTCAATCTATCTTTAATTGTTCATGTCAATAGATTAGCTTTGTTTGGTCTAATCTCAGAGCAAGTGGTCTTAAGGGCGCGCTATACCTTGGGAGACGATAAATCGCTTATTGAGAAACAATGTTTTGTTCAACAAATTGTGTCCTTTCAATCTGTAATTTATATATGTTATAGTTAAGGATATGTGCTAGAGCGCCTGTGTTGTTAAAACACGATTCCGTAAAATATTCTCGATAAAAAAAATCCAAAGATGACTCCAAATTTATCTTAATACCGTTCTTATGCGATGAATACTTCAATTTAGATCTTGAAACTTTATACAGTAATTCTACACAACATAAATAAGAGCACCTGTGTTTTAAATTTTCAAAATACCTTTTGATTTTACCATAAAATGAAAATACCCAAGTTTTGCACTAATGAAACCATTCGCTTCGGACGCCCGGTCCGCGATTCAGTCTGGCCTCGGCTTTCAGACGGGGTACCCGTGACGCTTGTCGCTCCAAGCGATCACGTAATTCATAAGTACAATTTAATATTAAGTTGGTTTTTGTAAAACCGCAGTAATGAGAAAAAAGCACAACAAGAAAATGAAGGAACTGAATGATAAAAAAACCGGCAAACATATGAACCACGGCGAGATAGGATGCGCAGCGGCGCGCGGAACAGTGGGGGTGAAATTCGAGTTTGGGCTGAGGTATAACCAACTCTTAATACACAATACAGTGTAATACATAATAATACAAAAGTACTTATTTTAAAGTGAGACATCTATTGGCGTGCTTTGGCAGTTAAACCGACTCTTATGATGTTGTCATGCTCCTCTACGCCACCGCCCTCATTCGACTTTCATGTTTCACATCTGCCGGGCACGCCGTGATGGTCATTTTTTTCTTCAGATAAATAGAGTTTATCGGTAAAACTTTAACAGGAAAATGGCAACTAAACAAGGTGCCTATTTAAGTAAATATTTATTATGTGGTATATTATTTATTATATATATTACATGATCCCCAAAATTTTAAACCACATGTAAATAAAATACTGCGTGACAGCTTCTCTAAATTACTTGTAGAATTAAAATATAATAAAAGGACAAAAGAAGGTTGTGAAATACCTACAGGGCCCGTAGCCAAGCTACATTCACTTTGAATCGATTCGATTTCTACATAGGCTCGTTGTCAGTAGATCACGTGATATTTCCATAGCATGTGTCAAATCCCATACATTTTAGGACTTATCGACTAGCGTCATCAGTGGCGGATTTACAAATTTTCAAGGTATAGGGCTGAATAGTTTTTGCCGCCCTTGCCTCAACAATTGTCATATCATACATTATTTTTAAAATTTCGTTGAAATAATTTTTCGGTATATTTTTGAGCTAATCGAAGCTCAATCATGTATGGGCGGGGTAATGTATGATATTTAGACAACATTGGTAAACGTGAATAAATAATCTTTATTGCGCTTTCAAACAGTTAAAAATAATCGACTCAGTCAAGTCAGAATTATAACATTGTAGCATTAAAAAAATACCGCGTTCGGGGAAAAAATATTTTTTTGACTTAAGACTACGCTATTACTGTTCAAGGTTTTTTTTGAATTCCAATCGAACTTTCTGAAGCTACTAGTGCATGTGAAACACATAATAGTCGATACATAAGATTGAAATCGGTAAAATATTTCACTTAATTATTCATTATATTCGAATAAAACTCGAAAAATTATACAAACCATCCAGTTCGTAGCCTCCAACCAGTAGTAAGACTGGCATGTATGGTTTGTTAGTGGGAAGAGGGGCATATTTTTTACAATTTCGCTCTATTCACTCATAAGAAGTGTGGGCAAAGGGCGCAGAGGCGAGAGGCCGATTACTGGTTGAGGGGCGGCGAACTAGCTGTTTTACGCTAGAATATGGAAGTTTGCTACTCTCGGAATGTGCAATGACGAGTAAAACCGTCATAGAAAAATCTTTTTGATTTCTATGAGGTAAAAAAAAAAAAATATCGTTCCCCAACATTTGCCACCCCCAAAATCAGCCGCCCTAGGCTCGAGCCTACTCAGCCTGCTGGTAAATCCGCCACTGAGCGTCATAGCTAATCGAATGTAACTTGGCTAAGCTCTCAGGACTGCGCAAACCCTATCTTTGACTCAAAGTACGTAGGTAAAAATAAAGCTAGCAATATGATTTTTATTTATTTTATTATTATTATTTTAAGGAAACTTACAGCTAGACGTACACAGAAAACTAAATAAATTATAATACATGCAAAACATACATGTATTCTTAGAGCCAATTACAAATTTCCACAGATAATTTAAAAAAAAAGATTTATATAAAAACACAGCTACAGTGGACGAAAACCGTTTGACATTACAATATTCGTTCTTAAGAGTTATAGGTAGGTACATTAATCATTACAGAAGAACTTATCTGCAAGCAAGCTTTTTAATTTGCTTGTCGAAGTATTGAATATATCAATATCTGCATCTGCCAAAGTGATGAGTAAGTATATAAATAAAATGCCAGAAGTCAGAAATTACAGATCAATCAGTGAAAACAAAATTTTAAGAGAAATATCCCAAACATCATTCTACAAGTCATCCTAGTGCCCTAGATACAGTCGCAAACTAGTTCGTAGGGCAGGGTCTTATCGAACTTTTCACTTCATACATGTAACTAATCTGATAAATACAGAAATTTCAAATATAAATTATGAAATTTAGGTACAACTGTTTAAGTATGTTCTGTTTAATAAATTATTCTTAAATCTGTACTAGCTCGAATTGTTTGCAAGTGTACATTTTCTGTGAGAATAAAAACTTCAGTATCCTATTCGTAATGGCTTCACAAACCTAGGTAGGCACTTAGATATTAAATATATTTTATATCTCTGGTTTTTATTCAACTACAGTAACAAATCATTATTATACATACGGTATTTATCACTTACCGTCTTATCGGTGTTTCGACTGACAATGTTTTGGATCAATTCGTGAACTTTCATCAGGGTGAGTGTTTATTAGTTAATCGAGTAATTCGGAGCGGATCGCACTCATCCTGATGAAGGTTCACGAATTGATCCAAAACATTGTCAGTCGAAACACCGATAAGACGGTACGTGATAAATCCCGTATTTATAGGTAACAACAATGATTGAAATCAATCACGAAAGTTTTCTAAGTACAGTAACAAATTCTATAATTTTGCGTTTTCTATAGATAATCTATAATTAGACGTTACTTTTTATATACTCGTAAACCTAGAGTTGGTTCGAATATCTCTGTGTTTTCCATCACAAAAGAGTGTTTCATTTCCTATTAATAAACCCGTAAGATCCCCTGTTACAATGCCTTTTTCAGCGAACGCGATTTACATACAAATTAAAGTAATTTGCAAGTGTTCAGAATGTGCTCAGATGTTTAAGAACGCAGAGCCGATTTTTTATGATCGAGCAAATAGATAAGAAATTTTGCTCCTAGAATCCTTTGAACTTTAGAGCGTAAAAACTTTTTAAAAAGAAAAACTGCCGAAGTTAGTTCTGTGAATTTCAAGAACAAAAGCAATTATTAAAAAGCAAATCTTTTTGCCGTGGATTCAATGGTTTGGTAAAATAATTATCTATCGATACATTATACCCTATAATTATGACTTATTGTGTTTTCAAAATACCTTTTATATTTTGCCTTTTATCAAAACTTACAGAAAAACCGAGTGTGCTTTAGACCACACGACTGGAGTAAAACTTCTTTTTTAAAATATTAATTTATAAATAGATCAATTACAAAATTGTCTACACGTCTTGTTTTATGTTATTTGTGGGGAATCAGGATTACGGCCCACCTGATGGTAAGCGGTCACCGTCGCCATTGATACCAGCAACACCCGGGGTAGAAACTCTTTACATATCTCTTGAAGCGTGCCATGTCGTAGCCTAATGTCGTCTGTAGATCGATCAGTCTATGTTCATTCTGGATAGACTCAACTCGCACTCGCACGTTAACGTTTAAAAACATACGAAACGTAACTCTCTCTCTTTCTATCTTCACTAACTTATATCTCCCTCTCAACTTCCGTTCGCATCGTAACGCATTCACCAGCTTACTCCCCAAGTCAAGTGTGCATAAAGAAGTTTTACTTCAATAACTTTTCATAACAAAGTAGAGTAATATTTATAAAATGAGTCTCATTTCTTAAACGTTCTAAAAGGTGTATATCGAAGGACAAACACTGCGTGTGCCTTACAAAGCCGAGTTTAGCCACGTCTGATGAAGCCTTATCTATAAATCCTATTAACACATCACTTACTTTAGCTATATTACTTATACTTTTACCATTTCCTACCACCATCACTATCACCACAGCTAGACTAAGGATGATAATAATGATGGTGATGGCATCCATGCCGATTTCAACTTCTTTGTTCTTTTACTCTGAACAGAAGAGGTCCTATCATACGCTCTTATAATAACAATAGCTGACCAATCCGCAGCTTCACACGCGTAATTTTTCAATAAAAACATTACCCTCCTTCTGCGCAGTTGAGTCAAAAGTAGCCTATGTCACCCGGGGATAGTGTAGCTTTCCAACAGTGAAATAATTTTTTAAATCGGTCCAGTAGTTTCGGAGCCTTATCAATACAAACAAACAAACAAAGAAATCTTTCCTCGTTATAATATTAGTATATATATATATATATATCCGTTTTGTTTGTGAACGAGCGTTTGCAGAAACTGCACCCAAAGAAGAGAGTATGTCAAGTTCTCATCTTTTATTTTCCTCAAATTACCAAACATTCTGAAATACACAACATAAACTGCTGGTACTATACCCAATGAAACAAGAAACCCGATTCCAGAAGTCAACTTTCAATTACGTCTAAGACATCTATATAGATCAAATTTAGTATTCACTAGATTTCTTTACGTGAATAGAGCTTCGGCTTTAATAAATTGTCAATATCAGAACTTGACGTAAAATATCCTGTTAATAGAGTATGCGGGGAATTATATTTCCCTTGAGAGATCATTCAGAGGTTGACTGCTAGAGTTTTCATTTTCCTAGGCATTTGCACATTTTTACATACTTTGTTGTCAGCAACTACCAAAAAAAAGAAAAGATGTGATAGGTACAATACCTAATAATACAATTCAGATATCAATGAGCCTCGACGCAGATATTCAGAAGATAATGACTCGGTCAGATACAGCCTCTGTGACACCCGCCGATAAGATTATCATGTCAAGTGAAATGTTATATGAATATTTTACCATTTTAAGTAGTTAGGTATCCTACCTACAGGGGATTTTAATCTAAACATTATCTGTGATTGATCATTGCTTTTGCTTTCAAAATAGGTATTTAAAGCCTACTGGATATAGAGAAAAATTACGTAAGAAGGAAAGTGTCTGTAGCATCGCTGGTTCATCATTATGTTAATGGATATTTTGGTGTCAGTAACGTGACGTGACTAAATAATCTACAAAACAAAACCATTGTAGCCTTTTACATCAACTGAAGATGTTTTTTCTAAAGAAAAGTTGCTGCATTCGCTGGTTGAAGAACGCAAATTTTAGATCGCGTTGGTTTTCCCTGCCAATTCAAACTGTCAATTCCATAATAGTGAAAGTAGTTCACTGATGAGTACTTCCAACCCCCAGTTTTGAGGAGTAGTCATCTTATAGCCCTGTATAGACTTAATGAGCTTAGGCAGTGTCGATTCGTTTCCACGTTGTAAAATTTGTACCAACTTGCCCTAATAAGTACTTTAGTGATATCATCATATTTTTAGGGTTCCGTACCCAAAGGGTAAAACAGAACCCTATTACTAAGACTCCGCTGTCTGTCTGTCCGTCTGTCACCAGGCTGTATCTCATGAACCGTGATAGTTAGACAGCTGAAATTTTCACAGATGATGTACATCTGTTGCCGCTTTAACAAATACTAAAAAACAAAATAAAATTAATATTTAAAGGGGGCTCCCATACGACAAACGTGATTTTTTTGCTCGTTTTTGCTCTATATTGATAACGGCAACAGGTAGACGCTTGAAATATACATAAAATATTTAGTTATATATATTCAATTTAAAAATAAATAATTAAATTAAAATTAATATTTAAGGGGGGCTCCCATACGACAAACGTGATTTTTTTGCTCGTTTTTGCTCTATATTGATAACGGCAACAGGTAGACGCTTGAAATATACATAAAATATTTAGTTATATATATTCAATTTAAAAATAAATAATTAAATTAAAATTAATATTTAAGGGGGCTCCCATACGACAAACGTGATTTTTTTGCTCGTTTTTGCTCTATATTGATAACGGCAACAGGTAGACGCTTGAAATATACATAAAATATTTAGTTATATATATTCAATTTAAAAATAAATAATTAAATTAAAATGAATATTTAAGGGGACCTCCCATACAACAAACGTTTTTTTTTTGCTCGTTTTTGCTCTATATTGATAACGGCAACAGGTAGACGCTTGAAATATACATAAAATATTTAGTTATATATATTCAATTTAAAAATAAATAATTAAATTAAAATTAATATTTAAGGGGACCTCCCATACAACAAACGTTTTTTTTTGCTCGTTTTTGCTCTATATTGATAACGGCAACAGGTAGACGCTTGAAATATACATAAAATATTTAGTTATATATATTAACTTTAAAAATAAATAATTAAATTAAAATTAATATTTAAGGGGGCCTCCCATACAACAGACATGATTTTTTTGCCGTTTTTATAGATACTGGCACGGAACCCTTAGTGCGCGAGTCCGACTCGCACTTAGCCGGTTTTATTTCATTTGTTTTAGTAAAATACAGTTTGCTCTGAGGATACAGTATGTGATACCGTCACTCGTCACTATGATTGATACGAGGCTGAATGACGGAAACCGCCTTTGAAGCAGCAAGGTTAGTATGCGGCTTCCTATTTCAGATGTACTTACATAATCCCACCGAGCGTAAACCCAACGTAACAAACCCTTGTATTTTGACGTTGCATGCATTACCATGACTATAGAAGTAACCAGTTATTAGATAGCTATAAGATATTCCGAGATTCGGTTATCTGAGGAGTAAACAATCAGTGGATAGTTTCAACAAGTATTTTTCCCTAAAACTAAGTGGGTGTTTGTGTGGGTAGGCGTGTGTAGGTGTGTAAACTGTAGATTTGTATACTGCAATACCTACTAGGTAGAATAGGAGCCACTTACTTTATATGTACTATCTAAATCTATACTAATATTATAAAGAGATAAGATTTGTAATTTTGTGTGTGTGTATGTTTGTAACGAATACACTCAAAAACTACTGTTCCGATTTAAAAATTTCTTTCACCGTTAGAATGCTACATTATCCCTGAGTAACATAGCCTACTTTTTACTCGTCTGCGCAGAAGGAGGTTAATGTTTTTATTGAAAAACCATGCGTGCGAAGCCGGAGGCAGGTCAGCTAGTAATATTATAAAGGGGAAAGATTTGTTTGTTTGTAATGAATACACTCAAAAACTACTGTTCCGATTTAAAAAATTCTTTCACCGTTAGAATGCTACATTATCCCTGAGTAACATAGGCTACTTTTTACTCGTCTGCGCAGAAGGAGGTTAATGTTTTTATTGAAAAACCATGCGTGCGAAGCCGGAGGCAGGTCAGCTAGTAATATTATAAAGGGGAAAGATTTGTTTGTTTGTAATGAATAGGCTCCGAAACTACTGGACCGATTTAAAAAAAATATTTCACTGTTGGGAAGCTACACTATCCCCGGGTGACATAGGCTACTTTTTACCTAACTGAGCAGAAGGAGGGTAATGTTTTTATTGAAAAACTACGCGTGCGAAGCTGCGGATTTGTCAGCTAGTAATATTATAAAGAGGAAAGATTTGTTTGTTTGTAATGAATAGGCTCTGAAACTACTGGACCGATTTAAAAAATTCTTTCACTGTTGGGAAGCTACACTATCCCCGGGTTGACATAGGTTACTTTTTACCCAACTGCGCAGAAGGAGAGTAATGTTTTTATTGAAAAACTACGTGTGCGAAGCTGCGGATTCGTCAGCTAGTAATATTATAAAGAGGAAAGATTTGTTTGTTTGTATTGAATAGGCTCTGAAACTACTGGACCGATTTAAAAAATTCTTTCACTGTTGGGAAGCTACACTGTCCCCGGGTTGACATAGGTTACTTTATACCCAACTGCGCAGAAGGAGGGTAATGTTTTTATTGAAAAACTACGCGTGCGAAGCTGCGGATTTGTCAGCTAGTAATATTATAACGAGGAAAGATTTGTTTGTTTGTAATGAATAGGCTCCGAAACTACTGGACCGATTTAAAAAAAATATTTCACTGTTGGGAAGCTACACTATCCCCGGGTGACATAGGCTACATTTTACCTAACTGAGCAGAAGGAGGGTAATGTTTTTATTGAAAAACTGCGCGTGCGAAGCTGCGGATTTGTCAGCTAGTAATATTATAAAGAGGAAAGATTTGTTTGTTTGTAATGAATAGGCTCTGAAACTACTGGACCGATTTAAAAAAAATATTTCACTGTTGGGAAGCTACACTATCCCCGGTTGACATAGGTTACTTTTTACCCAACTGCGCAGAAGGAGGGTAATGTTTTTATTGAAAAACTACGTGTGCGAAGCTGCGGATTTGTCAGCTAGTAATATTATAAAGAGGAAAGATTTGTTTGTTTGTATTGAATAGGCTCTGAAACTACTGGACCGATTTAAAAAATTCTTTCACTGTTGGGAAGCTACACTATCCCCGGGTGACATAGGCTACATTTTACCTAACTGAGCAGAAAGAGGGTAATGTTTTTATTGAAAAACTACGCGTGCGTAGCTGCGGATTTGTCAGCTAGTAATATTATAAAGAGGAAAGATTTGTTTGTTTGTATTGAATAGGCTCTGAAACTACTGGACCGATTTAGAAAATTCTTTCACTGTTGGGAAGCTACACTGTCCCCGGGTTGACATAGGTTACTTTATACCCAACTGCGCAGAAGGAGGGTAATGTTTTTATTGAAAAAGCAGCTAGTTCATGTATATTTCTACTAGCTACATTACTATATGTATTTCTACTGCTATATTGTTAGCTAAGCAGTAATGCTCGCATTGCTGTTCCAGTTTGAAGGTGACAGTGAAATTATAGGCACAATGCAATTCCATGTAGGCCAAGTTTTTGTTGGACGAAACATTCGAGGTAATGCAAGTGGGGCTAGCAATGTCGTCTCGTATTGAAAAACATTATAATTTTGTCTGTTCCCTTTTGGCGAATAGTTTTATGCAGCAACAATAATTAACTAGTGGTTCGCCCCGAACTGAGATCTCGCGAGTCTCCCTTAAAAACAAAAATATATATTCGTAATCTTTGACTATCAAAATAGTGTCACGAAATACATAACCAAATTACTTGACCTCCAGTTTCATTCAAATTACAGGTAACGTGAGTTCATGTTTTTTGGTTTTTTTTTGGGGTACAAAATGCAATTATTGTGGATTTCAGACTTTTCCCTATATTTATATCACTAAAGCTATACGAATATCAAATTTCAGCACTGTGGTGTACTCTGTGAATTTTGTCAAAGTTATGTTTTTATTATATTATTGTTAATAACTCAAAAACTACAAGGACTAAACTAAAAATAAAAACTGGGTTGCAATTTACTAATACAAACCTTTCATTTGACGTCCCACTGGACCTAATACTTTCATTTTCATTTATTTTAACCCCTCTTAAACCCCAATATCTCAACAACCCCCAACATTTTTAGCCCATTTAATCGCACCAAAAGTCTCATCTCAACATTATTATTCTATTTATTTAGTCACACCAAAATTGTGTCATCACTACCTATTACTCGTGCGCGATAACTTGGGACCTGCTAGGAATGCGACTCCCCGACCGCTTCCCCTGCACTTCCCCGATGGCGCCCGTATTGTACCCTTCGCATCACTATTTTTTACTAGGGTTTTTAGTCTCGTACTGGCCTACGTCACGTAACGACGCGCTCTGGAATTCTTTTAGTTTTCGTTTGTGTTATTGTTTTGTTGTTGTAGTTTTTGTTGTTATAGTTCTTGTTAAGTGTTTTTGTTATCATTATGAAGGGTAAACCTTTGCATAGCGGAGAAAGAAACCTCGTGCTAAACGTGTTAGAGTTTTTTGAAAACGAAAAACTGAACAAACAGTTTTGTTTACCTGTCCACTAAGTAGTGACGAAGATGAGATAATGTAAATAATAGATAAAATAAATGTATAAACTTAAACATTGTATTTTTATTTTATTCAAATAGTGTAAAAAAGATTAAATAAAAAGCAGCGTCCTCCCTGAGTAACATAATAAATTAGGTTAAAAAAAACAAAGACGAAGCCGCGGGCGTCTGCTTGTTATGTTCGCTTTTTTGCAGGCTGTACAAACACGCCAATATGACGTCACCGCGCTCAGGTCCCAACTTATCGCGCACGGGTAATACCTATGTATTAAATTTCACGAAGATCGGATCAACGCTTCGAAAGTTATCCTCGGACTAACAAACATACATTCATACAACGCCGATTTGCCCAAGTTGATATGGAGATCTCGCTTCGCTCGATCAACTATTGTGCCATGTAGTATTACATGTATCCACACTAGTTTATACTTACATAGTATAGTTATTGGATAGCTTAGCCAATCAACATGATTTTATCTGTGATAAATATGTCATGCATGACCGAACACAATGATATAATAGGATTGTTTGAACTAATTTCAATGAACGAGAATTTTCCGTTCACGGTAAATTAGAAATATCATGTTATTGTCCTATCCTATTATTAGTGTTTGAAATGCGAAAGTTTGTGTGTCTGGATACTACAACTAGGTAGCTTTTTAACAAAAATATAACCGACTTCAGATAACAGTAAAAACCAAACTACTCTACCAATTTTGATGAAATTTCCATGGAATAAATTTAAAAGCATTAAAATAATAAAACCTTTCAAATAAAAAACTAATTTTCCAAATCCGTTGATATATAACGGAGTTCTGAGCTAACAAACATAACATAACATAAAAATTAAACAAATTTAAAACTTAATGGTTTTCTCATGGATGCCACTTTTAGAACTGGACGAAATGGAAATGGGATCACAAAGGAAAAACCAGTTTTCAAATAAAAAAAGAATCATCAAAACCGGTTCCCCCAGTCGAAATTTCTGAGGTAACAAACATAAAGCAACATACAGTCGAATTCGATTGTATGTGGTTTTATGTCAACTTCAAAAAAGGAGGAGGTTCTCAATTGAGAATCTCCTCCTTTTTTGAAGTCGGTTCAAAACAAAATATACTCGACTCACATCCTTAATTTATAATTAGTAGGTACTTAATAACATTTTGAGAAACTGCTCTGCATCATCATCTGTTTTCATTTTAACCTTATCTTGATATTATGCATCCTCTGTCCTGAAATTGTTTTTGTTCCGTTCAAGCAACACGTCTTTGGAACACATTACCGGTCTCAATACGGCAAGCTCCATCATTAGCCACATTTAAAATAACAGTGAAAACATTTTATCTCTCAGAAACGTCGTAGAATCGCTATAGATATGTATGTGTGTATGTTTATGTATATATATATATAAATTTAAATAAAAATAAATAAAATATATATATATTTAATTTAATTGATTTGTTGTAGATATATTTATGTATATTGTTTTATTTTATTGTAAGTGTTCAGCGCTTTCCTAAAATTTTGTTTTTGTTTTGTTAATATATGTACACCCCCTTCCATTGTTGTAATGTCACAAAAGTCCTATCCATCCAAGGTTGTCTGGAAGAAATCGTTTCTAAGCGATAAGACCGCCCATTGTACTTGTTGCTTTGTGATTTTTTATTTTAAGTCTGTTTCTTTTGAAGTGTACAATAAAGTATTTTCATTCATTCATTGTTTGTAAGTACAAAGATTACTTTTTTCCGAATATGGCACCAGCAAAGGTGTGGGGAAAAGCTAGTATCTAATACATAATTATAATGTTATATTTCTGTCACGAGGGTAAGGGAACGTGTTTGAACGATCCTTGTCTATTTAATAACTACAATACCATGTTTACCTTATTTAAACAAGAGTCTTCATGCCCCATTATATACGACGTTCTGTAAATCATTTTGTGTCACAATACTGTAGATAGTATCAAGATTTTCAAGAACAAATATGCCTGTGTACTTATATAACCATTATATGGAGCACTGTTTAATTATATAATGTACTTAGCAAATATTATAGAATCGAGGTGCTTTCAAGGAAACCCTCCACATTCTCTCTTCGTTACTTTCTAAGCGTCTTCTTCTTAAAATGCCTTTCCATTGCTGAAGGCTAGTCTGAAAAGATCTTCAGCCTTCTTAATGCTAGTCCATCGTCATGTATGTCTTTCTTTTTACTTGCATTTTCTGCTCACCAACTAATAATGTATTACTCGTGCGCGATAACTTGGGACCTGCTAGGAATGCGACTCCCCGACCGCTTCCCCTGCACTTCCCCGATGGCGCCCGTATTGTACCGTTCGCGTCACTATTTTTTACTAGGGTTTTTAGTCTCGTACTGGCCTACGTCACGTAACGACGCGCTCTGGAATTCTTTTAGTTTTCGTTTGTGTTATTGTTTTGTTGTTGTAGTTTTTGTTGTTATAGTTTGTGTCATTGTTTTGTTGTTGTAGTTTTTGTTGTGACATGATGACCTCTTACAAGAGACGAATGAATCGCAATTAATTGTAAATTTATGGATACCTCTTCGTCAAGTGATTATAGTGAGACTGAGGACGAAGAACAACCTCTAGAAGGCATAAATCCACTAAGTTGTGACGAAGATGAGATAATGTAAATAATAGATAAAATAAATGTATAAAGTTAAACATTGTACTTTTATTTTATTCAAATAGTGTAAAAAAGATTAGATAAAAAGCAGCGTCCTCCCTGAGTAACATAATAAATTAGGTTAAAAAAAAACAAAGACGAAGCCGCGGGCGGCTGCTTGTTATGTTCGCTTTTTTGCGGGCGGTACAAACACGCCAATATGACGTCACCGCGCTCAGGTCCCAACTTATCGCGCACGGGTAATAGTTGTAGCAAATGATATTGCTAATGATTCCAGGATTTTAAAACCAATTACACAGAACTATGCAAAAAAATCCATCTCCTTGGCTAAGCGGCGCGAAATAGCGGATTTGTCGTTTTTATTAAAAATAACCTCTAATGTCATTAACTGTCCTGACTTGTTAAATAAATTAAGAATGAATGTTCCATTTAAACAAACTAGGTTCATTCCTCCTTTATATTTACTCATAGTTGGTACAAACTACAGGCAAAACTCATTTTCGTGGCGAGCAAGTGACAGTTTCAATATGCTGTGTAAGCGCACGGACTGTGACCTTTTCTGCATGAGCGTCAGTTCCATTCGACAGCGGTTGAATCGTGAATTCTTTAGTGGTTAATAAAAGTATAGGTAGGCATTCTTTCTTCATTGTATCTGTAATGTGAGATGTCGAATGGTTGTTCACATTTTTTCTATTTCTGTATTGTTGTTTAAAACCTGTAATTAGCGCGCTGGAAAACAATCAGTCTTAAGTATAAGTTTTAACAGCTGTTGGTTTTCCTAAAAATAAATTAAATTAAACCATCTCATCTCAAAAATTTTCAAGCCTAGACGGGACCCCGAGCGATTATTGAGACCACAGAACACAAAAAACAATAGAAGTCGTAAGTAGGCGGGGCCCGCGTAACAGCAAGTACGCGGAGTTCCGCGCACTACAAGCTTCGCTCACTTCAGTCGTGTTACAATTACTGTGGGGTAAACGTACTTCAAAAAAATATAAAAATGCCATATTGTGCCGTTTTGGAGTGTAAATATTATAGCCGAACCCAAAATTTAACAAAAGGGGGCATATCCTATCACCGGTAAGTACCTATTATTTTATTGTTTTTGGTTAGTTTTGATTAAAATGCAAAATCGTCAAACAAAATAGACTGTGAATCATACTCCTTAAGGTCGCGTTTCTCTTAAACCTCAACTTACGCTACTCAATTAGGGATGTGACCCCAATATACTGATGAATGTGTTATCGATAGCTTTAATTAGTTACCCCCTATTAAAAGGTGTATAAGTTTTAGGGCGTTAATTCCTTGTTGTTTTATTGATGATTTTCTGAATGTATTTTAGACCTATGGTGTGAAATAATATAATAACTTCTGTTTTCAGTTTCCCCAAGGCGCAATACATAAAAAAAATTAAAAAACGGTACAACTTATGAGTCATCCAGCATACAGAGTCATGACCTAGCACCGTGTGATTTTTTTCTGTTCCCAAAAATTAAGAACCAATTACCCGATCAACGGTTTTCATCACCAGAAGAGGCTGTCGAAGAGTATGAACAACATGTATCTGACGTCACCACCAGAGGAGTGGCACAAATGTTTTCAAATTTGTTTCAATCTTATGAAAAAGTGCATTGACGCAAAGGGAGAATATTTTGAGAAACAATAAATTCATTTTTGACCATTGTTAGTATTTTTTTATTGATTCCGGAAACTTTTAGCGTGCCTCTTAAATAATAATTCAGTATATAATGTTCCAGTAATATAATGTTTTTTTAAGTAAGTATTTATGAGTTGGATACCTGTGATTATGTTAAGAAAGAAAGAAAAGAAAAGCTTTTTATTTCGACCACCACAAATATAACCTGACGTACCTATTTCGTTACCCGTAGTAGGTAGGCGATAAAGTGATAATCGATATCGATACATTCGTCTTGTATGCTCATTGGTACATCACTAAGTGAGTAGTTATTGTTATCACTGTTATTTGAGCATGCCAATGCATTATTGATCTTATACTTTGCTGTTAGAGACTATAACAAAAATCGTTGGCGACAGCGCCATCTGTTGTTGAGTGGTTTTGTTTTGTGGGTAATCAAGTAACAGCCATTGCATTATAAGTCTTATTTCTAATTAATAGAGTCTAAAATAAAAATATTTCCTAAAGCGCCATCTTTTGCCGAGTAGAAGAAGTAAACTTTAATTTTTTGTTACTGTTTATTTTATTGAATTTTAAACCATGTTCCATAGTAGTTAAGGTTTTATATCCGTTAAATTAGTTTTAAGGTTTTAGGCCTCTTTGAACGTTCTCTTTCAACCAATTATAACTTTTATTTCTAAGTGTGCTAGTTTTTACATGTGTCAGTTTAGCTACACTGGTTTTCTTATTAAAAAGTCATAATGCTAGTTCTATTGTTTTTTATGTTCTGTGATTGAGACGGTTTTAAAATCTTGGAATTTTCCGTAAGTGTTCTGATAACACTTTAAAAATAATAATACTATTTCTAATGATGTAAAGCATGTCCCAATTATAAAAATGTATACAAAGTATGTGCTAAAACTCTAGAAATATAACCTGTCTTGAAAACTTACAATAGGATTAGTGTCAGGCAGCACGTAAGTATCATCAAAATTCTTAAAAGTGGAGTTTCTTATAACAAAACGGCCTTCAGAATTTTCTCTAGATACTTACAAGTATATGAGTAATAGATTTGTTGCTCAAATCTTATCCCAATTTTATCGCAAGCACTTGTATCCATTTATCAATGTTATCTTAGTGATCATCGTTGCAATTGAAGCGCTGGCTTGTCAATTAGATAAAACCTGTCTCTGAACTTGGAACCAAATCAATGCGACTTATAATTATGGGTTCACAATTTTCTTTTTTTACATATTCTTCAAAGCGTATTTTATCTATGCATTCATCTTCTGCGCATATGTCGTTTTATCATCATCTATGTTGGAGGCAGTGGACGACTGAACAATATTATTTGAGATATAGTATGATTATGATAATGGCAAAAAAAAAAAAGAAAAAGTCTATCTGGTCATCTTTGCGATCGAAAAGTTGCATTATTTATATTCTGTCATATTCAGCTTCCTGTTTTATCTTTGTAGAGTGTCACATATTTAACTGGTACACACGGCTACACATCAAGCTATACATTTCCAGTATACACTGACCTCTCATTCTATGAAAAGCCTAGACAATGCGAGGTCAGCTTATACTGGAAATGTATAACTTGATGTGTAGCCGTGTGTACATTTATTTGGTCCATCGGGTCGCGTCAGATAATTTTGTTTAAAAAAGTATATATTATCAGATAAACAATATATGCTATCTACATTGTTGCTACTAAAAGAACACCAAAATAGAAAAAAAAATATTAGACTCACGACGTAAAATGTAATAAAATAAATGGTGATAAAATGACTGTTACCGTAAACTGTTTCATTGATTCGCGCCTCGCTCCATCGCGATACAGATTGAAAGGAATCACGGAACCAATAAGGTTTCATTCACACAGAAAGTGTTGACCTAGTTTTTGTACCGAAATTCTTTAACCATTTTATCCATCAAGAAAACCTCCCAGAATTTTTAGGGAAAAGTTTGTATTCTCGAACTTAAACTAATCTGAAACTAGGTAGATTTGTAAACTGGTGTCAAATTTTAAGGGTTATTTTACCTGTTAGTATCATCAATTAATAGATGCAGTTTGCGTGTATCATACCATACGGCATCCAAAGGAACTTAAGGAGAAGTAAAGTACACTTCTGAGAAATAGATTTGAATAGTGTCATCTGAGGCTCGCTACTGAGGCAACAAAAGTGTTTCAACCTGGTTGTTAGATCTCATGAATTTGTTGCAGACCTTCTATGTACCATATACCCACCTTGTGGATACTGCTAATTCCTATCAGAATCTATACCGAACCCTTGCTTGGTAGACCTCAAAAGTTTATCGATTTTTCGGGTCTTCAAATACTACGTCATCATCATCCTCTTTGATTGAACTAGCTTGAGCAGTAGGAAAACATTTTTTTTCATCTAACCAGTCCCACTGAAAAAGTTTCTGTCTCTTCCCACCATATTTTACGCCATATGCGTCGTATCCAATATCACAGCCGTGGTTCAGATCTTCGTGATTATAATAGAATGGCATAGTCAATACGTGCAGAGCTAACTATGCCACGGGTTTCTTTGCGATGCTTTTTTAACGTTTTGAGTACAGACATTTTTATTTCATCTGTCACAAAATTCTGTCTCAGACTCAGCTGGTGCGCAAACTTGGACCAGGATAGATACAAAATCCTTAGTTTCAATGGTTTATATTAACATGATGACTTATGGTACCGAGACATGGAGGCTCACAAAGGAGGCTGCGCACAAAATAAGTGCAATAAGTAGCACATAGAGCCATGGAACGCGCCATGCTTGGCATCACTCTTAGATCGAATTCGCAAGCAGACTAAAGTACAAGACGTCAGCAAGCGAATATTGGGGCTCAAGTGGAGTTGGGCAGGGCACTTGGCCAGACGTAGTGACGACAGGTGGGCTAAAGCCCTAACAGAGTGGAGGCCGAGAACTGGGCATCGAAATACGTCCACCAGCGAGATGGGTTGACGACATCAATAAGACAGTGGGTTGTACGTGGTTCAGATTGGTACAGGATCTGGAAGAATAGCAGAAACAAAGAGTGGCATATGCCCATCAGTGGGTCGACAGGGGCTGAGAATGATGATGATGATATTTACGTGGTAATCGATAGTTGCGTTGTCCATTGCCATTTTTACAAGGTCTACTTTTCAGATCAATATTCATAATTGATTTCTTTGCTTCAATGTGGTAACAAGGATCATAAATAAGTAACACATCCTGGGAAGAATATATATATACATTAAGTTGGGTGTATAGGCCAATAGCCTTGAGGATTAGGGCGGAGTCAAAATTTTTCCCCGCGCCAACCGCATACCCCCTCTATATTTTTACATTACATTTTGGCAGCAAGCTCACGCAAATATCGTCCTTTTTTCGTGGAATGGTAACCTTTTTTCAATTCTATAAACACTATTATTTTATGTCACGTTACTAGAAAATAATTATCATAGTTTCGTAGGATCACGAGCAGCATAGATCCGTCGTCCAGGAAAGCATGAGCGGCACTGACGGCTCGTCCCTCGCACCGCGCAAAGGCCCCGCAGATACTCGGAAGTTAAGAATCCGTTCCCAAATCTGCCGCTGTCAAGTTTAGGTATTTACGAAGTCCGGCAGGCACGCGACTCGTAAATGCGCGGCTCCCGGAACCTATACACCTCATTATAGGACAAATAATTTTGATCCTTTGTCATGTCGATCGAATGAAAATGTTTATTATAGTATATTGTGTATCTTCGTATTTTCATTTGTATTATACAGTTTTTTTATTTTATTTGTTAAGCACTTGACCACTTAGGTACTCATCTGATGGTAAGGTCGAAGAAGGAGTGAGCTTGCCTAGATAGAACCTGTTCACTCTGGACTTGAAGACTCCGAGATTATAATGGTCTGACAAGATGTCTACAAGTAAAAGAAATAGTGGTTCGCCCCGAACTGAGATTTCGCGAGTCGCGAGTACAAAACAAAAAAATAATAATATTCACAATCTTTGACTAATTGATCAAGCGAAGCGAGATTTCCAAATCAACTTGAGCAAATTGGCCGTATGTACGTATGTTTGTTTGTTCGAGGATAAGTTTCGAAGCATTGATCCGATCATCGTGAAATTTGATGTATAGTTAGGTAGTGTTGGCAAAATCCTGGTGTGACTAAATGAGCTAAAAATGTTTTGGGGTTGTTGAGATATTGGGGTTCGAGTGGGGTAAAAGAAATTAAAATGAGGCTATCAGGTCAGGTGTGACGTCAAATGAAAGGTATTTATTAGTACTTTTGGACTCCGTTTATTTATTATTTTATTTTTCGTAATAATTTTATAGTTTTTGAGATTTTAGCCATGATTTATGTAGTCAAAATTTATAGCTCATTAGTCACACCAAAATTGTGCCATCACTACCTACCTATGTATTAAATTTCACGATGATCGGATAAACGTTACGAAAGCTATCCTCGGACGAACATACATACAGCGCCGATTTGACCAAGTTGATTTAGAGATCTCGCTTTGCTCGATCAATTAAAGTAATGTCATTCGAATTTTACCGGTGTGCAAAGTTTCAGCTCAACCAGACAATTTTCTGAGGAGTTCCAAGGAACAGCTCCTGGCTCCATCATCAGATCAAACCGTTTTTAGTATAGTAAAGAGTTTTCAATTTAGTTCTACTGGTGTGCAAAGTTTAACTTCAATCGGACAACTTGCTGAGGAGTTCCATAGAACAGCTCCTGACTTCTTCATCAGATCAGAGAGTTTTTAGTACAGTAAAGTATTTTCATTTGAATTCTACCGGTATGCATAGTTTCACCTCAATCGGACAAATTGCTAAGAAGTTCCACGGAACAGCTCCTGACTCCATCATCAGATTAAAGCGTTTTTAGTATAGTAAAGAATTTTCATTTTATTTCTACTGGTGTGCAAAGTTTTACTTCAATCGGACAACTTGCTGAGGAGTTCCATGGAACAGCTCCTGACTCCATCGTCAGATCAGAGCGTTTTTAGTGTAGTTGAAAATTGTCATTTTAGTTCTACTGGTGTGCAAAGTTTTATTTTATTCGGACAACTTGCTGAGGAGTTCCATGGAACAGCTCCTGACTTCATCGTCAGATCAGAGCGTTTTTAAAATAGTAAAGTATTTTTATTTAAACTCTACCGGTATGCATAGTTTGACCTCAATCGGACAACTTGCTGAGGAGTTCCACGGAACAGCTCCTGACTCCATCATCAGATTAAAACGGTTTTAGTATAGTCTAACATTTTTATTTTAGTTCTACCAGTGTGCAAAGTTTTACATCAATTGGATAATTTGCTGAGGAGTTCCATGGAACAGCTTCTGACTACATCATCAGATCGGAGCGTTTTTAGTGTAGTCGAAAATATTCATTTTAGTTCTACCGATGTGCAAAGTTTTATTTCAGTCGGATAAATTGCTGAGAAGTTTCATGGAACCGCTCCTGACTTCATCATCAGATCAGAGCGTTTTTAAAATAATAAAGTATTTTTATTTAAATTCTACCGGTATGCATAGTTTGACCTTAATCGGACAACTTGCTGAGGAGTTCCACGGAACAGCTCCTGACTCCATCATCAGATCAGAACGTTTTTAGTATAGTCTAGAATTTTTATTTTAGTTCAACCGGTTTGCAAAGTTTTACATCAATTGGATAATTTGCTGAAGAAAAAAGTGTTTCAAAGTGATCCTTATAGATGTCGCATATACTTGAAAATTTACTAAGAAAGTTGCCTTACGCCCCTCCAAAAACTAAAAAAAATATTGGACGTTTTAAAGTGATCCTTGTAGATGTCGCATATACTTGAAAATTTACTAAGAAAGTTGCTTTATGCCCCTCCAAAATCTAAAAAAACATGGGACGTCTCAAAATGATGATGATGGATGTCGCATAAACATGAAAATTTACTAAGAAAGTCGCCTTATGCCCCTCCAAAACTAAGAAAAAAGGGATGTCTCAAAATGATAATGATGATGGATGTCGCATAAACTTGAAAATTTAGTTATCTCATGCCCCTCCACCAATAAATAAAATACAGTAATATAAATTTCACAGTACCCACAAGCCGTTTGGTTCCCTACAAAAACAGTATGAAAGTTACGGCAAACGAAATATACGGTGTACGGTATTTGCACAAATTTATTTTGTATGGGACAGTTTTTTTTTGTATGAAAGATCAGTTTTTTTAGATTCGTATATAAAAAAATGTCCTGAGCAACATTAGTTTTGGCGCTAATGCTTTAAGTCTTATACTTTCCGAGATACGAGGTGGATGGGAGCAAATGGGGGACAAAAGGGGGGACTGTAGGATTTATTCCCAACTCACCGAAACTCCCTCTATACAATCATACTAAACATTTCTACCCTACGAGGAAGCATCTGGGAGAACAATGATGTCAATGAGTTTTATAGATCTGTAAGTATCCATACAGATCAAATCACTCGGTTGCGCTATAATTGTATGCTGTTGCCTATAGTATTATATATACGTAACTATGTATAGTGCTCGTGACAAAGAGCGACACGTCCTCCCTCCAAAAGCGCTCGGCGCAGACTGCCGGTGGCCGCGTTGCGTTTCATCATTTTATATATGATTTAAAAAAAATCATATTATAATAATTAATGGATAGTACACTTCTAGTTTTTTTTATATGTAAATAAAAGGTTGAACTTTATTATAGTATGTGAATTTTAACTTATAAACTTTCTACTTTCGAATAAACGACATCTTTTGAAGCGTAAAATTGCGCAGTTTTTATTCGTTATTTTTTTTAAATTATTTTATTATATACTAATTTTTTTTAAACGCATTACAAAGAAGACAATATTTTTGTTGTAATGTTATTTTTGTTAAAAACTTTACGACTCGTTTTTTGGGTGAAAACAGGGTTAGATAGTTCACTCAATTGCTCATTTTACGAGAACGCGAGTTACAAATTAATTTATTTGACGAATGTGATATGTTTAAATTTTCTTTTTCGATCGTATAAGTTTTGATGAACCAAACTTTGGGTGTATTTATTTTTGTTTATCTCTCTTTATCAACCGAGCCACAGACTTGGTCGAAATATTCGCATAAAACGGGTAACAGAAGACAGGGCCCTTAAAGTCGTAAGCGCCAAATAGATTTCTTCTAATTTAAAGAATACTGTTCAAGTAATCAAAAATTTATTTTGGCGAATCTGTTACCCTTCTTTTGCTTTATTTTTCAATATAAATCCAAAGGTTGCCTGGAAGAGATCGCTTTTAGCGATAAGGCCGCCCATTGTACCTATGATTTAAAAATGTATTTTCTTTTGTATGTTAATATGTAATGGTGTGCAATACAGAAATTATCTATCTATCTATCTATAAAAATCAAGTCAGTAATTCATATTGATTCGGAGAAGGCAAATATGTATCAAAGTTGAGATATTGTAGATGTTTTTTTTCATCACACACATGCAACTAATCAAACTAGCTTAGCGCTTTTCTACAGAATGAAATGGAATATTAGGTGTAGCAGTCTAAGAATCCTAGGTTTAATATTTGAACAGCAGTAGGATCTCAAAAATCATGAAAATGTTGATTTTTTCGAAAGATCGGCCTTAAAAAAACATGACGCAAAAACAGATAAATGCTATGTCATAAAATTACGATTATTTAAATTAATTATGATTGACTTTTTAAATGAAGGAAGATTTAGTTACAGTTCGTACTGGTATAAATGCGGCTGAAGACGAGTAGACAATCAGTTTGTTTATAGAGCTGGGACACAATCAGTAGACCGCCTGCGGGGACGCAATAAGCGTAATCCCCGCCCGCGCCCGACCGAAGATATTACGACTTACGACAGACGTTGACAAATTATTTATTATCTAAGTGCTTTTATATAAATCTCTGAATGGAATCGTTTTTAAATTTAGAAGGCTGTTTAGTCTTAGATCGACTCTATTAATAATAAGTTTTTTCTTGAAAAATTACTTTTTCAAAACAAGAATTTTTATAAAATTCATAATCAGAACCGCAAGCAGATTCAAAGAAGTCCAAACGCACGCACGGCACGCCGTGGAAGCAAACCTATCAAAAATTTAATTTGTAAGCACAAATTATATGCGTTTTGACCGCTTCCATATTGGGCTTTATAGCAATATCCTTTTCCTAGATAGATTGCAAACCAATGCTGTTGACGCCTATCTCGCCAAATTACACAAGTCAAAGTATGAAGTCGACCAAGGCACAATTTTGTTAAAACTTAGCTGTTAATGACTTCAGAAAAAAAAATCCTCCGCCATCTTGGAGGTCGCGCCATATTGGACATACATCTTGGATGGTCCCCCATATTTTAGATTTAATGTGACGTTGTATTAGTTTTCGTGTTCTCCTCAGCAAGCCCTTTCATTTGATACTCATACTGTGGTAGTGCAGAATAAATAACTAGTCCGCCATCTTGGATGATCCGCCATATTGGAATTAGAATGACACAAGATTCCACCCGGACAAACATACCTACATACATTGCAAGTTAAATAAAATCCTGTAAAATTGCAACAAAACAGAGGAGATTTTCATGGGTACGTCATATTTGTTGGCCACTTTATTTAGAAAATCCTCATTTTATACAGAGTTTTTTTGTAGATAATTAAATCTATCCTAAAAGTAAAGTGGTAAAGTTTTCGAGTTTGTTTGGATGCAAAGGGTAATCTCTGGAACTACTGACCCGATTCTGAAAATTCTTTCACTAATATAAAGCTACATTATAACTGCTATAATATAATAATTTAATAAACAAATAATCTACTACACAAAGTTAAGCAAGCTCACTTCAGAAACTCATTTTTGGAATCGAAACAAAATCTTTATTCTTATGTTTTGTAATAATACCGAGAACACTTCTATAACAATACCAGAAAAAAAGTGTCACTTCCAGCAATTGTAGATCCTGTGGTCAGTTAGGGCGGGCGGGCGGCTAGGGCGGCGCGCGCGCTCCAGTCAGCTTCCGCCCGCGCCGCGTCGCCCGCCCAGCGGCACTATTCAAACAAACCTCGTTATCATCGACAACTTGCAAGTGCTTGTTAAACTGTTTTTACAGGAAGTGATCATAAGTTTTGATTGTTTTAAAAAATTGTTTTGTATTCTGTCGTTTAAATAAATATGATGAGATAGGGTACCGCTGGTAAAGTATTCCATTATGTGGATTATTAAAGACATAAGAAAATTAATCTAGCCCAACTTGTTTGAACTTCGACATTTCCAAAAAGTAAAATGGCTGATAAGCTAAATGAGTACCAAGGTGTGACAGGGAGACTCCACGGTACCAGAGACAGGTACAAGGAGAGGTGGTCCAGGTGGAAGGAGCAGCATCCCCGGGGAGTGAAGGAAGTGGTGGCGGAGTCTCTGTTCGGAATCCCTAACTCTGATAACCCCCCGGAGAGAGTGTGGCAGGACAGCGCTTATAGTGATTTGTTTAGGTAAGTACTGCTCTAAAAATTACGAATGAACCTTGACATGATGGACGACTGCGGGTTTAAACCCAGTCTGGTAGGTAGCTTGTGAAATTATTTTAAATGTTAAGAGTGTCGGTGAACAGCTACAAATAGAAACATCTAATGAATGACCATTTGCTTTTGAAACTGCCATCCCAAAACTACGACGATAGTTAGATAAATCATTTTTATAAGCCAACTTCAAATGGCAAATTCTATGGTAAAAAATTCGTGTTAGAGGTATCTCATAAATAGTATTAGTTCAACATCACCTAAATGATAGATTTTAATGTTTGTAGACTTATCTTTAAATATGTTTTGGACCTAGTGTATATTAGATTAAAAAAAAAAAATTAAAGATAAAAATATATAAATAGGTTTTTTTCGTCAAAATGAGCATGACATACAAAAAAGAACATTTTTCATCATCATCATCATCACCCACAGCCTGATTTCACCCATTGTTGGGTATATAGGCCTTCCCAAGTTTGTGCCATCCACCACGATCCTGCGCTAGTCTCACCCATTGACGGCCCGCGACTTTAACGATGTCGTCCACCCATCTCGCTGCCGGAAGTCCTAACCTTCTACAGCCGTTCCTCGGCCAACATTCAGTCGCTACCCTGATCCACCCGTCAACGCCAAGTCTTGCCAAGTGTCCCGGCCAAGACCACTTGAGTTGCATAACTCGATTCCCAACGTCAAGATCATTTTTACATGTCATAAATAAATGTGATTCTCGTATCTCTAACAATATACTATGATTAGTAATTAAACCACTGATATTTAAACTGTATGTTAATTATATTGTATACTGTACTTATATTTATCTATTTCGTCAGATTATAAACCCATTATAAAAAGAAGCCTCTAAACGTTAAATCCACCCCTAACTTAATTTAGCAGCGTGGCCGAGACAGAATTTTCCGGTTACTTATCTTGAAAGTAGTTTAAGTAAAGAGAATTTAAATAGTAAACAAATTATTAATTAAAAAGCCGGCCAAGTGCGAGTTGGAATCGCGCACGAAGGATTCCGTACCATTATTTATAAAAACGGCAAAAAAATCACGTTTGTTGTATGAGAGCCCCAATATTTGTTTTATTTTAATTTAATTATTTATTTTAAAGTGAATATACGACTAAATTTATCATAAGGGGGTTGTTGCCATACTCGCCACGCTTGGCAGGCGGGTTGGCGAGCGCAGTATAGGTATTGAAAACACGAAAAGACGCTGCTGCCCATCTTTCGGAGATATCCCTTAGCAGACTCCTACTGCATCCACGGGCAAGAGTGGAGGGGCAACATTCTATTGCCGGCGCCCCACGGCACAACACCCACGCGCAGAACAGATGGCCGATGGGGCCGAAAGGTTCTCGAGTGGAGGCCACGGACCGGCAAGCGCAGCGTAGGACGTCCACCCATCATAAGATGGGCAGACGACTTGGTAAGAACCGCAGGTCGGTGTTGGATGCAGGCCGCTTCCAACCGCAGTTCCTGGAGATCAATGAGGGAGGCCTTTGTCCAGCAGTGGACGTCCTACTGATGATATGATGATGATGATGATACGAATAAATATTCTGTGAATATTTCAAGCGTCTACATGTTGTCGTTATCACTATCGAGCTAAAACGAGTAAACAAATCACGTTTGTTGTATGGGAGCCCCCTTAAATATTTATTTTATTCTGTTTTTAGTATTTGTTGTTATAGCGGCAACAGTTAAACATCATCTGTGAACATTTCAACAGTCTAACTAACACGGTTCATGAGATACAGCCTGGTGACAGACGGACAGACAGACAGACAGCGGAGCCTTAGTAATAAGGTGCCGTTTTACCCTTTGGGTACGGAACCCTAAAAATTAAACAACTCGACTGCTAAACGAACGGTATGGAAGTAAACAAACTTGCTCATTTAAATAATCGCATGCGGTGACTATAATTAATGTGATAATGGGATTTTTTAGTGCATAATATTGATTAAACACAAATATTTTCAATCACACCCTCGTTATTCAGATGATTCCTATGATTCCTTTTTTGTAAAAATCAGTCAAGCTGTTTAGCCTACACGATGCGCCAAATGTACCTACATACATACACCCTAAAACATTACCCTCTTTCTCCAAAGTCCGGTAAAAATAACTACTAAAACAAATATTGACTTGAAAACTTTGCAATTTACCTTCAATTCGCCGACGCCTTTTTAATTACTTGGAAAATGATCGTTGATAGAGCGAAGCGAGATCTTTAAATCAACTTGGGCAAATCGGCGTTGTATGCATGTATGTATGTATGTAATATGTTTGTTTGTCCGAAGGTAACTTTCGAAACGTTTATCCGATCATCGTGAAATTTGGTATATACTCGTAGGTAGGTAGTGATGGTACAATTTT
The DNA here is from genome assembly GCA_918857605.2 of Philereme vetulata. NCBI lineage: Eukaryota > Metazoa > Arthropoda > Insecta > Lepidoptera > Geometridae > Philereme > Philereme vetulata. Next base: position 1,542,020 of record OU975423.1, on the reverse strand, counting down.
GGTATGACTCAACGAGCTAATAATTAGCCATAATAAAAATTGAATAAATTACCAGCCCACAGTATTGAAATTTGGTATGCGTCTACCTTTAGTTTCACAAATATAGGGAAAAGTCTGAAATCCAGAATAACTGCAATTTCTACCCCAAAAAAGTTAACCAATTTACATGAACTCCCGTTACCTGTAATTTGAATGAAACACAGTTTTTGGTTACTTTCAGTACATAAGTTTTTGGTTATGCATTTCGTGGCACTATTTTGGTAGTCAAAGATTACCAAATAGTATTTTTTGTTTTTATGGGAGATTAGCGAGATCTCAGTTCGGGGCAAACCACTAGTTTATTTTCAAGCCCAACTGCAATCTGAGGAATCCTTTTTTTAATTTAGAGGGCGATGCTGAGCTCCGGATGAGGTTGGATAATTGATGTAGGTACTGGCTAGTCAGAAACATATTTTTTTTTAATGTTTATTGATTCATTCGACGACCTCCGTGCAGTGGGCGAATAGACAGCTGAGACGTAGGAGGTTGCGGCTTCGATTCCCGCCGCGGAACAAGTAATTACATGATCTACAGATATTTGTTCCGGGTTTGATTGTTTCTCTTTATGTTTTAAGTATGTATTTACTATAGGTATTCTATAAGTTATCTGGTTCCCATAGCTATAGCATAGCTTTGCTCAGTTTGGGGCTAAATGGCGCGATGTGAAATGTCCAGCATTATTTATTGATCGATCGAAGTGAGATCTCTAAGTCAACTTGGGCAAATCGGCGTTGTATGTATGTATGTATGTTTGTTTGTCCGAGGATAACTTTCGAAGTGTTTATTCGATCATTGTGAAATTTGATATAGGTAGTGTTGGTGTGACTAAATGAGCTAAAAATGTGAGGGGGGTTGTTGAGATATTGGGGTTCAAGAGGGGTAAAAAAAAATGAGACTATCCGATCAAGCAACACGTCTACTAAAAGGTCTTTGTAGGTACATTTCGACCCTGTTTTTATTTTTAATTTAAATCTTATAGTTTTTAAGTTATTAGCCATAACAAAAACTGAACTTTGACAAAATTCACAGGGTACACCAGTGACCCGACAGTGCTGAAATTTGGTATGCGTCTTTAATGACACAAATATAGGCAAAAGTCTGAAATACAGAATAACTGCAATTCGTATCCCAAAAAAGGAACCAAATACATGAACTTCCGTTACCTGTAATTTAAATGACACTGTAGGTCAAGTTTTTTGGTTTCTTATTTCGGGGCACTATTTTATTAGTCAAAGATTAAGGCCGGCTTGCACAATGATCCCTAAACGTATTTAGTGACTAAACATGTTTAAGTTTTACGTATTTGTATGATTTGAAAACTCCTTAAATCATATTTAGCCCCTAAATACGTTTAGGCATCGTTAATAATATATTTTTTTATTTTGGAAGACTCGCGAGGTCTCAGCGCGGGGCGAACTACTAGTTTATTTGTTTTTTTGGCTTCATTTAATGGCATCATTGCATTTTTTTTTGCGAAAAATATATATAAGAGCCTTTAGCACCTCGTTTACTCTGCAGGCTACCAGACTCTGGAATGCCCTACCTGTCACAATTCGTCATGCAAAATCTCTTCCTATCTTTAAAAACATGGTCAGACAACACTTTCTGTCATCCATCGCTCACTAGGCCATTTATTTATTTATACATTTTTATAATTTACGTATGTAGGTATGACAATATATATTTTATGTATCTTAATATTAATATTTATGTAATTTTATGATTATATTATTTAATATAATTCTGCATTTTATTGTATATTGTCTATATTTTTCATGTATTTTATTTTAATTGTTTTTATTTAATTGTAATTATATACTTGTTCTAGGGATTCTAATAATATCATACGCCGCCGTCCTTATTTGTTCATATAGATCCTGTCCATCCAAAGGTTGCCTGGAAGAGATCGCTTTTAGCGATAAGGCCGCCCATTGTACCTATGATTTAAAATTGTATTTTCTTTTATATGTTTGTATTTAATGGTGTGCAATAAAGAAATTATCTATCTATAAGAGCGTTTTAAGAAACATAAGAAGAAACTGAGATAATTGTGTTTATAAGATGAAATAAAGTTAAAAATTGTTTCACAGGAGGAAAAGTAGAATTGAGCTTATGCGGATATCAGCAGCAGTAATGGGCATAGAATTCTCATACGCTGGGGAAACTGCCTTTGTCTCCCCCACACTCCTGCAAATAGGGGTGCCACACCAGCAGATGACCCTGGTCTGGGCACTCTCCCCTCTTATAGGGTTTTTTATGACCCCGCTACTGGGGTCACTGAGTGATCGATGCAAGTCCAGATTTGGAAGACGAAGACCTTTCATTGTAATGATGTCTGTGGGAGTTTTGTTTGGTAAGTGAAAATCCAGATTTTTTTCTTTCTTTTAATTAGACCTTTCTTTTTAGATCACAAAGCACCTTCTTGAGTCAGACCAGTCGGATATAATTAGGATAGATACACTCATCATCTTTTAAATTCGTGTGGGAGTAGTTCGTCGGTGGCCAGGGTTCAAGCTTTTTATTAACTTGCAATGTATGTATGTTTGTCTGGGTGTAATCTTGCAACTCATATTTGAACCCGTTCCCCACAACCGGTTGAGCTGAAATTTGGAATACATATGTATGTAACTTTGGTGACAATGCAATAATATGGTATCATGGAGGTAGTCTCATGACCGATACGGGTGCTAGACAACGGAACTTCTGAATGGATTATAGTATGCTAGTAGTGTTTGGGCTAATTTGAATCTGCTTACGGTTCCAATTATGAATTTTATAAAAACTTGTTTTGAAAAAGTAATTTTTCAACAAAAAACATATTTTTAGTATACACAACAATATGTATACGTAGTGAAACATATTAATTAAAGGTTAACCATCTTTATACCTGCAGTCAAATAAATTGGTGTACTTTGATTTGATAACTCTGTCTCTGTTAAAGAAAGAGAAAAGAAAGAAAATAAAAATATTTTATTTAGCAACAAAAAGCACACCTTAGGACTAATATGTTGAAAACAGATAATTTTTAAATTAACTTATTGTTGAGAGAGCTTAATAACTAAACGGTTTAGTCGGTGGTCTTCACACTAGGCCAAGCCTGTATCGTGAAGACCTTGAAATTCTTATATAGATTATTCAGTTGTTGAGGTGTAAACACTAATAAATTAAATTAATAATGTTTGAAATATATATATAAAACAGTTTAAAATAACAATTGAAAACCTATATACTAATATAACCTAAATTTATAATGCATAAATAAATATATATACAACTTCTAATAAAGAATTGAATATAAATATGTATATAATATATTTAAATATATATAAGTAATATAATGTAAATGCATTGGATAAATATTTGGGACTTTTAGGTTGTAACACTCAGAATAGTCTCAGTATCATCGTACGTCAGAGTAGTTAGCCACTTTTGTATTAATTGTTTTGCTTGTCTTACAGATTTATATATTAGATCGCAAAATTTTAGAACATTATTATAAACACATGCTCTTACATTCTGGCCAAAACGTTGCGCAAAGGATGTATTGATTGGCGGGGTAGGAATTTTATAGATTCGTTTGCTTATCAGCTCCAAGTAATTTTCTGATGAAAGTAAATGCTTATGCGCTGATACCGATGTTTTTAAGATAAAAAGTTGCCGGACACTTAGAACACCACTTTCTTTGTACAATTCTGTAGTTGGATATCTATAAGGTTTCATAAGCATGACTTTGATTACGGAGCGTTGCGCTCGTTCGACTTGAATAAGGCAAGTTTTAGCGGCACTGTTACGTTTTCACTATTAAATGGCTGGACCAGTTTCGATTCAATTTGTGAAACGATAGATTATCTGTATTAATTGCCAAAATACGAGTGCAAAACCGTGGGCGACAGCTCATAAGAAATTAATTGAACGATAATGTTAAAAAATATTATATACCAGTCAAATGGGTCATCTTGACCCAAATGGATCAACTTTACCTTAGCCTTCCTTGCATGATAAAAACTCAAATTAGACAAAATGGTAATAGGGTAGGATTTTTATTACTATTTTAGTAGCTATCTAATGAATAACTGGTATCCCAAAGCATTTTTCGAGCTGGTAACATAGACAGTTGTCAAAAAATTTAAGATTGTTTTAATAATAACGGTAATTTAACTAACAGGCCATGTTGGCAACACATCAACGAATACTATCTTTACCTAATTTGCTTAGTAGCAGGTAAAGTTGCCAAAATTGTGTCATCTTTACCTGATTGTTATTTTCCGTGGTAGCGCCGTAACTATGAGGCTTAGGAACACAAATTATGAATGAACTAAAGGGAAAGATTGCTTAATTACATAAAAACTGAATATTAAACCCCACTAGTAAAACAAATACGCAATATAGGTATTTTCTTAAAAAATATGGTAAAGATGGCCTACTTGACGGTACCTAAAATAACATTTCTTTTTAATTTCATAATCACAAACGAGTACAAAGTCAAAGTAAATCACTTTCCATAACAAATTTCCGAATACATTAAAATTGTAGCCTTTTGATATTATGTTTGGAATATTAAATACTCTTATTCATAAATTGTTACTAAACTATTTAGTATTATGAGCACCTGATGAATCTCACTATGTAAACGACTCACTCCACCGATCGTTATCTTGTGGGTAATGAAGGCATTCATCTTGATTAACTAATTAAATAGATATCAATATTACATTTTCGGTTTCATGCGTTATTTAGACATCTTCAGGATCATAGGTTACATAAAATGAAGACTTAAGGTGGCGTTTCGCGTCGCGACAGAGACTAGCGACCGAGACAAGAGACTGAGACGAGAGTCGGCGACCGTTTTTTTTTTATACATGCGTTTGACCACTATCTCGCCTGATGGTAAGCGATGATGCAGTCTACGATGGTACACGCTTGCCTAGAAGAAACCTATTCACTCGCGACTTAAAGATACCCAGGTTGTAGCTATCAGGAAACACACTCTGGCAAGGCGTTCCACTCTTTGCTCTTTGGCGGTGCGCATAATATACGTCGAAGAGAACCGCTTTGTGCGAATGGGAGGTATTTCTACCATATAGCGGTGGCGCACCGCAGAGCGTCTGATTGTCCGTTGATAGAATGGAGATGGTGGGATCAGGTTGAAAAGTTCCGCCGCACACTCCCCGAAATGTACTCGATAAAAAACCGAGAGGCTAGCAACCTTTAGTCGATGCTCCAGGCTGAGGAGCCTTGCATCAACTAGCTCATCGTTGCCAATGAGCTTCTTGGCTCTTTTCTCAATCGATTCCAGAGCTTCAAGTTGGTACTTCGCTGATCCGTCCCAGAGGTGAGAATAGTTCTCCAAACACGATCGGACTCGTACAAGTTGAGCAACTGTCCCGGTGTGAAGTAGTGCCTCACCTTTGCGAGTATACCAAGCTTACTTGACTTTAGGCAATGTATAAGCGTCAGTTCGTGAGCGAAACAGAGGCAGGAGACAAAGACGCGAGGCCGGAGACTACGCGACGGTAGCTGCCCCTGACCAGTAGTGTCTCGAGTCACGCTCGAAAAGTACGTGTGTTTATTGTAAAAAATGACTACTTTTTCTGACGCAGAGTGTGAAAAGCTGATTGAAAAGCAAATCATCGTCTTCTTCTTCCTCCAATAGAAGTTCTAGGTACTTGCCATTCCTTTATAGTCTAAATTAATATCACAGTACAACACAACTGACTCCATCGACCAGACACTCCGATACTGAATGCATTGTAGCTATGGTTGCGGTCTCGGTCTGGTTCCACAGTACATGCAGAAGAGACCGAGACACTTGTCGCAGTCTCCCGTCTCAGTCTCCTGTCTCGGTCTCCTGTATTTGTCGTGACGCGAACCGCCACCATTACCTAAACTACTTAAGGTGATTTATTGTGAATTATGTGTATTGTATTGTGTGTAGTAAATGTGTATGGACCTCATGAGTCTGAAATACAGATTATTATTATTATTATTTTGCGGTATTAACGTTTCTAAATGATTACTTTTATTTAGGTAAGCTAATAATAACACTTTGCCTAACCGGATGCATGACAAGGTGGAATTACACTTCACAGATTGTTGTATTGGAAAACAAATAATCACAATTTATTGCCACGATCATGTAATGTCATGCATTTTTCAGGTCTAATATTAGTCCCAAACGGCGAAGCAATTGGCTACGCACTGGGCGACGCTCTTCCTCTCAACCGTACCGAAATGCCTTCAGCCCTAGGCCCGCGCAGCTCTGTCCTGGAGACCGAGAGCCCGAACTACCACCCCTGGGGGGTGCTGTTCACTGTCCTCGGAACAGTTTTCTTGGATTTCGACGCGGACGCCTGTCAGAGTCCGGCGCGTGCTTATCTACTTGACGTGACAGTTCCAGGTCAGAGTTATTTGCGAATATTAGCTAGTTTTTATGTTATATTAATGTGCCAGTTTGTTTTACTTTGCACGTTATTCCTGGTATCGTTTTAGTAAAATTACTATCCTATCAAAAACATAAATGTGACATGAGAGCCAAGTTCAATATTATGATATATACCTTGGTTGTTGACTTCAACGACCAAATAAGTGAGATCTACATGGGTGCCCATTTCAGTGGCCAGTCCTGAAATATATTTATAACAACATGAAATATTTTATAATACATTAAAATATCATTTCTTCTTATAACTTAGGATAACATATTGAAGCCTAATGTCTGACTTGGCTAGTTCTCATATACGAATTATTATTAAGTATTACCCGTGCGCGATAAGTTGGGACCTGAACGCGGTGATGTCATATTGGCGTGTTTGTACCGCCCGCAAAAAAGCGAACATAACAAGCAGCCGCCCGCGGTTTCGTCTTTGTTTTTTTTAACCTAATTTATTATGTTACTCAGGGAGGACGCTGCTTTTTATCTAATCTTTTTTACACTATTTGAATAAAATAAAAATACAATGTTTAAGTTTATACATTTATTTTATCTATTATTTACATTATCTCATCTTCGTCACTACTTAGTGGATTTATGCCTTCTAGAGGTTGTTCTTCGTCCTCAGTCTCACTATAATCACTTGACGAAGAGGTATCCGATAAATTTACAATTAATTGCGATTCATTCGTCTCTTGTAAGAGGTCATCGTCCCAGTACTTTTGTCGAAGCCTGTCTAAAAAAACTGTCTGAAAAAACTCTAACACTTTTGGCACGAGGTTTCTTTCTCCGCTATGCAAAGGTTTACCCTTCATAATGATAACAAAAACATTTAACAAGAACTATAACAACAAAAACTACAACAACAAAACAATAACACAAACGAAAACTAAAAGAATTCCAGAGCGCGTCGTTACGTGACGTAGGCCAGTACGAGACTAAAAACCCTAGTAAAACATAGTGATGCGAACGGTACAATACGGGCGCCATCGGGGAAGTGCAGGGGAAGCGGTCGGGGAGTCGCATTCCTAGCAGGTCCCAAATTATCGCGCACGAGTAATACCTACTAAAACAATCATGGAAGAGCAGATGTTCGTGTAATATTACACACGGTGCTGCTCGCCAGTTCTGTTAGCTTGAACTTGGCTTGACACGCTACCGCGTGTCTAGGTTTGATATCCGTGGTATTTAATTTGCAAAACAGCATATTTGTTAAAAATTAAAAAGCATTTTACGTATTTGAACGATTTGGGTTTCGAGACACTGGGTCCACGGGATACCGGGGCCCATCGCGTTTTCAAAATTATTTCTGGGCGTCTGGTCGAAGCGACGGACGTGTGATCCGAGAGCTGGCGCTTATCTGGGTCAACGCATAAGCATTGCAATTCAGCGGGGCAATGCAGCCAGTGTTTTAGGGACACTTCCGCCTGGTAGTGATCTGGAGCAGTTGAGCTATCTATAGATCGGTTGCAACGGTCTTTAGATGATTCAACTGTTTCTTCTGTATTTTATTGGAAATATTTGTATATTCTTTCTGTTATTAAGTTAAGTTTTAAAATCTTCTACTTTCCTATTACTGCCTGAAATAAAGATTTATAAAAAAAAAGATTTAAAAAGCTCTTGACATATCTATGAGCTCGTTAGATTACGTCAAAAACTTTGACCCAAAATCGTAGGGTTTATGCATATGGACAATTGAAACTGTATTTGAAAATGAAATTTTGTGTTTACTTAGCATCCAGTTAAAATTTAATTTCTAAACTATACGCTCTAAATCTTAAGTACTGAACAATTCAGGCCATTAAATCTAACTCGGTTAGCAGCTACTTATGTACGAGTGGCTAAGCTGTATTGAGTGAGGTAAACAACATTGAATACACGGAATAGACATTTCTCAAGTGGGTGACCAAATCATTATTGAGTTTATCTTTCCGCATCTAGAAATACTAGGGTTTAACACGTCTTGTTTGTTTAAACTATAAATAGAGCACAAATGAGACAATAATAAAATTACTCATAGCAAACACCTGCATAAGATTTTATTGGTATCATTTATTGCAAGTCACTTATATTTTATAAACTTTTCTTAGAAGCAGTAATTTATCATAAGCCTGTTTATGCGATAAAATTGAGACAAAAAAAGTTAAATTTGAAAACCTTAACCCAGTTAATTGATACTCAGGAGTCTGATTCAATATTTATTCTGTACGTCACAGCATGTGACTTGGTGTGTATTTTTGTGTCGCCTCCAACAAAAGTGATGAACTAGAAAACAAGTCTTTATCAGCTTACGCCTGACCGTGATTGATTTATCTTGCTGCTAAGGTTATTTTGGGTTTTCCACTTGGCGTTAACGTGACTTTTTGGTGAAATTCTGTGTCGTAAAAAGTCTAGTTGAGAGTCTAGTCGTAGATATTTATTGTTTCATGTTTGTTTTACAATGCTTAGTACAACATTTTTGGTCCTAAACATGAGCCCTGCTGGGGCACTACGATACAATAATATAATTATGCACTTTTGAAAATTTTAAAGGGTCGGCAACGTGCGAGTAATACTTTGGTGTTACAAGCGTACATAGGCTACGGTAACCGCTTACCATCAGGTGGGCCGTATGCTTGTTTGCTCCCTCAGTAGTATAAATTAAAACCGGCCAAGTGCGCACTCTCACACACTCGCGCACGAAGGGTTCCGTAGCTATAAAACGGCGAAAAATCACGTTTGTTGTATGGGAGCCCCCTTAAATATTTGTTTTATTTTAATTTAATTATTTATTTTTAAAGTGAATACATAAGTAAATATTCTGTGAATATTTCAAGCGTCTACCTGTTGTTGTTATGAATATCGAGCTAAAACGAGCAAAAAAATCACGTTTGTTGTATGGGAGCCCCCTTAAATATTGATTTTATTCTGTTTTTAGCATTTGTTGTTATAGCGGCAATAGAATTACATCATCTGTGAAAATTTCAATTGCCTAACTATCACGGTTCATGAGATACAGCCTGGTGACTGACGGACGGACAGACAGCAGAGCCTCGGTGCCGTTTTACCCTTTGGATACGGAACCCTTAAAAGTGCATTGTGATAAATATTCATACTTCTCTTGAGTGAAATTTATAGTACCCAAATAAATGAAAACAAGCAGAAATCCAATGTCACACGTAGAGCTACGTGATTGCTCGGGGTTTGAAATACCGTAGTAGGTTAAGAACGTTAATAAAATCATAAATTATGATTATATTGTTGATGAAACTAAATATAAATAAATGAATTAAGTGAGTTCATTCAGTAGCATTTCAATAAGCCTACGACTATGATGTTTTATCTACATTAGCTTAATGATATTTGGGTACCTTACGTTAGCAAACAAGCAACTGATATGACAAGTACAGTACATTCGGAAGTTTGTTCAATATTTATCTTCCGTTATATGGGACGGCTTCATCTCAGAACTAATATTTGAATTTTCCAAATATTTAGCGTGAGAAGTCGCTGGAAAATTGGTTTGTCGCGTCAATAGCCCGGAGGGAAATGCGATATGGCATTCCAGGGTAATAGGGTTTCAGCACTTTCAGCGGCGCGGAGGTACTCGTAGACGCCAATTTATTACATCAAGTTAAACTAATAATTTTTTTTACTAAATTTATCGCTTACTCCTTAAGACTAATTATATATAGCTGAATTAGTTAGTAATTACTTACAGTTATGTATTAGTAAATAAATAAATACTGCTGGACATTTCACACACCGCTATCTAGCCCCAATCTAAGCAGACTTTGTTCTATGGAAACCAGATAACCGATGGAATAGTTACATACTTTTTTTTGTAAATACATACTTTTATAATATATAGAAAAACATCCAGATAACATAGATAACTCCATGTCTTGGGGTCCGCAGTTGGATGCTGTTAGTCGGAAGATGTATGCATCTGCGGGCTCACTCAGACGACTGCGTAACTTCTTACCTACCGCAACAAAAATTGCGCTTGCACAATCTCTTCTTCTCCCTGTCCTTGATTATGCTGATGCCAGTTATCTTGACCTTACGGAGAACCAGCCCAACAAGCTTGAGCGACTTCAAAATTTCTGCATCAGATTTATTTTCGGTCTCCGGAAATTCGATCATGTCTCTGAATTCCGTCTCAATCTCAAGTGGCTACCTATTCGTCTTCACCGGAATGCTCATATCCTTACCCTATTTTACAACATCCTTAAAAATCCGTTAACCCCCTCCTATTTGAAGGAACGATTTGAGTTCCTTCATTCCTCCAACCCCCGCCTACTCCGGTCGTCTGAAAATCTATTACTCAAAACTCCAGTGCACAGTACTGACTTCTACGACAAATCCTTTACCGTTCGTGCAGTACATCTCTGGAACGCGTTACCAGTATCAATACGGCAAGCCATATTAGCCATATTTAAATCCAGGGTTAAAAGTTTGTATTTGTCAGAAACGTCGTAGTATCGCAAAACTCATTTATATAGGCATATGTAATCGCATTTATCAGCTTATCTTTATAAACCATATTGTTATATTACGTATGTATAATAATATGTATTTATTATATTCTTTATATATATATATATATAATGTAAGTACATATGTTCTATTTGTATTAGTATTTATTTATAAAATTTATTATCTAGTTATATTTTTTATTTTGGTATTAGACGCACTCTCTTAATAAATAGTTTGGCCATAAATGTACACCACCGACCATTATCTTTGTTATAACAAAATCCTCTCCATCCAAAGGTTGTTTGGAAGAGATCGCTTCTAAGCGATAAGACCGCCCATTGTACTATTAGCTTTATATTTTCTATTTTGTTTGTATTTTTTTTTGTTTATACTGTGTACAATAAATGGTTTTCATTCATTCATTCATCCAGACCCGGAACAAATATCTGTGGATCATGCAAACATTTGTTCCGCGGCGCGAATCGAACCCGCTACCTCCTGCGTCTCAGCCAGCTATTCGCCCACTGAGCCACGGAGGTCGTCATATATCCAAACATACATAATAATATCCATACAGGTAACATTTGAGTATAAATTACGATTCAGGACTATGTTCTGCCAATAGTATTGTTAGTTCAAAATGTAGATTAAATAGGCGTGCAAATTAGTTAGTTAACCGTGTATAACTTTAATTAATTTAACAAAAAAGCTAAACCGCTCTGTTATTCCACAGAGGACCACGCAAAAGGTCTCAGCACCTTTACCGTTATGGCCGGCCTCGGTGGTTTCATGGGATACTCGCTAGGCGGCATCAACTGGGACGACACTCAACTGGGTAAAACTTTACATAATTCTATTTGGCTTCTGGACCCTACAACTAATAACTAATGCTATTACCAAGATTGTTAGTAAATTAAGCATGCAAACCTTACTTTCTATCACTTAATATTTTAACTTTACCCTCACTATACATTTACGAAATATCAATTTTTGTCAAAATGAATCCCGACTTATTTGAAAAGCCTACCCATTCACGCAGCAGACGCGACATATACCACCTGCGCCTAGTTAAAAGCAACACTGCTCTTCTTAATAAAAGTGTATGCGGTATGGCTCCAAAAATATATAATAAAGTACCAAATAGAATAAAACAATTGAATTTGACTGAATTCAAGCATTAATTGTTTAAATTTTTGAGAATTAGAGCTTATTATACTGTGGATGAGTTTCTTATGGACAAAGACATGCAAACTCGATAATAGCGTAATTTATTTAATTTTTAGAGATTTGACTTTGACTTTGATTGAATTCAATTCTAGAAATGTTTTTAATAGACTAAGGTATATTATATTAACTGCATTTGCATGCCAACTAATATGGTAAAACATGTCTGGAACATATATATTGTATTTGTCACATGTTTTTATACATATTTACCCATGTTTGCAAATGAATAAATGAATTATGAATTAATGTTAAATCTAAATATTTCAATTCCAAATGGTAGGGTAATGCTAATTGTAGTGTGCATGTTGTGTTCGTCTGTAAATTTAATTGCATGTAATAATAGCCTATAGTGTGACCATTAGTGCTGTGCACTCCCTGAGGTATGCGCGGCGAGGTGGGAGGCAAAGAAAAAACTGCATGAGTTCACATGAGATCAATACATGTCGGACATATCTTACGATATCAGTTTGCATTTCTAAGGCAAGACTTGTGGCGGGACGATGGTCGGAGGCTATCTATCTGTAATATGTTATACTTACTTAGTTGATTAAAATGTAACTTAAATATACTCATATTTTATTAAAAATATGCAGGTGATAAATAAGAACTAAACTTATAATTCAAAGGACTTGTTTTATTGAACATTTTTTATATTTACAAACAATTATATATTCTAACGAAAGTTATTCTGACATAGATTCTGTTTCAACTTCATCTTCCATTTCATATCACGAGATAACGCACGACCCATCTTTGAATATTTATCTCATGTGCGTCTGACATAGACAGTCCGATACAAATAACACTACCTGCCGCCACGAGCGTTGACGGCGAACTGACAGAGCGCAGCAGCCGATTCTCCCCCCCGTCTCGCCGCGCGCATACCTCAGGGAGTGCACAGCACTAATGGTCACGCTATAGTAAATAAACACGTACTCATATAAATTTTGTTAATGAGCCTATTAAATAAATTATATTGATGAACTAGACTGACTGTGTTTCCACAAGTCTGTAACGAAAGGAAACAATACCTTTCACACCATCTGCTCGACAATGTCAAATTATAAGTTATGTAAACCTCACCGAAAGCAGCTGATTAAATCCCTACGGTTCAGCCGGCAGTAAAGTTCTACTGAATTTCATTAATGATTTGAACACAAACGAACAGTGATTTGAATTTGGAACCTCATCTATATTAAAATTTGAATCAAAAAGACCTATACAATAAGAACTTTTTCGTTAATCGAACTAACCTCTGAACAGAATGCACCAACCTAAAATTATTTTTATTGTTTAGCAGAAAGTGTGTTTATTGTTTCCTTTCACGACGAAAATACTCTACTTTTCACTCAGGATTCCAGTAACTCCTTCGCTTTGCTCGTGAGTTAACTATAGAATCTTTCGTTACGTTCGGGATTGAATATAGCGCCCGTGACGCAAGACACTGCTTTATCCCCTCGTATAATAATTTATTATTGTAGAGTAAAGAAGTAGATTCTCATAATATTCATAGAATTTTCACATCTTCCGAATTTAGCCCTGCTTGCACAACGATCCCTGAACGTATTTAGCGACTAAACATGTTTAAATTTGACGTATTTGTATAATTTGACAACTCCGTAAATCATATTAGGCCATTAAATACGTTACGCATCGTTGCGCAAGTCGCCCTTAGGAAATGTGATTGATAATAGTATATTATGATACAAGTGAGCTAAGTTGCTCATTATACACGGCTATGGTTTGCAACCCGAGCCGTAGGCGCAGGGCGTAAATCATCCGAGTGTCTAGTGAGCTAGTTGTTGACGAGTTTCAAACGCACTTTTTCAACACACTTGCGAGGAAAAAACAAACATATATTGCATAAATCGTTTAATTATATGTAAGTAAACAGAGCATTTTCAATTTAACCGGGTAATACAGTTTTTGTAACAACAAAGAGGTTTTATGCCGCTGAAACTCCTATTACATTTTTGGAATAAATATATGTATCCCTAATTAAGACGAAAAAAAAGTGAAGTAGGTTGTATGGCTATATGTAATCAATCAACTTACATTTGGCGCATGCAAAAAAAAAAATTGCGCTCCAAAAATTTCCCATTTATTTGTTTGTATATTTTGTTGCTGTGTGTTAAATAATTGTAAAAATGTAAGTTTAAGTACAGAAGATTAACAATTGATAGATTTAACCCCGCCAGAAATACTAGATGCAGAACAAAACGCAAATGAAAGCCTAATACCTGCAAAATCTACAGAAAAGTACATGATACTACTGCTTACGATAGTTTCATACAATGGGAAAGCAACGAACAAACCCAGTCATTTTCTGAAAATGTGGTTTGGCGTATTTCTCTGAACTCGCCAATACATACAAACCCAGCTCCCTGTGGTGCATCTATTCCATGTTAAGAAGCATAGTTAAGCTCAAACATTGTGTTGATATCAAAACGTACTGTAACCCACAACCATGTACATCTCGTAGCATGAGTTATTTGGTGCCTTCTTCCAGTAATTTGTATAATTTACCTTTGTCGCCGACATTTAAACAAGAAGTAAATGAAGATACTAAAGAAGTGGCTAGTACCAATGTAACACAAACTGTGAAATCGCCATCAAAAACAATCCAATATCGTTTTGAAAATTGTACATTCACCAATTATTTTAATAATTAAACGATTTATGCAATACATGTTTGTTTTTCCTTGCAAGTGTGTTGAAAAAGTGCGTATGAAACTCGTGAGCAACTAGCTCACTAGACACTCGGCTGATTTACCTACGCCCTCGCCTACGGCTCGGGCTGCAAACCACACCCTCGTGTATAATGAATGAGCAACTTAGCTCACTTGTATCATAATATACTATTAGATAAAAAAAATCAAATCAAAAATAATCTTAAAACGAATTTTTGTCTGAAAGCTGAATTGTCCTTGTGTTTATAAAACGTGCTAAATTGCTGGTTAAACAAATTTTAAGCGTTCCCGAGGAAGCTAACTGTAATTTTCTTGACAGGCGAATTTGTCTGGCTTTATTATTTTGTTTGTGTGGTTTGAGGTTGCTTTAAGTGGATTATTTAGACTGGTTGGCTTAAAACAATATTTGTTGGTGTTAATGAACCTGTTGATATTTAAATACATATTGCTGGACATTTCACACAGCGCTATCTAGCTCCAAACTAAGCAGAGCTTGTACTATGGGAACCAGATAACTGATATAAAACTGATATACATTTTTGAAAATTCATCATCATCATCATCATCATCAGCCGGTAGACGTCCACTGCTGAACATAGGCCTCTCCGTTAGATCGCCACAACGAGCGGTTGGTAGCCGTTTGCGCCCAACGGCTCCCCGCGATTCATACTAGATCGTCGGTTCACCTTGTGGGAGGCCGGCCTACGCTGCATCTTCCAGTCCATGGGCTCCACTCGAGAACCTTTCTTCCCCAACGGTTATCGATTCTACGAGCGATGTGGCCTTCCACTTCAACTTGTTAATTTTGAGAGCTATGTCGGCAACTTTAGTTCTTCTGCGGATTTCCTCATTGCGGATTTTGTCACGCAAAGAAACCCCGAGCAAACCCTCTCCATAGCTCGTTGAGCGACCTTGAGCTTGGTCATGAGGCCATGAGTAAAGGACCACGTTTCAGTGCCATAGGTCATCACTGGCAACACACACTGGTTGAAGACTTTAGTCTTCAGGCTCTGGGGAATTTTGGACGAGAAGATATCGCTAAGTTTCCTGAACGCTGCCCCGAATCCCGAGTTGGATTCTTCGTGCGACCTCTTTGTCGAAGTTGGACTTACCTAATTGGACAGTTTGTCCTAGGTATACATATTCGTCGACAACTTCGAGAGTATCGCCCCCAACAACTACCGGTACGGGTGCAACATGGATATTTGACATGATTTTCGTCTTATCCATGTTCAATTTAAGACCCACCTGTTGGGAGACCCTACTGAGGTCGCTGAGCATGGTACCGAGTTCCTCGAGAGATTCGGCCATAATGACTATATCATCGGCAAAACGAAGGTGAGTGATGTATTCGCCATTGATATTGATGCCAAGTCTGTCCCAGACCAAGAGTTTGAAAACGTCCTCCAATGCGTTCGTGAACAGTTTCGGAGAAATTACGTCTCCCTATCTCACGCCTCTCTGCAATTGGATTGGTTCCGTACTCTGGTCTTGTAGACGGACTGACATAGTGGCGTTACTATACAAACACTTCAACACTTCGATATACCTATAGTCGATTTGGCATCGCTGAAGAGACTGCAGTACCGCCCAAGTCTCGATTGAATCGAAGGCTTTTTCATAGTCCACAAACGCTAGACATAACGGCCGATTATACTCTTCGGTCTTCTGTATAATCTGGCGTAGCGTGTGAATGTGGTCTATGGTACTAAAGCCTTTTCGGAAACCGGCTTGTTCGGGAGGCTGGAAGTCATCGAACCTGCGTGCGAGACGCTTCGTAATCACTCGAAAACAGCTTGTAAACGTGGCTCAAGAGCGAGATGGGCCTGTAGTTCTTTAATAAGGTTTTATCACCTTTTTTAAAGAAAAGCACCACCACGCACTTATCCCACGCTTTTGGCGTGATTCCTTCAAGGACGACGGAGTTAAATAACTTCTAGAGGACTTGAAGTACCGGTTTTCCACCCGCTCTCAGAAGTTCTGCCGCAACTCCATCCTCACCTGGTGCCTTGTTGTTTTTAAGCTGTTTCAGAGCGATCCTAATCTCGTACAGGCTGATATTCGGGATGTCTTCGGTATAGTGTCGGGTTAGTTTGGCTCTGGTGTCCTGAGCCAACTGACCAACGGGGTTTTGTGTTGAGGTGTACATCTGTCCATAGTACTTTTAGACCTCTCTCAGAATCTCCGGTTTCGATGAAATGATAGTGCCGCTGTCGGTCTTCAGCTTAGTCATTTGGCTTTGCCCTATAGACGAATGCTTTGCAAACACTTTTGAACCTCTGTTCTTTTCTATTGCGACCTTAATACGAGATGTATTAAAGGTACGCAGATCGTGTCGCATAGATTTCGAGATTCGACTATTAAGCACGCCGTAGGCCGACATATCAGCTGAAGACTGCAATCTCATTTCATCCCGGTCCTCCATTAGCTTAATGGTTTCATCTGAGAGTTTCTGGTGCTTAGTTCGGCGGGGGGCCTTAAAGAACTTAGATCCCACCGCTTGGACAGTTTCCACCAACCCGTTGTTTATCTCGTCAATATCATTGCAGCTGGCTAGGCGCTGGAAGCGATTGTGCAGTTCTAGCTGAAAGCTCTCGGGGTTTTGGATTTGGGCAGGATTTGGACGGAGCGCAGACTTCATCAGACGTGCCCTTTCAAACTTAACATCAATATTCAATGTGCCTCTAACAATGCGGTGATCGCTCTCGGTTTTTACCCTGCTGATCACGGAGACAACATCAAATATTTGCTTCTTGGTCTGAAGTCTATCTCATTTCTAGTGAAACCGTCGGGGCTTATCCACTTTCTGGCTGGCCGCTTCTCATAGAAGGAGTTCATCATGAAGAGGCCCTCCTTCTTCATGAAGTCGGCCAGTCTCTGGCCCCTTCGGTTCCGCCGCCCGAATCCAAATGGCCCCACTCTTAGCTCATCGTCTTTCCTTGTGCATAGCTTTGCGTTGAAGTCCCCCATTACAACCGTGAAATGAGTCTTGGAAGTATGTATGGCCTCGGAGATCTCTTCATACATGGCTTCCACTTCATCGTCTGGGTGTGTCGAGGTCGGCGCATATACCTGTATGACCTTCAACGAATACCTTTCGGTTATTCTGAGTATAAGGTATGCTACCCTGTTCGACACACTGTCGACTTTTGTCACGTTGTTAACGAGGGACTTGCGGACGAGAAACCCGACACCACCCTGGGATAGTTGATCTCCCTCCCGGTAGAAGAGCAAGTTACCGAAGTTAAGGATCATCGTGTCCTGACCCTGTCTTCGGACTTACGACAATCCTAGGATGTCCCAACGTAGCTTGCTCAGTTCTTCTTCCAGCTCGACAATCTTCTCGTCAGCCCTGAGCTTTCGTGTGTTGTACGTTGGCAGGTCCAGTCGTCGGTGGTGGTAGCTGGATCGCTGCCGGGGATTCTTAGCACCCCCTGCTCCGCCACTGCCCTGGTTGCTACCACTTCCAGGGATGACGGAGCCACCGGGGACTGGGGGCCGTTTGTATGTTGTGTCTGTCATAGGGGGGGTTTTGCCATAATCACTTCGCTTGGCAGGCGGCTTGGTGATCGCAGTGGTTGGTGATTAGTACACAGAAGAATGCTGCTGCCCATTCCCTGGAACATCTCTCTTTGCCGGCTCACACGGCTCCCGCGGGATTAGAAGGGGTGGCCCTATTATTACGCCGGGACCACACGGCAAATTCATACTTATAATATATAGAGAAGGAAAGAAAGAAGAAAGAAAATACATTTATTTGCAGAAATAACAAAACAAAGACATACACAGTAACAGAAATAATACGACAGTAGGAGTAGCAATATAACAAACATAAATAGAAAACATCAAATATACATAGGCAGTTAGTACGTCCAGGTTATGAGCTAGGATCCAGCTCAGCATTATGCGCCACGCACTAGTAAATACGAGTACGCAGCGCGCTGATCTTCCGCCGGCTCCTACATTCAGTACAGGATAGTCCGATTTTATTAAAAATAAAATTATATAAATTAAAGATAAAACAGATATATATAAATATAAATTTAAAGGATATTGAACCTGTATGTATGCATGTTGGCAAGTTGTAGTCGTTTCAGATTGAGGTAGTGTGGGTGTTTATGTGTTTAGTGTTAGCGAAAGTATGCAAAGTGGGTTTTCCGCTAGCAGGCCATTTGCATAGATAGGAGAAACAACCAGACCCGGAACAAATATCTGTTAATCATCCAAACATTTGTTCCGCAGCGAGAATAGAACCCGCTACCTTCTGCGTCTTTGCCGGCTATTCGCCCACTGCACCACGGAGGTTGTCGATAGCATGATGCTGTCGGGAAAAAAAGTCAAATAATGTGTTTTTTAAAGCAACTTTTTAGCAATTTTAGATTAATAAAACTTTTATTGCACACATTTACAAAATTACATTGACAAAGAAACACACAAAAATAAAGATACAATGAGCGGTCCGATCTCTTCAAGACCTACATATATCCAACTATCTAAAAGCAAACATACATTTTGTACGCTTCAACGATTTTGCAGGTGACTTTTTCGGCGGCCACGTCCGAGCGGTCTTCTCCCTGATCACTGTGATATTCGTTGTCTGCGTGTCCGCCACGGTGTCCAGCTTCAAGGAGATCCCTCTGCGCGAGCTGACGGAACAGGACGAGTTCAGAAAGCTGGCACAGAATGAGAGGATACAGGAGAGCATTGACCTGGCTGATGAGGCTGACGGCGTGGGCTTGAAGAGCAACGCGAGCTACGGGGCTGTTAATCAGAGTGAGGTTAGATTATTTTATTTTATTTATTAAGGAACAACAAACAACTACATCATACTGGTTAAATACAATCCATGTAGGTACATTTTGAGAATGTAAAAATGATTGATAATGTAGCCCACAACGTTATCCACACATTAAAACAAATACTACATAGTTACGAATAAGGAACTGTTAGAGAGTCTAAGAATACAGCGACAAGTGTCTAAGTCTCTCATGTTTACAGGAGTAAGTAAAATAAAGATCTACTTAAGTACTAGAAAATAGGGTTACAGTATGAAATTATACAACTAGTGTAACTAAGATAAATACAGGTCAGAATCAGCACCAAAAAGGATAATATTAACTAGATTTTTAATTTATAGATATTACAAGCAAAAATAACTATATATACAAAGTATTATACGACGAATGGGGACACGAAGCCCCGAGTTAGTGCGGCAGGGTTGCAGGTTCTCGGGACGACGTAGCAAAGTCTTGTGACAAAATCAATGCAATCAAATATATTACGCACAACGTTATACAAGGTAACAGCTTTAAGGTATTTGGGCCTGGATTCAACGCTGAGGAGTTTAAACATAGAGAGTAAATTAGGGTATGAGTTGTATTGATGGAAACATTTGTAAACTAATGATTGTTGATTGATTGATATTTGTTCACTTATCATGTAAGTTGGTATAAATATACTATATATAATAATATAATAAATAAAATAAAAAGCCTTTTTATTTCCCTACTAAAACTAATGGTATTACATATATATTTTAAAAAAGATTATTATTATTCATTTAATCATTATTATAAATACGGGATTTATCACGTACCGTCTTATCGGTGTTTCGACCGACAATGTCTAAAAAAAAATGTTGGTAGAGCTGGAAAAAGATGAATACCTACCGTTCCTGGACGTGTTGGTTATACGAGAACAGACAGGACGACTTACACATACAGTATACCGTAAGCCAACACACACACACACCGGTATCTTAGAGCTGACTCGCACCACCATCCAGCTCACTTAGCCTCGGTACCGCGTACTCTGATTAATAGAGCACTAAGGCTATGTGCCTCTCAGTACGTGAACCGCGAGCTCTCACACATAAAAGGAGTGCTGGAACAAAACGGCTACGGGTGGAGACAGAGCTGTCGAATTGCGGACACATCCACAAGATCACGCATAACAACGGTAAATGGAGCAGTAGCGTACTTACCTTTTGTGAAAGGATTAACGGATAAGATCGGAAACTTGTTACGCCATAAGTACAGCATCAAGACGATATTCCGTCCTCAAACACAATTGAGACAGCTGCTGCGTTCGCCGAAGGACAGAGACTCTCTGGGCGTCCCTGGCGTATATATGATACCGTGTGACTGTGGTAAATGCTACATTGGTGCAACAAAGCGTAACGTATCTACTAGGTTGACTGAACACATACGTGCAATGAAGAATGTTGACTCAAACAGTTCTGCAGTGGCGGAACATTCCCTAGATTCTGATTCGACGCACTACATACGTTTCGACAAGGCCCGGGTTTTAGCGAGAGAGAAGTTCTTCGTTCCTCGCAAGATCCGGGAGGCGATAGAAATAAGTCGTGTGCCGAACTTTAACAGGGATAGAGGATGGGTTCTACCGCCAGCCTGGAGGCCATGTCTTCATGATGCAAGTGACAGAAGAGTGAGTGAACCTGGTAGAGACATAGTTAGTGTTGTGTGTTTGCCTGTACCAAGAACTACAGAAGAGAGCAGCAGTGATGATAATGATGATGACACAGCGGGTCAACGCACGGTTCTTTCGTTGACCCAATCCCCACCACCCCGCCAGTCCACTCGCGCGCAGAATGCAGCGGCGCGCAGTGCGAGGCGAGACGTTATTCGGAGCGGATCGCACTCACCCTGATGAAGGTTCACGAATTGAACCGAAACATTGTCGGTCGAAACACCGATAAGACGGTACGTGATAAACCCCGTATTTATAATAATGATTGAAATCAATCACGAAAGTTTTCTAAGTAAAATTACGCTCTGAATCGTATATCGGATATCGCTTTGAATTCGTAGGGATATCCTTTGGGGTACCACAAGGCTCACATTTAGGACCACTTTTCTATGATATATACCTATATGATATCTACACATGTTTCAAGCATTCCCAGTACCTCATGTATGCCGATGGTACTAAGATATTCCTTGACGTAGGCAGGTTGGATGACTGCAATAGGCTGCAGGCAGACCTTAACAACCTTAATGGCTATTACCAAAGAAACAGAATCAAGATAAACGTTAATAAATGCAAAATTATCACATTCTCTCGGAAAAAACATAGCAGTAATTTCTCATACTGTATTCAAAATAGTCAAATTGAAAGAGTTACATTGATGCGTGACCTAGGGATTCATCTTGACGCTAAGCTTACTTTCTCTGAGCATGTAGATATCATTACAGATAAGGCGTCCAAACTTCTGGGCTTCATTAAGCGTACATGTCAAACTATCAACAATGCCGATTGCATTAAATGTATCTATAATGCCTACGTGAGAAGTAGCCTCGAGTATGCTAGTTGTATATGGTATCCATACTATATAACTTACACCCAACGCCTTGAGCACGTACAAGAAAAATTTATCAGGTTCCTAAACTATAAGACAAAGAAGTACTTAGAAGTTATGAGGATGGCTGTTTCTACCACAAGCTTATGACTCTTAGTGATCGTCGAATGGTGATGGACATGATGTTTTTGTATGACATTGTACACTCGCGGATAGATTGCCCTGAAATATGTAGTTGGCCAGATAGGACTCTCAACTCCATCTTATAGAACACGACACACTTGCCTATTCCACATACCTACATGTCGCACCAATTATTTACAGAATTCTGTTTTTGTTCGTATTGTAACAACCCACAAGAAGAAATTCAAATATATTGATATATTCGATTGTTCAAAGCCTACCTATAGAGGTAGGATTATAAAAGCATTACGTGGTAAATCTTAAGGCGGGGTGGTGGATGGGAGCTTTCTAGTGCGGTGGAGGGGAGGATTCGCCTAATTTTTTTTAACATGTTTTTTATAATACCTACCTATGAAATTGCATGCGTTTTATTTTGAATTTTCTACAATACCTACAAACCTTGGATTAATTGAAACGTGTTTTTGGTACATATTTCAACTTTTAGAGACGATTTTTTTCTTTTTCCTATGCTCAGTCTTTATTTTCTAACACAATTAATTTCACATTAGATTCTTTTTATTTTAAGTGCAGTGTACAACTGAATAATACTATTTTGATTGTAACTTTATAATAGGCTAACTATTATAGGCTGTTTTTCTTTTATTTTTGTTCCCGACATCTTTTCTTTACAATGTTCAAACGTAGAAACCTGTTATTAGCCTTACGTTTAGTTCTAAGCTATTTAACCAAACAATTTGTATCGCCGTTGGTTTCTCTAAATAAATAAATAAAAATTATTCATTTATATAAATTTTCGGGGTTTCTTTGAGTGACAAAATCCGCAATGAGGAAATCCGCAGAAGAACTAAAGTTGCCGACATAGCTCTCAAAATTAGCAAGTTGAAGTGGCAATGGGTAAGCCACATCGCTCGTAGAACCGATAACCGTTGAAGAAGAAAGGTTCTCGAGTGGAGACCACGGAGTGGAAGACGCAGCGTAGGCCGGCCCCCCACAAGGTGGACCGACGATCTAGTAAGAATCGCGGGGAGCCGTTGGGCGCAAACGGCTACCAACTGCTCGTTGTGGCGATCTAAGGAGGAGGCCTATGTTCAGCAGTGGACGTCTACCGGCTGATGATGATGATGATGATATAAATTTTAGTTATAGCCCCTTTTGGATAAAGGCCTACCTAAAGGGTAAGGGGTAAGTAGGTATACCTGTTAAAACTAACTAAGCGGCATCGACGCAAGGGCGCCGCCGATTTACGTTAAAATTGTTTATTGGGAATGTACCGATTACTGGCTAAATATTCTAACAATTCAATACCGTTATTAAACCCACCTATAAAATCAGTTGATACGATTCTGGATGTGTGTTTTAAATTAATGTCGAACAGATTGTAAGCGTATATAGAAAATATCCAAACCCGGAACAAATATCTGTAGACCATGCAACAAGCGTTTTGCAGCCGAGAATAGTAAGCGGCGATGTTTTCAGACGAAACCATATTTCATGACCGCAAAAAAACAAATTAGTAAATTGGTTTGAAATAATTACTGTAAATTTTATTCCTCTCATCCTTTCAGAACACTCCCACAGCAGTCCCAGAATGCCACGAGCAACTCTCAGTGGGCCACTACCTGAAGTCCATCGTGATGATGCCTCCCTCGCTGAGGGTCGTCTGCCTCACCAACCTGTTTTGTTGGATGGCGCACGTGTGCTACTCGCTCTACTTCACAGACTTCGTGGGCGAGTCTGTCTATGGAGGCGACCCTGCTGTGAGTACTTATAATGAAGTGTTTAAGCTTGTTTTAGCAAATACTGGTGGTAGAGCTTTTGTGAACGGGCTCAAGGAAGTGGGCACCACCGCCTTACCTTTATCTGCCGCCAAATAGCAGTACTTGTGCTGCTGTGTTCCGGTTAGATGGTAATGGTATGTTCCTGTAATTACTGGCACATAGCCATATAAGTAGTATTAAAAAAATGTATCTTGTATCTTGAAGTTAAGACCAATCCTAGAAATCCATCTATCTATACTCAGCAAAATTACCAATGTTATTAATAATAAATTACAAAAGAGTATATTAAATACCTAATATCACAAAAACCACAAATCATTTAAAAATAAATAATACAACAACAAGCGGGCATCAAGGCTGCAAAGCTGAAATGGGACTGGGCGGGTCTTGTCTCCCGTATGCAACCCGATAGGTGTGCCAAGAAGGCAAGCATATGGACCCCTAAAGACGGAAAGCGACGCCGAGGAAGGCCTAAATAGCGCTGGAGCGATGACTTCCAACGAGACTGGCGGGATATGGCTCTAGACCGTGATAAGTGGAAGGAAGAGGGGGATGCCTTTGCCCAGCAGTGGGACAGTATGGGCTAGTAAAAAAATTATAAAAAAACATACAACATCACTTAATTTCCTGTGAAATAGAGTAATAACTCTTGAGAGCTTCTGTCATATTACAGAAGCTTTTAATAATTAAAATTGATTTTATTATTAATAATGATTGACATATACAAATGTCATATTTCATTTTACGCAAATCTTTATCTAAATGAATCTATTTTGTATGTTAGTTTGTATGTATTGCCATGTAAAACGCATTCAACGGCACATTTACCGGTAATGTTACACATATTGGTAAAAGTTAATGTTCCATATAATGTCTCATATATGTGTCATATATATGTTCCATATATATATATAGTTAATGTCTCTGTATAATCGGTAAAACGGGCCGATTTGAATATCAGGACATTACATCCAATACTACCATTTAATCCAATACTTATTTTTAATTCGAAAGTAGTCTCTCTCTGTCTGTTTCCACGACTAAACCACGTTATGACCAGAATTGAGACCAAGGGCGGATCCAGCTTTGGTGCCGGGGGGGGGGGGGGGGGGGGGGGAGGAGGGTGGAGGGGTTAACATAGTCGTGGTCAAGTCACAAGAGGTTATAATTTAATTTTTATAATCACAGATACAAGTAAAAAGCAGGTATTTTATTAATGTACTTACATACTGTACTTAAAACTACCTATATTTAAATAACAAAATATTTTTTGCAAACCAAACTACCTATTATATTAAATTAATTAAATATTGAATGTAAGTACTTACATAAAATCTATATTGGGACAAAAAATATGAAAATATTATGTTTAACAATTTTAATTAGTGGTCCATCTAGGTCCTGGACCCAGCCCAGGGTCCACCATGGCAGCACAGGGTCCCAGGGGGGTCATGACCCCCATGACCCTCCCCCTGGATCCGCCCTTGATTGAGACATAGGGTACTTTTTACCCGACTGTGCATTACATTATGTTTTTATAGATTTTAATTTTATTTGTAATATATTTTCATGGAAGGGCAAAGGCCTCCTTTTTAGCAAAACTTTGCTTAAAAAGAATATAAAAATATTTTATTTGGTCCACACATATTTAAGGTTTCACAATAGCAAAAGATCCTCACTTCAAATCTATTTTTTGCTGATAATTGAAAAGATGTGTTTGCTAGGATTAGATAAAGTTATTAAAAATACAAGTAAAAATAGTTTTTACGTTGTTTTCAAACCGGTGTCTGCCTGGTATAGATCAAATAAAAAAAAATAGTTATCATATTTTTTCTTGGTTATAACACTAATAGAACGTAATTTGACCACAATCTCACCCGATGATTTGGTTTAAGATGAAACATGAAGATCTAGAAGACACCCTACACTCTTACCTTAAAGATGCCCCCGGCTAGTCTTTAAAGCAAGTCAACAAGAAATATTTTGCATTACCTTATCGGAGCAACCAGCAGCAATCGTTGCCTTCTCCATATTTCAGGCGCCAGTCGGCTCTGAGAGTCGCAAGGAGTACGAGGCCGGCGTGAGGTTCGGTTGCTGGGGCATGGCGATGTACTCCCTGTCTTGCGCCTGCTATTCTACGGTTATCGAGAAACTAATTAAGAAATTAGGGTGAGTTCCTAATCAATCATTACCTCAGCCATGGCCTATCTCCGCCATCAACCTACCTATATCACATTTACGATACGATACGGTAGCATTACATAATTCATTCTAATATTACTAGTGGTTAGCGCCGAACTGAGATCTCGCGAGTCTCCCATAAAAACAATAAAATATTATTTATACCTAATCTTTGACTATCAAAATAGTGCCCCGAAATGCATAACCAAAAAACTTGACCTATAGTTTCATTCAAATTACGGGTAACGGGAGTTCATGTTCATGTGATGGACCCATTTCCCTATATTTGTGTCAATAAAGCTACACGCACACCAAATTTCAGCACTGTGGGGTCACTGGTGTACCCTGTGAATTTTCTCAAAGTTCAGTTTTTATTATGGCTAATTTAAAAACTACAAGGTTTAAACTAAAAATAAAACTGGGGTCGAAATATACTCACAAAAACCTTTTATTTGACGTTCAATTTGACCGGATAGTGTCATTTTGGATTTTTTATCCCTCTTAACCCTAATATCTCAACAACCCCCACACATTTTTAGCTCATTTAGTCACACCAAAATTGTGCAATCACTACCTACCTATATACCAAAATTCACGATGATCGGATAATTGCTTCGAAAGTAATCCTCGGACGAACAAGTATACATACATACATACAACATGCCCAAGTTGATTTAGAGATCTCGTTTCGCTCGACCAATAAACTCGAAAGTAGCTCTGTCCGTCTTTCTCTTTGTCTATCTGACTCTCTTTTGGTGTGTTAGTTACATTTTCACGACTAAATAGCTGGACCTAAATTCGTTTAAATTTAATACAGATTAAGACTGAGATTGGGACATACATAGGCTACTTTTTACCCGCAGAAGGAGGGTAATGTTTTTATGCACAAATCACGTGTGCGAAGCCGTGGGCGGCAGCTAGTGTAATATAAATATGTATAAATGTATACCATAGAATCATCAAGAACATGGGTTCAGGCAGGTAGTGTGTGGTAGTAAAAGTATGATCATTAAATCAGAAAACACGGCCTTTCATATAATAAGCGTGGAATGTAAATCGCTTCCTTAACAAGAAGGAGTTCAATAAACCAGTCTGTACGGTCTGTTTTCTTAGAACTTCTTAATCTAGTTCTGATGAATGACTAATAAACACGTAAGTACAACAGTATGAACCAGTAATTTGCGTCATCGACCTAAAACAAATCAAATCTAGATAAATTTTCTAGAAAAGTTGATGTCATCTCAAAACATTGCACAGTAAATTCAGGACAGTTGCATAACAATGCAAGGCAATGTATGCTATCGATGATAACGCATCCGTTCTTATCAGGGCAGTTACCCTTCAACTTGATTTCAATGCAGTCATATAGACACGGCTATTTCCTCGCTGTAATGAGATCAGCCTTGACTTTCAGTCAACACTTGTCTGGTTTCTATTCCAACCTAGGTTAATCCTGCTGATTTAAAAATCAATACGGTACATAAATCGTTTAGGCACAAACGAGGTCTGGAGGTATTTTTGAATTGCTTTGCTTGGCGTTAACAGATTTGATGGTCCGACCTCTCCAAATGTGCGTGTGTAATAAATGGGGATTTTTACATTGGTGTTAGATTATCAATCACACCCATAGCTGCTTTAGAAATCGAAATAAATCGAAATTGATGAATGGAAATAACCCCATAGGGTTCCGTACCTCAAAAGGTAAAAAGTAACCCTTAGATCACTCTCTTGCCCGTCTGTCACCACCGATTTTCTCAGGAACGGATGAACCCCAGAAAGTTTGAATTTATACTGAGGTCTATAGTCCCTATTAGGTATATCAAAATCAAGGTCCTGAGTCAATAAGATAAAAAGATATGGGCAAATTTAGATTTTGGCGAAAACTTGTATGTACCAAAGTTTACCTTAATTTTCAACTTTTTTATTTTTCCGAATTTTCCCTTTACTTGTGCTGTAAAACTTTGCTTTCAACCAAAATTGACAATTGGTCAACCTGAACTACCCTATAGGTTTTGGGTCGAAAACCTATAGGGTAGTTCCCGTTGCCCTAGAATCACGAAATTTGGCAAAAAGCAAAGTCTTTACAGCACAAATAAAAGAAAAATTCCAAATAAATAAAAAAGAATTAAAATTAAAGTCCCCATACATACATAAATGGTGCCAAGTAAGATAGTCTTCCGAGTTGTACGCTCATACAATTTAGAGGACTAGCTTAATCGGCACCAACCTCAAACAAGGTAAATAAATAAAATTGTGCTATTGAATAAAATAAATATTTAAGTAGGGCTCCCATACAACAGACATGATTTTTTGCCGTTTTTATATATAATGGTACGGAACCCATCGTGCGCGAGTCTGACTCGCACTTGGCCGGTTTTTTTTCATTTGAAGTCGGTTATATTTTTTATTAAAAAGTTACTTTTCGATCGGTAAATT
This sequence comes from Philereme vetulata, assembly GCA_918857605.2. NCBI lineage: Eukaryota > Metazoa > Arthropoda > Insecta > Lepidoptera > Geometridae > Philereme > Philereme vetulata. Next base: position 1,513,319 of record OU975423.1, on the reverse strand, counting down.
AACCTTGCGACGGAAGGAGCTAGCTTCTACCAGCCTAAACTTGTGATTACCCATGATAACCGACTAATTTCGGAATTTCAGTGCCAAGAAAGTATACGTGGGAGGTCTCTGTACATACAGCTGTGGAATGTTCATGCTGTGCGCCGTGCGCGCGCCGGTCGCCGTACTGCTCTTCAGCTGGACCGCGGGCGTTATGTACTCCACGCTCTTTACCTTGCCGTATCTACTCGTCGCGCATTACCACGCCACTGGCACGGTAAGCAAGCATGCTAACATCATTTTAGTGCCAAGAAAGTATACGTGGGAGGTCTCTGTACATAAAGCTGTGGAATGTTCATACTGTGCGCCGTGCGCGCGCCGGTCGCCGTACTGCTCTCCAGCTGGACCGCGGGCGTCATGTACTCCACGATCTTTACCTTGCCGTATCTACTCGTCGCGCATTACCACGCCACTAGCACGGTAAGCAAGCATGCTAACATCATTTCAGTGCCAAGAAAGTATACGTGGGAGATCTCTGTACATACAGCTGTGGAATGTTAATGCTGTGCGCCGTGCGCGCGCCGGACGCCGTACTGCTCTTCAGCTGGACCGCGGGCGTTATGTACTCCACGCTCTTTACCTTGCCGTATCTACTCGTCGCGCATTACCACGCCACTGGCACGGTAAGCAAGCATGCTAACATCATTTCAGTGCCAAGAAAGTATACGTGGGAGGTCTCTGTACATAAAGCTGTGGAATGTTCATGCTGTGCGCCGTGCGCGCGCCGGTCGCCGTATTGCACTTCAGCTGGACCGCGGGCGTTATGTACTCCACGCTCTTTACCTTGCCGTATCTACTCGTCGCGCATTACCACGCCACTGGCACGGTAAGCAAGCATGCTAACATCATTTCAGTGCCAAGAAAGTATACGTGGGAGGTCTCTGTACATAAAGCTGTGGAATGTTTATGCTGTGCGCCGTGCGCGCGCCGGTCGCCGTACTGCTCTTCAGCTGGACCGCGGGCATCATGTACTTCACGCTCTTGACTTTGCCGTATCTACTCGTCGCGCATTACCTCGCCACTGGCACGGTAAGCAAGCATGCTAACACCATTTCATCCTCACCAAACCAGCCAAGATTGTCTTCTGCTGACATATGTCTCCTCCATCTATACTACTCTATACATTCGAATGTAACTGTCTCTGTATCTGTTTCTTACGGTTTCACCACTAAATGGCTTGACTGATTTGGGTGAAATTTAGCATATAGATAGATTATGTCCGGTATTGAGACATGGACTACTTTTTACCCGACTGCGCATGAGAGTAATGATATTATTGACTAACCGCGTGAGCGATGACGCGGCCGGGTCAGCTAGTAAATTTATACAGTTATCCTTATTGTGCGGCCTGCACCAGCAATCTTTGTTAGGTCGTATTTTTATCTAAAAGGATCAATCAAATATATTGACCTAAAAACCTATCCGGTTCCCTACCACTGAGCTTTACTCGCTCTGTTCAGTCCCCACAGTTCGGCAAACATTCATTTTACAAACTATTCTTCGCAAGCACTCTCAGTTGTTCTATGACCCTAACCTGAAGCATTTGAAGCGGAGATCAGATAAAGTTTGCAAAATAGCACAACGTCGTACAGCAGTGGGAAGTCGTCACTTCTTTTTTATTAGCTCTTCCTTGTACAACAGAGTTAACAAGGAAACTCACATTTACCCGCTCCCTCACAACAAATATTTATAAGATTAAATGTCTAATGATTTAATGATTAACTAATTAATTTAAAGGAAATATAATAATTAAAAATCAAATTATATCTTGGTATATAAAAAACTTTAAAAAATTAAAATCTATATTATAATAATTCTTGATAAAAATATTAATGCTAGAGTGGCTTAAATCTTTAAACTACGAAGATACTGAGGACCTCCTAAGGATTCCCAAATAGTGCCTACACACGCAAACTCACACTCTATTACTCACATACATACACACACACCCTCGCACAGATGTATACACACACACACACTTTCTTTCTCTCTCTCACACACTCACATACTCACTCTCTCTCTCTCTCTCTCTCACACACACACACAAACACACACCCACTCTCGCACACAAAAATAAACTCACGCAGATCTTTCTAGAGTGTTGGTTTAAAATTATAATTTTTAGTTTAGTTTTTGTGCCATCTAACTGATTGGAACTCATTGCTGTAAAGGAGGAGGGCGTTGGTGTCTGTAACACAGTTTTCATACTTATACAGGTAGCATCGTTTCAAATTGTACACATAATTTTATATTTGTTGTTCTTCAATAAATGATTTTTATTTATTTATTTATGCAGCGCTTTCCTGTGCATTTTAGACAGAATGTAGCACCTTTGTTATTTTCCGAATATCACGTGAACAGTGCAAAAGCATATGGCGCAAATAAGTCACGCATACCTTAGAAATATGCCCTACGATGCACTGCCATCAACTTGAGGCATACGTGTAATAGCTTATCTACATGATGGCCCAGGGCTGGACCAGCGAGATGGCCATGCGATGGTTGAAACGCGACTACTCGATGGCGACATTCAGTGGTGATTAAGTCGTTTTCCAAGATAGACGTGGAGGCATTAGCTGCTGCGACAATCTATCTATACACAACTTACCAATATTTTCTTAATATTGGTACTAGATAGATTTTACTGGTGGTAGAGCTTTTGTGAACGAGCTTGAGGAAGTGGGCACCACCGCCTTACCTTTATCTGCCGCCAAATAGCAGTACTTGTGCTGCTGTGTTCCGGTTAGATGGTAATGGTATGTTCCTGTAATTACTGGCACATAGGCATAACAGCTAAGTCCTATAGTATGACAACGTATCCACATAGAGATCAAGACAACATAATAGCTTGTTTTGAATTCTATGTGGATATCCATGGGCTGCAGTAGCCACTTAACATCTGGTGGACTGCATGCTCGTTTGCCATATAAATTGTATAAAAAAAAAAGATAACTGATATACTTAATACAATACATTCCACAGATAGATATTTTTCATTATATATATAACTAGCTGACCAATCCGCGGCTTCGCACGCGTGGTTTGCCAGTAAAAAGTAGCCTATGTGTTAATCCAGGTTATGATCTACGTACATACCAAATTTCATCGTAATTGGTTCAGCCGTTCCGGCGTGAAAGAGTAACAAACATCCATACATCCATACATACAAACTTTCGCGTTTATAATATTAGTAGGATACATAGAAAATACCTAGTACACCTTGAACAAATATCTGCAGATCGAGCACGCACTATGGAATAGGCCACGTGAAGACGTGTACTGCCATCACTGGCCCACCACCATAGATGTGCGGACGAAAAACCGACACCGTGGCCATCCCATCGAAATCCCGCCGCGCCATAAGCCATCCGATACAACTGCGTTCTCCACACGCTGGCCCATCTTAGTGGGCTAATATGATGGCCCATCGAGTAGAGGGGCCATAAAGCCTTTAATTTCACCGGCAACCACTTCAAAACGAAACACTTCGTTGCCGCTCCGCAATTCACAATCGCATGCCATCCGCCCACGTTTTAAAGAGTGAGTTTAGTGGGTCGAAAACAGGATTCGCTGATATGATTAGAGCTTGCTAGTAACGCAAGCGCTGGTTCGTTGGGTACACGTATCTTGTTCGTTCACTCGCAAAATTTATATTTACTTGGTATGCCTGTGTGAAGGAAATGATTCTACGTAGCTGATTCCGTAGACACCAACGTCTACGAAGGACTTGAGAGATTCTACAAACTTTATAGGGCTACATATTCCCGTCTACAGATAACTGGAATAACTAGTTGTTAGTGCATAATGGTGAAAATTCTACCGTAATTTTTTTTTTTATCTTGTTTTTATCATTCACCTCTCCTTCTGCATATAAACTGTAACTGTGCCAAATCACACACTTCTCCGTGCACGCAATAAGTTTAAAAAGGGGTACAACGTTTTATCTTCACGTATTATTCCTAAAATTATAAATTCTAATAATCTATACTAATATTATAAAGAGGAAAGATTTGTTTGTTTGTATTGAATAGGCTCCGAAACTACTGGACCGATTTAAAAAATTATTTCACTGTTGGGAAGCTACACTATCCCCGGGTGACAGGCTACTTTTTACCTAACTGAGCAGAAGGAGGGTAATATTTTTATTGAAAAACTACGCGTGCGAAGCTGCGGATTGGTCACCTGGTAATATTATAAAGAGGAAAGAGTTGTTTGTTTGTCTGTATTGAATAGGCTCCGAAACTACTGGACCAATTTAAAAAATTCTTTCACTGTTGGTAAGCTACACTATCCCCGAGTGACATATGCTACTTTTTACCCAACTGAGCAGAAGGAGGGTAATATTTTTATTGAAAAACTACGCGTGCGAAGCTGCGGATTGGTCAGCTAGTAAATTATATAGTAACTGTCCTTCTGTCTCTCTGTCTGTTTGTAAAGATTCCACGACTAAACGGCCTGATCGATTTCGATGAAATTTGGTATACAATTACTGTCTCCTTGCTATCTTAAAGAACGTTTTCTCCTCTTTTTTCATCTGATCGTCCTTCTAGTTCTTCTCAACCTCTTTTATTCAAGACGCCTGAGCATAAAACTTCTTTCTTCACTAACTCTTTCACTGTGACTGTTATCTGCATGTGGAGCTCTCTTTCAATGGAAATTCGCAAGGCCGCCTCTATGGGAATCTTCAAATCCAAACTCTTTAAACACTTCATCTCTCTTCAAGATACCCAACAAAATTGATCACTTTATGTAGATATATTTGTGTATTTCGTTTATGTATGTATTATCATTATTTTCAATTTTTGTAAGTTTATTTCTAAGCTAAAGTTTGTTTAAATTTCCATTTTCTGGCACAACCATTTTCTCTACACTACACAAGGGTTAGCTGAAAGAAAATGCTAATTAGCATTAAGTTCGCCTATGTATTTATATTGCACAGAGAGCCATGGAGCGTACCATGCTCGGCATCAAACTCTTAGATCGAGTTCCAAACGTCGAGATCCGTAGAAGAACGAAGGTTCATGATGTTGGGAATCGAGTTATAGAGCTCAAATGGTCTTGGGCGGGACACTTGGCAAGACGTGGTGATGACAGGTGGAGCAGGGTAGCAACTGAATGGTGGCCGAGGAATGGCTGTAGAAGGGTTGGACGTCCAGCAGCGAGATGGGTGGACGACATCGTTAGAGTCGCGGGCCGTCAATGGGTGAGACCAGCGCAGAATCGTGGTGGATGGCACAAACTTGAGGAGGCCTATACCCAGCAGTGAGTGAAGTCGGGCTGTGGATGATGATGATGTATTAATTTATTAGTGTAATAAAGAATTTTCTAATCAAATCTACAATAAGATTATGATCGGGATTGGGACATAGTTTTCTTATTTCCTGACTGCGCAGGAGGTTCATATTTTTATTAACAAACCATGCGTGTTACTACTTCTACGGCAGTTACTAATTATATAGATTTTACGAACCTCCGGCAAATAACCTTATCAAAATATACTCGTAATCCGTTGTACAATAGGTTGTTGAAACTAATTACTGTGTTTTCCTAAGGCTTGATTTATTTCCGGGCTTCTGAAAGCTCTTAAGTATATGCCATAAAAATAAATCATTCAAGGGGATTCGGTTAAACTTCTTGTGTTTGGATGTAACTGGGTCTGTAGGTTTAACAACTTCACCATTTCACGAAATGAAACAATAAAAATACCGAGAAGCACGGACCTTAATGAAACTTTAACCTTCAGCATTGCATACTTTTTTGAAGTGAAAACTTCTTTAGGCGCATTGGGCATTTTTTGAGATGGGAAAAACGATTGAAATCGCAACACTGTTACCGTTACCGACACCTCTTTATTCTTTATTGTACACAAATAGATTTACAGACAAAAATAGCTTACAAAATGGACATGTACAAAGGCGAGCTTAACCCTAATAAGGGTTTTCTTTAAGCAAACCTTTGAAGATAGAGATATTTGTTTATAGTGGTGGGTACGTGCACAGAAAACGACATTGGAGTAATACTATAATAAAAAAAATACCTATAAACTACTATATACTATATACGTATATACTATACCTACATTATAGATAAACATAATACATTATACAAAATATATATACATATACCTAACAACCTAAGAGTTTACAAGGACAGGTAATGCTCTTTGACTCTAAGCTTAAAACACCTCTGTATATAGTAGTGAAAACTTCTTTAGACGCGTTAGGCATTTTTTGAGACGGGAAAAAACCATTGAAATCGCGACACTGTTACCGTTACCGACATATATGTATAAGTATCTCGGAATTGTTCAAAGTCAAAATCATTTATTCATTAAAATCACAAGGATCACTTTGAAACGTCAATTTTACTGCCTGTTCCTTCGCGACCAAGCCAGGAAAGAAAGGCAAGAAACAAAGCTGATTGTTTTTTTTAATGATCCTTTTATAATACATTACAATACAGAAAATAAATTACGTCTAAATTGTAACATTGTGAACGAGTTAGATCAATTTCAATCCCAAGCTTCTCTATCATCTAAATAATCCGATATTTTATAGTAGGCTCTTTTATAAAGATTTTGTTTATTGCGTTTTTTAATTTGTTAATTATCAATTTTTGTACATCACTTGGGAGTTTGTTATAAAAGCGAACACCTTACCCTTTAAACGATTTACTAACTTTATGGAGTCTACACCGGATAACAGCGAGTTTATCTTTATTTCTAGTATTAAAATTATGATTATCGCTATTTTTCTTAAACAAATTAATATTTTTGTGAACATACATCAGATTTTCATAGATTTATTGACAAGGGAATGTCATAATATTTATTTCTTTAAACTTATTGCGTAATGATTCTCTGGGGTCCTTATTATAAGTTGCACGAACAGCCCTCTTCTGCAGCACAAAAACGGTGTTTATATCTTTTTCAAGTTGTTTAAGTTTTCACACTCGTTCAGACCTCGTGTTTTAGTTTAAAAAACACAAGTATCATTTCGTTTGATTACTAACCGAAGAAAAGCTGCTTAGAGCATCGCATACTTTATGTCGACCTATTCATAACACTTGTATGAAGAACATGTGATTATTGTATTAGAAATTCTTCCCTTTGATGTGTGCGGTGAGTCCCACCCTACATTTAAACAGATTTACGGCGCGCATTTTATGCCCTATAATTATGTGGTGTTTGCTAAACGGCTCATCAAATAAAACGAAGCTACGAGGTGCCTACTGTGCTCTTGTTGAATCTGTTTCCATTGTTTTTTAGTGTTGAAGTGACCCGGTTTTAATTTTATAGATTTTTTCTTTATCTTTTACTAGCTGTAACCCGTGACTTCGTACGCGTTACATTACTAAATGTGTAGGTAACCTAGAACCTAGCTAATAGTAATAGTCAGGACTGTATGCTAGACACATAAGTTATACGCCTTCAAAAACTCATTTGTCTGTCAGGCCGTGTGGCAACTTGGTTTGTCGTGGTGCAAGATGATACGGTGTTTACCGTTATTTTCACGGAGTTTGTCAATAATTTCCGGTAAACAAAGGGTCGTGTACCAGTCACTATTCACGGTACGACGATTTTCTAAAGCAATAGTAGCCACGTGTCCAGCTTTATTAAAAAGAAGAAGCAATCATCCGCTTCGAGGCACTTTTCACGCGCGCTACTTTGGTTGGTTTCGGCTCATCTCGAAAGGCCCATATGCTCGATTGCTGCTTCGTTTTGGAATCATAGCTATAAATCCATGTTTCGTCACCTGTTACTATGTCCCACACCAAATTGGAAGCCCCTTCGTTGTATCTGGCAAGCATAGCATGGCACCAAGTGATGCGGTCCGTTTTTTTAGCATCAGTCAAATTGTGTGGGATCCATCGAGAACACAGCTTTCTCACACCCAAATGTTTGTGTAGGATTGACTGTATTTAACTAATGCCTATGTCCAAAGATATCCAGATTTCACATTCAGCCACATGCCTGTCTTTTTCGTTCATACGGTGCACAGCATCAATGTTTTTCGTTGTTCACAGCGATGCACGGGCGACCTTTACGAATTTCATCATGGAGATTGACACGACCGCATTTGAATTCTGCAAATCAACTATAAATAGTTGTCTTGCATGGTGCTCCTTCGCCAAAAGCAGACTGAAGCCGAACGACGCTCTGCTGAGTTGTCAAATTACACTTAGAATCGTAAAAATCATGTAATGAAAATTTTCCCGAGTTAAATCCATTTTATTGTAATCACGCAATTTTTAAAATAACGCCACAACGTGAAAACAAGACAATCAGATGAACACATTTTATTCTACGGCTAAAGAGTTCCATTTTTACTATAACTTGTTACATATTGTTTATGTAAGTGGCCCATTCCGGAAACTTTTCGTGTGACCTATGTATAAGTATTCAATCAGTTATCTGGTTTCTACAGTACGAGCTCTGCTTTGTTTAGGGCTAGATAACGCTTTGTGAAATGTCCAGCAATATATATTTTTTTGTTTATATTCCAGTGGGATGAGGCCGGCAACGGGTGCGGTTCCTCTCGAGGGATAGGGACCGATGTCGCCGTTGTCAGCAGCTGCGTGTTCGTGGCGCAGCTCCTCGTGTCGCTGATCATGGGGTTCGCTGTGAAGGCGGTTGGATCGACTGCTGCGGTGGTCGCCGTGGCTGCTGCCTTCGCCGCCGCTGCTGCTTTCACTGCCACTAGGATCACGTATCTTGACCTGTAAAACCCAGTGACGTATAACATATGATCGACAATTGGGTATCACGCACCACACGCTCGCGCGATCTTTTCTACCCCATACTTGCAAGATGTGGAATGAGCTATCATCTGAGGTTTTCCCATTAGGCTACGACATGGTACGCTTCAAGATAAATCTAAAGAGGTTTCTACAGTGTAGGGAACGCATCGACAATACCCCGGGTGTTGCCGGTGTCAATAGGCGACGGTGACCGCTTACCATCAGGTGGGCCGTAAGCCTGTTTCCCCACAAATAACAAGGCATAGGCTGCCGGTAACAACTTACCTTCTCTTGGGCCGTATACTAGTAAAAACCGGACAAGTGAGAGTCCAGCTTGCAATATTTTATTTATTTGAGATAACTACAAATTAACGGTTTTCGGATTTTTTCCTTTACTTGTGCTATGAGATGATGCTTCTTGCCAAATTTTATGATTCTAGGTCAACGTATTTGCGAGCTTATTTGCTTTGACATAGAAGCTTGATTTGATTAGAGCTCTAAGGAACCGTAAATTTGATATTAATTTCAATTTGATACTTCCACGCGTTCCTGAGAACAAGGGTCTTGACAGACAGACAGACGGACAAACAGGTGATTTTTAAGGGTAACTTTTTTTCTTTTAAGTGCGGAACCCTAAAAAGGAACAGTTGAATTTGTTATAATTTCGGCTGTTAGATGATTAGAACCGTTGAGTGCAGGCTGCACAAGATAGGTCGCTATGGGAACGTACGGGCAGGCCTATGTTCAGTAATGGACGTCCTATCGCTGATAGTGATGACGATGGCTTGTGTTGCACTCGAAACGTTGCTTTACGCTGTGACCTTTCCTTATAATAATAATAATAAATTTGTGAAAACGGCCAATCTTGAAAATGGCCGTGCCACGCTCTATTGGGACCGGTCTATCATCACGGACAGGACTATTGTCGCCAATAAGCCTGATATCGTGCTGGTAGACCGGTCGGAACGCCGGGCTATACTTGTTGATATTACTATCCCACCTGATGCTAATCTCGTGAAGGCCGAGAAAGACAAGCTAAGCAAGTACCTTGACTTGGCTCATGAGGTTACCGCCATGTGGGATGTGGAATCAACGATTATCGTTCCGATAGTTGTGTCGGTCAACGGACTGTTAGCGAAGAGCCTCGACCAATACCTTAAGAAACTCTCGCTAGGAAGTTGGGTCTTTCCCTTCTGTATCTGGCCCTTAGGCCAGATACGGTCAGGCGGTACTCCTGGACTCGGCACGCATTGTCAGGAGGTTCCTCTCTCTGCAGCCCTAGCCACCGATCGCTTGGGCCTTGCTTCGCGATCGACGGTTTACCGTTAAATATAAATGTATTTTTTACTTTAATGTTTTCTTAAGATACGTTGCCGTTGTAGTGAAAAATGTATTTTTTATAAATGAATTTTAAAGTAAATATGTGTGTATAATAATAAGTATCAATGGTCCAGATAGTTTTATCCTCTACAGGCATCATCCCAAAACAACTGCTTCAGTCCCTCTTAGTTTTGGACGTCCCAAAACATACCTTTGCCTTATTGCAGAAGGCAGTAATTTTGAATACTTGCAGGATTGTAAGAAAGTTCTTGCAGACTGCTCTATCCACCGAATTGTCATCTACACTACCATGTACAACGGTTCAAAATGGTACCACCCGAACCACTGAGGGGTAATTGGCTTAGACCCGTGCATCTCTGTTATTCTCCAGTTTTTCTAAACCGAGTTGATAAAACTCATAAATAAATATTATTAATAATTCTGGACATTTCACACAGCGCCATCTAGTCTTAAACTAAGCAAAGCTTGTACTATGGAAACCAGATGACTGATAGAATACTTATATCCATTTTTTTTGTAAATACATACTTATAAGAAACAACCAGACCCGGAAGAAATATCTGTAGATCGTGCAAACATTTGTTCCGCGGCGGGAACGAACCCGCCACCTCCTGCGTCTCAGGCGGCTATTCGCCCACTGCGTCACGGAGGTCGTCAAAATGGAGTGAAGAATCACTTTTTACTCAACTGCGAAGGACGGCCCTCCAGAAAAGAAGACCTGATAAAGATTGCTGGGAGCCGTTGGGTGCAGGGCGCACAAGATCGGTCAGTCTGGAAATTTATGGTGGAGGCCTATGATCTGCCGTGGACATCTTTTGGTAGATATGATGATGGTGATGACACAACTGCGAAAATCAGGTTAATTTTTTTATATTAAACTTGTAGACACACAAGCTGACGGGCCTCCTGATGTTAAGTGGTCACCACCGCCTATAAACTTCTGCAGCACGTGGTACTGCAGTCGCGTTGCCTAGCACTTCTAGGCGTTCATTTTGAAGCCCACCGGAAAAACCTCCGGAGGAAGGTCATTCCATATCTTGCAGGTGCCTGGAAGAAACGGGCGGGTGAAACGCACCGTGTGAGACTTTCACGCATCTACAATATAATATGTGGGTGAGCTCGTTGCCGGTTGCGGGAGATTCGATGTTAGAAGTGTGAAGCAGGTATGGTAAGTAATGTTTTTGTAATAGGACCCAGTAACACGAGTCTGGTATTTACTCAAAAGCATGTCAGTAAGTATTATTTCTGGTCATTAGTTTAGAGGTAATCGAGGTAAACGAGTGGAGAAAGAGATGTGTATATGAATTGCGTGTTTTTGAAATAATGAATATGCCGAAACATATTAAATTCCCAGCCAAGGGCGGATCCGGGGGGATCATCCCCCCCCCCCCCCCGGGCTGGGTCCAGGACCTAGGTGGACCACTAATTAAAATTGTTAAACATAATGTTTTGATGATATATTTTTTGTCATGATATAGATTTTATTTAAGTACATTTAATAATATATAATTAAATACAATATTTTGATTTGAAAATTGATTTTATTATTTAACTATCGGTATTTTTAAGTACAGTATGTAAATACATTAATAAAATACCTACTTTTTACTTGTATCTGTGATTATAAAAATTAAATTATAACTCCTTGTGACTTGACCGCGACTATGTGACCCCCCCCCCCCCCCCCCCCCCCCCCCCCCCCCCCCCCCCCCCCCCGGGCACCAAAGCTGGATCCGCCCTTGTTCCCAACGGACTATCGAGCCATAATAACTGAAAGTTGGGTTTGTACCCTGCCGTCTGGAATCAAGCTTTCTGTGTTTAAAATAATGACATTGCGATATGATTCAGGCCGGCTGGTACAACGATGTCTAAGCGACTCAGTACTATCTGATTTGTATTTTTTTTTATCACAGATGGAGGAACACCCTTTCGTTAATCTTGGGGTTTGACCGGCGAAAGGTACGAAAACTTAAAGCTAAAGATTTATTTATATGCCAAAACATGGGTAAAATTATACAGATGTTACAAAATTAAATGGTTTCACCATATTCAGCCACAGTGACGTGCGAATTACATGTCATATAAAATTAAGTTATATACAGATAACTATGAAATAATAATAGGTAATACAATACCAGCAAATACTAATGAAATAATTAGATTAAAATTTAAACTAGAAATGTGATTGTGTATCATTTAAATATGAATTGATTGTGTAATATGCTTTTTGGATCAGGTAATTTTTTAATTTTATCCTAAATAGATGGGAACTGTGTATCGATTTTATATTAATAGGAAGCTTATTAGCTGTCTTAGACGTTATTACTCGAAGGTGGCCTTTATGCCTGTTGTTATTCAAGGTTTCGTAGTTTGTGATATTGTTTCTAACATGTACAGCCGATCCGTAGATGTAAAGAGAAGGTAGGGTAAGAATTTTTAACGTCTGGAAATGGAGCTTACACGAATCAGTTCTCTTCAAGTTACAAACAGACCTTATACACTTCTTCTGAGCTTTAAACACGGTATCTTTATCTTTTGAATATTCCCAGAAAATAATTCCATATTTAAGTATGGAACCTGCATACGCATGATAGGTATTTAAAAGATCATTTTGATTGACTGAGCACTGGCTGATTTTTGTAGAGATTTCAGCGATATGCTGTTTCCATGACAGATTTGATTAAGAAACTGGCTTAGTTTAATTCTGAGAAACGAATTAAGCCATCCCTGCTGGGTTAGCGTGACCGCCCTTAACATTTTAACGTCGAATGTGCTACAAAAATGTTACGTGAGACCATTGATTAGCAAGGGATATCGGACGTCTAATACACTTTTTAAGGCATATTGTCAGAGCCTGTACACGGGTAATCTATGGGTAAACTACACCAAAAAAGTCGCTGGATGCCCTACGAGTCCAGTATAACAATATTTTAGGATGATGTTGAGGCTCCCCCGTTTTTGTAGTGCCTCAGAGATGTTTGCTCAGTATGAAACTGATGGCTTTCATGCCATCATTCGGAAGAAAACAACATCTCTGATGAGGGCGCGAGCAAGCCTCAACACCATTCTACAAACTGTGGCAGGGCGTTGTGTGTCCCCTATATGGACTCATCCGGTGTGTTGCTCCAGCATGTGCGACCACCGATACATAATTTTAATTTATAAATTGATTAATAATTGTATAATATTGATTTAATTTGTTTGATTGTACATAATTTAATTTGATTTGATATAATTAGTTGTGATTGTGGTTATGGATTATGATTATCTGAAATAAATGAATACAATACAATACTAAACATTGCGAAGAACCTACTTATTTGTATGACGCTAGATTACTTTAATTGCTTACTGCTTTCGCACATTGCCTTTTCAAACAAATAGAAACTCTATACTAAAACATAGGCCGATACGAAACGTCTTGAAAGTGCCCCAACCTTAAGTCTTAACGGGATTATCTTAGACAGAGTATATAGATTTAATACAAAGACAATGAAGACATCGAACAGGAGCGGAGGGCGCTGTCCGTGTTTGCGAATATGATTGCTCGCAGGTTTGCGCGTAGTTCAGAGGGGGTTAAGCTGACTTTATTTCGGGCGTACTGTACCTCTCTGTACTCGTGCAGCCTGTGGGAGAAGTATACGCAGACGGCGTACAGCGCACTCCGCGTCCAGTATAACAAAGCACTCAGGGCGATGCTGGAGCTGCCCCGCTACTGCAGTACATCAGGGATGTTTGCGGCGGCGCGTGTCGACTGCTTCCATACCGTCATGCGCAAGCGAGCCGCATCCCTGGTGCGCAGGCTGCGGGCCAGCGCCAACACCGTCTTGGCAATGATAGCCGGCAGAGTAGACTGCCCGTACACCAGACATTGCTGTCACAGGCATGCTCTCAAAAACCCTGTATAAACATTAGTTTACTTATTGTGTTGTGCGCTTTCCTATATGAGCTACATAATTGCTTGAAATAAATGTATTTTATTAACGCTAATTTTTCAATCATTATGTTGATATCTTCTCAGTTAACGAATAACTAGATGTAAACTGCTGCTCTGATGCGTTTTCGGAAAGTTTTAGTCGAGCCGCAGGCGGTAAGTGCGAAATCCTTTGCAATAATCATCAATTCGAGAGAATATCTTTCCGCTCGGTTTCTGGTAGAGATTTTTGGAAAAGGGACGGAAATGTGTAATAGGAAACCGGAGAAGCGCGTGCTGTTTGATTTACCAATAAGCGCGCGGTGGTCAGATGTTTTTCACTACGAGACTATATTATGGCCTCTTTCATTTAATAGAAATAAGGATTTGTCATGGAGGTTGTATTTCATCATTATAAATACAATGAGCCTCATTGTATTTTTAAATTTACTTACAGTTAATCGCATTTACGGAGCCGTCATCGAGTTTTCAATGACCAACTTTCAGAGTGATGAATTCGGTAGATTAAGATTTGCTTTGTGTTTTATATTTTCTAAGTAATTTTTTGTTTAAATGGTGTACAATAAAAAAAACTAGTGTAAGGCTCGTATTTTTATTAATGTTTGTTCTTATTACATTCTAAGCTTACTTAAATGTAATTTTAATCTATTCTAATGTAAAAAGAACCTTATCTAGGGCGGTCGTGCTAGCTTCACTGTTTATAATATTTAGCTATGGTAACACTGTAAATGCATCTCCATGTTTATGTTACGAGTATAGTATACGCCAAAGTTCGTGGCGGACGGGGCCAACCAATAAACATGTTTGTTTCCTTTTCAATACTACTGGTAATTAGTGTTATCGATAGTTACTCGGAGCATCACCAATAGCTCCAGTAAGGGCTGCAATAGCGAGCGAGATAGCAATATCATCATCGCTTGTCCCACGTTTTATGACCCCCTCTACCAGGAGCGTTGGCGTCTAGTCTAGCATATAACGTAAGAACTTAGCGTGTATACTGTAGTTAAACCCTCCGTCATTGAGACACGTTCTCTGAGACCCGGATGACGAAATTACATCCTCTAACGCGGAAGTGATTTCTGAGTCATCTACATTAGATAGAGCAAACACTGCACAGATACACCGACCTCGCCGGCGAGGTCGACGAGTCCCTTTAGTCGCCGCCTATACGAGGTAGAAGCACGTATCTGGGCGTTTCTCTCCTATCCCCATCCTGGCAATGGCCCAAGCCGAGATTCATACCTAAGTGGTAGCCTTGCGCTAGTTGCCTCATCAAAAACTTACAGGGCTAAGCTCTATCGACGCTCGCCAAAAGTTCGGTTAAGCTGCAACGGCCTCAGAGGCCAACGGCGAGATTAGTCCATTCGAAAAAAACATATCAGGTACAAAACCTACACATACCTACACGTAACGGTACAGGACCTAGACGTGAAATAGCCTGGTAGCACAGTTGGATTGTGCATCCTCGTATCAAGAGGAAGGTTGCGGGTTCAAGTCCCGTCTAGGCTTGAAATTTTTGAGATGATGTAAAAAATCTTGGAGTTTTCCGTATGTGTTCGGATAACACTATAAATAAAACACTATATCAGGTACAGCTGAACTAAGTAAGATAGTATAGCTATAATGTGTTGTTATATCAAGTGTTGTAGCTCATATCAAATAAATTATTATATCTGTTCCTGTTTAGCTTTTTGGAGTTTCAATTATTTATGTATGAATATTGTGATACATCAGTTGTAATGATATTATCAAAGGAAGTTTAATTTTAGTCAGGTGAAGTATTAATCACAATTTGGTTCAAATTGTTTGTTTACTAACATTAAGGGTATGTTAGCTTTGTGGGGACCAAATTTAATAAAAATAGTTGTACCAATTTTACTTAGAAAACTTTCGTGCTTGATTTCAATCATTATTATAAATACGGGATTTATCACGTACCGTTTTATCGGTGTTTCGTCCGACAATGCTTCGGTTCAATTTTTGGACCTTCATCAGGGTGAGTACGATCCGCTGCGAACCACGCCTCGCCTTGCACTAAGCACCGCAGCGCGCGAGTAGACGGGCGTGGTGGTGGGGATTGCGTCAACGATGGCCCAACGTGTTGACAGGCGTCATCATCATTATCATCACTGCTGCTCTCTTCGGTACTTCTCGGTACACAACACTAACTATGTCTCTACCAGGTTCACTTACTTCTCTATCGCTTGCATCATGAAGACATGGCCTTCAGGCTGGCGGTAGAACCTATTCTCTATCTCTGTTGAAATTCGGCATACGACTTATTTCTATCGCCTCTCAGATCTTGCGAGGAACGAAGAACTTCTCTCACGCTAAGACGTATGTAGACGTATGTAGTGCGTTGAATCAGAATCTAGGGCATGGTTCGCCGCTGCAGAACTGTTGGAGTCGACATTCTTCATAGCACGTATGTGTAGTTATACCAATCTATGTTTTTACCCTATTATAAACTCATTGTTTTAATTAATTTTCATCATCATCATCCACAGCCTGACTTCACCCATTGTTGGGTATAGGCCTCCCCAAGTTTGTGCCATACACCACGATCCTGCGCTAGTCTCACCCACTGACGGCCCACAACCTTTACGATGTCATCCACCCATCTCGCTGCTGGTCGTCCTACCCTTCTATACCCGCTCCTCGGCCACCATTCAGTCACTGTCCTGCTCCATCTGTCATCACCACGTCTAGCCAAGTGTCTCGCCCAAGATCATTTGAGCTCCATAAATCGAATCCCAACGTCATAAACCTTCGTTCGTCTACGGATCTCGACGTTTGGAACTCGATCTAACAGTCTGATGCCAAGCATGGTACGCTCCATGGCCCTTTGTGCAACTCTTAACTTGTACACAGCCTCCTGCGTGAGCGTCCACGTCTCGGCACCGTAGGCCATGGTGGGCAGAACACATTTGTTGAATAAGCGGGTCTTCAGACACAATTTTCATCACCTTTTATAAATTGACTAACCTATAATGCTACGGTACAATTTAGGAAATAAACATTGTCCGTTATCGAGTGGAAACGCGCAACCGTCAATTGAATTTAATTGATCAGTGCATTGCTAGTTGGTATTAAACACAGAGAATATACAGTATAAAGAAAAGCTTCAAAGAAAGACACTTAATCAGTTCTTGCAGCCACTGACGATCCACACCATGGGAGTCTTCGGAAGATTATTCCGGAAATTGTCTCCTACTAGGGCATTGGAAATGTCCAGTGGACAGTTTGAGACGCTTTTCTTCGAATCGGTGTACCGTGTCACTTATCTTACCGGTATGTGCTATTATTTATATCCGTTGTGAATACATATACATAATGCATTTGATTATATTTTTAGGTACCGAATATCTACTTAAGGATCATTTCGAAGAACTCGGTTCCCAAACATATAAAAAAAAAACAAAGAAATATGGCTATATAAATAAGTGTTTTGTTGAAAAATTACTTTTTTAAACAAGTTTTTTTAGCATTCATAATCGGAACTGCAAACATATTAAAATGAGCCCAAACACTAGTAGCCTACTATAATCTATTCAGAAGTTTCGTTGTCTAGCATCCGTCTCCATCATGAGACCATCTCTATGGTCATACATACTATTGCATTGTCACCGAAGTTACATATTAGGTGTTCCAAATTTCAGCTCAATCGTTATCTGATGAGGCCAGGAGACTGCTTTAAATTTATCTCTCTTCGCTGGAGGGCTACTTAAGGTAGGTAGTTAATTTTTAATTGTTAGGTTTTTGTTTTTTTTTATAAAGTACCTAGATGTAATTTGATGACCTGAGTGATTACGGGAGTGACATAACCATTGTCTGGTTGAAACTCCCACGGTAAATAATGAATTAAAAAAAAAGATTCCACCCGAACAAACATACATACATTGCCACTTAATAAAAAGCTTGTAAAATATGGCATAAATAATGGATTCTGTCGAAACAAAATAATCGTGACAATGTTCTATAAAATATATTCTTGGTCGGGAGGGAGCGCCCAAAATGTTCGTAGTTTTACGTAAGGTTTGTAGCTTTAGATGAGATCAAGTTTCGTGAAGGTTCATCTGAGTAACTAGTTGACTACATTTCATTACATACCACTAAATTCCCTCAAAACTAATTAGCGGGCTTCAAGACCAAACTTCCTTTGTCTAGTCTTAGTTAATCTTCAAAGTTCTTCTTCATTTTTATGAACGAGAACAGTTTGTTCGCAACGCAAAACGAACCTCACAAAGGAGTTAAAAATTGAAAATGCACTGGAATTTTGTTAAAGCTTTGCTCGCTCCAATTTATCTTCGCGATCTTCGGTCTCCTGCCATTGTGCTTACTTTGCATCAAGTTGCTGTACGTACACTTCAACTTAAACGTTCTTAGACTGCAACTTTTACGTGTAAGGTGTAAGAAAATTGCGACACGACTTGCTGCAATGCGATTTCGTGCGGCAAGTCGTCTCCCAAGGTGACCATTCCTTCGACGACCGTCAACCGTACTGAACGTATGCGATGCGCGATGCGAATCAATTCCAAAATTCTTGCGATGCGTCGAGGGAGCTCGCAGATTTTTACGATGCGACGTCGCATCGCAGTTTTGTGTACGAGCGCTATACCGCATAAACGTGCGAGCATGTTTTTACAAGCTTTTTATTAACTTGCAATGCATGTATGTTTGTCCGGGTGGTATCTTGCAACTGAATTTTAAACCCGTTCCCCTCAACCGATTGAGCTGAAATTTGGAAGACGTATGTAACTCCGGTGACAATGCAATAATATGGTACCATGGAGGTGGTCGTATAATGGAGACGGATGCTAGACAACGGAACTTCTGAATGGATTATGGTAGGTTACTAATGTTTGGGCTCATTTGAATCTGCTTGCGGTTCCGATTATGAATTTTATAAAAGCGTGTTTTGAAAAAGTAATTTTTCAACAAAAATCTTATATATTGAGTAGCTTGCTCAACAAATAATTCAAGGGACTTATTTTGCGGTTTACAGTGTTTTAATGTGCAACAGTAGCATAAATTAGTGTTGTGTTTACGTTTGTGTTATTGTGATTTAAGTGTTATTAAACGTGTAATTTTATTTAAATTGGTATTGAAACCAATAGTTTGTAAATTAAATTATCATGGTTTCAATAAACGACGCAGGTGGCGAACGTTTTAATGATAGTATCGCCGAATAATTTGAAATAGATTTTGCAAAATGAGAGAACAGATTCTTTCTAGGCAAGCGTGCTTCATCACGTAAAAGTCTTCATAATTTTTAGATGGCTAAAATGTAGAATACAATAGATAAAATGTATATAAGTTTAATTAAAAAATATATCTATTTGCTCAAATTGAGATAAAACAACACACTCTAGCGACTTCTTTAGATGGAGAAGCTCAAAACTCTCTTTCCCAGGTACTCACCATATTATAAGGCTAACTTCCCGGGGCAACTTTCTGACTGTGGACGGACTTAGAACTTGAGGCTACTGTTGGAAGTTAGTTACTCACAAATGCAGGGTGTTTCGTTTGTTCTTCGGTTAGTTACCCATCTTGTTGTTGGAACTAAGGCAACCGAACAACGACTTATCCCAGTAGATTAACTATTCACTTCACTTGACTAAAATGAAGAAGGAAAATTCGTAAATTTGTAGAGTTGAGATGCGAGAGGGAGAATAGAGGGATGTCATAATATTTCTTAGGAAGCTTATTTCTTAGTTATACAGATACTGTTTATACAGATTTTTTATGGATTGAACTCAAAGTTTAATAAAAGTCGTCTCCACACACACATCACATCTATGACTTCATGCGTAGTACCAAATAATAATTGGTACTGTTTGTAGAAAAGTTTTGTTGCTGTTCTCTCTAACTTTACAAGCTTTTTATTAACTTGCAATGTATGTATGTGTGTCCGGGTGGAATCTTACAACTGAATTTTAAACCCGTTCCCCTCAACCGACTGAGCTGAAATTTGGAATACATATGTAACTTCGGTGACAATGCAATAATATGGTACCATGGAGGTGGTCTTATAATGGATACGGATGCTAGACAACGGAACTTCTGAATGGATTATAGTAGGCTACTAGTGTTTGGACTCATTTGAATCTGTTTGCGGTTCCGATTATGAATTTATACAAAAAACTTTTTTTCAAAAAGTAATTTTTCAAAAAAATCTTATTATTATTGCTTCTGATTGCTCCTTTCGTGTTCGTCACAACAAAATAATACAGTTTTATTGACAAACTAAGCAGTTATATTTGCCCCTAATGTCACTGGCTCCGTTTTTTCCAGGATTATCTACAAACGAGAAGGATTGGTATTACCTTTTCTACGGGAGCACGGTGAAGCTGATGTTCGTTCTACTGATGTGCGGTGAGATATATTACTGTTTCGGAGCGAACATATCCGTGGACGAACAAGTCAGCTGTATCAATGCGAGCCTTCTGCAGTTTATCACTTTGTACCGATACAAGAACATGGTAAGGGTCTTATTATGATTTTGATCATTACCGATTAAATTACCTGGCTATACTATACAGGTAACAATGATTCTTGTAAACAACTTTTACTGTGAATTTAACACGAAAATAAATAACACCAAAAAAAAAAACCACATATACAACGCGTGGTTTGTCAATTAAATCATTACTCTTCATCTGCGCAGTCGGGTAAAAGAAGCCTATGTCCCAATCTACCTGTATACCAAGTTTCATCGAAATCGGTCAAGCCGTTTAGTCGTGAATAAGTAACAAACAGATAGAGAGACTTTCGAATTTAAATGTATAATAAAAAGCGGCCAAGTGCGAGTCGGACTCGACCATGAAGGGTTCCGTAGCAGCAAGTAGCATAATATAAAAGTTCTTGTAGTTCGTTGTAACTTTTTTATATGTGAGTTGATTGAATGAAAGGTAACTTGCGGTTTACGATTTATGACGTATTAAAAAAAACTACTTACTAGATCTCGTTCAAACAAATTTTCGGTGGAAGTTTGGATGGTAATTACCTATACATCATATATATTTTTTTAGTTTTATCATTCTCTTATTTTAGAAGTAACAGGGGGGGGGGGGGGGGGGCACACGTTTTACCACTTTGGATGTGTCTCTCGCGCAAACTATTCGGTTTAGAAAAAAATGTTGAGTTTCAGTTCTAAGTATGGGGAGCCCCCAAAATTTATTGGTTTTTTTTCTAATTTTGTGTGAAAATCTTAATGCGGTTCACAGAATACATCTACTTACCAAGTTTCAACAGTATAGTTCTTGTAGTTTCGGAAAATGTGACATACGGACGGATAGACAGACAGACATGACGAATCCATAAGGGTTCCGTTTTTTGCCATTTAGCTACGGAACCCTAAAAAGCAGTTGTTTTGTTTTGACTGTGTTAATTACATCGGAAACTTCTCTCCCGGGAGTTTTCTTAGATTATGTTTTTGTAACTACATAAATGAATTGTTTTTTTAAGATCGATAACAAAACTGCCTACAAGAAGCTAGCCGCTTCTATGGAGTCATCTTATTTCGATACGACAACCCATAAAAGAAAGATGCTGGTGGATTTCTGGGCAAAGCAGAACGAGCAATATTTGAAGCTGCTTATTGGTTTGGGAAATTGTACCCTACTAGCTTGGTAAGAAGGCTTATAATTATGCTATGTCATGACTGTATTTTGTACCAGATTTTTTGCGACACTTGGAACATCAAAGATGCTCACTGAACCCTTTCACTACACCCGTTCTTTCATATCACTATCTATTTATTAAAGAACCACCATCCCTAAAGCAGTGTGACCTACTTATAAATAATGAAGAAATCTAAATATCTGTTGAACATAGGAATTTTACAACCAAGTCCGGACACTTTATAACGACTTAGTCTGTCTTGTGCATAAAAACTTACCCGGTACTTTCATAGAACTTAGCACTTTAGATTTTAAGACTGTACTAGCAAGAAGTTCTTTGTACCAAAATGCGACGTATATAAAATGGTTTTAGTAAAGAATCCTGAACAATTTTAATGCGACAATGAAGTTCAAAATTGACCTATTTGTGCATTGCGGCCGCTTTAGACATACATTAATTATTTTGATTGAAATGCAAAATTCATAATTATTCATTTGGAACATAAATAAAGTACAATAGACAAATGAATACGTTGACAACTGCAAAAGTTAAAAAACTGAGTAGAAGTGTCAGCGCCCTCTTCCAAAACCAAACCGAACAACGTTCCAGCTTAAAACAAGTCGATACAAATAGTGTGTGTGGTGTGTTTGTGTGGTGTATGCGAGTTTATGTGTACATGTTCGCGTGTTGTTAATTTTGCTAGGTAGGAGAGATCAAAATATTCTCAGTAGGGGTAGGTATCATCGTACGTTAGTGAGTGAAGCCAGGTTCTGAAATAAACGCAGGCTAGATAGATATTTTCCTAGTTTAAAAATACAGACGGCCTTTCCTCATTGGTCAACTAATCAATTTTCTTTATATGAAGCATTTTTGTTTATGCATCTTACAATTCTAGCAGATTGACAAACAGCTCAGGGCCACAGTCTTTCAGAAATGGGGAGAGGCGTTTGCCTAGCAGGGCTAGCATGATCGCTCTTGAAAAGTTTGTCTCTACAGAAGAAAAGAGTAACATGTCGTTTTAGCGTAGACTATCAATACGATACAGTAGAAATGTTTCTACTTTCGACGCTACGGTCGTGCTATCCAAGTAGGAGAAGGACAAGAATGACTGATAATAAAACATAGCGCCATCTAGCCTCAAACTAAGCAAAGCTTGTACTATAGGAACCAAATAACTGATATAATACTTGTATACTTTAAGTTTTTTAGGGTTACGTACCCAATGGGTAAAACGGACTCTATTACTAAGATTCCGCTGTCATTCTGTCTGTCTGTCACCAGGCTGTATCTCATGAACCGTGATAGTTAGACAATTGAAATTTTCACACAGTAACAGAAACACATCATGTGTTTCTGTTACCGCTATGACAACAAATACTAAAAACAGAATAAAATAAATATTTAAGGGGGCTCCCATACAACAAACGTGATTTTTTTGCTCGATATTGATAACGGCAACAGGTAGACGCTTGAAATATTTATTATTTAGTTATATATTCACTTCAAAAATAAAAAAACTAAATTAAAATAAAATAAATATTTAAGGGGGAGCTCCCATACAGCAAACGTGATTTTTTTGCCGTCTTTATAGATAATGGTAAGGAACCCTTCGTACGCGAGTCTAACTCGCACTGGGCCGTTTTTATTTCTTAATATATAAGTATGTACTTATAATATATAGAGAAACCACCAGACCCGTGATCACACAAACATTTGTTCCGCGGCGGGAATCGAACCGGCATCTCAGCCGGCTTCACCCGCTGCGTCACGGAGGTCGTCGTGTTTAATCGGGACTTAATTTCCAGGTTCATCTACCCTCTCGTAGACGACGTAGAATACAACTTGATTATTGGCACTTACTTCCCCTACGCGTACAACACGCCAGCTCGCTACCCCTTCGCGTACATATCCGTGGTGATAGCATTCGGGTACATCGCTCACTTCGTGATGATCAATGACGTCACTATGCAAGCGCATTTAATGCATTTACTGTGTCAGTTGACTGTGCTGGCTGATTGCTTTGAGAACTTGCTGGAGGACTGCCAAGTGGGCTTTCAAGGTACCTTTTGATAACGAGAGAATTTCCTTTTGTGTGAAAGGAATTGAAGAAATGCCTATATATAATTTATCTGACTAATAGTTATTGCCAGCGGCTTCGCCCGCGTTATTCTGGAGTGCAAAATACATATATAAACTTTGACATCCCATTTTTATCCAATGCGAACTGATTTATGAGATAAATGGTAGCCTATGTGGTGATCCAGGTTATAATCTACGTTATATACCAAATTTCATCGAAACCGGTTCAGCCGTTACGGCGTGAAACAAACAAATAAACATCCAAACAAACATCTAAACTTTCGCGTTATACTAGTTATAATAC
Organism: Philereme vetulata; assembly: GCA_918857605.2. Taxonomy (NCBI): domain Eukaryota; kingdom Metazoa; phylum Arthropoda; class Insecta; order Lepidoptera; family Geometridae; genus Philereme; species Philereme vetulata. The sequence continues at coordinate 1,489,260 of OU975423.1, read as the reverse complement.
TAGTGTGATAAAATCAGCCCACATGGGATTCACATTCATAAGCTCCTATTATCCTTCGTAGGGAACGACCGCTAGCTGTTAACAATTGGTCAAAATAAAAAAAAAAAAAACTCATAAATTATTTACTGAATTATAAGATAACAAAGTACACTTAGTCCCATTCAATACACAGGTCACTATAGCAGAGGTTCCCAATTTTATTTGGCCATGGAACCTTAATTGATCATACTTTTTTTGGCGGAATCCTAGCTGGCTATTTTGATAACTAAAGTGTTTACCTTCTACTCGAAGAGTTAACAAATTATAAATGATAATAATTATTATAAGTATTGCAAATAATTTATTATAACAAAGAAATACAATGTACCTAGGTAATAATTTATTGTGAAAAAAGAAATTTTTCCAAATTATTTCTTATAATAGCCGTATAATTAAGCTGGCAATTGAACGCAAACCAATCTCGCATCGATAAGTCTTTACAAACTTAATCAGAACCAGGACAGCTTTTCAACGATTGCCGGGTATTCATGTTTAAATACAATTCAACTTTAACTCTCGGACAGACCGCGGAATCCCTGTGACCCATCCACGGAACCCCAGGGTTCCGCGGACCACCTTTTAGGAATCACCGCACTATGTATCCCCCGACATATTATTAAATAATCTGGATAACTTCCAAAAATATAAAATACAAGTAATTTTCAACAATAACTCCCTAGCTGATAAATCTACCTATCTGATATTATTATGTACAATACAAAAAGGCAACAACCTCCATTTTCTGAAACATTGAGCGCCACAGCGATCTATCATTGAGCACTCACTCGTGCGGAAACTTCAGACAGTGTTCAGTACTTTTAGTAAAAGCTATTTCAGGTACCCATCAAAACTATTTAATATATCATAAAGAATTTGCGGATAAATACGTCGAGAGACTGGGCAACTTGGTGGAGCAACATAAGCTCATTTTGAGGTGAGTCGACATTTACACCTACTGTTTTTTGAAGAATTGGGTAGACAGTTTATACAGCACCAGGGCTCAATTCATAGAAAAACTCTAAACACATGTAGCCTACATATATTACTCGAATTACAAGGTATCACCGTAGTTTCTAATAATATTATTTGGTATTACCTACTTTCGAAGTTCTTCAGAAGGTTGATAACAGTACAATGCAACTGTAGAATACTCATTTATTTCCTCTTTACACATTTTAAATGCACTTAGTGATGTCAGGACAGTATATATATAATAATATATATATATATATACCACCGCTATATGGTAGAAATACCTCCCATTCGCACAAAGCGGTTCTCTTCGACCTTTATTATGCGCACCGCCAAAGAGTGGAACGACTTGCCAGAGTCTGTGTTTCCAGATAGCTACAACCTGGGTATCTTTAAGTCGCGAGTGAATAGGTTTCTATATATATATATATATTATATATATTATAGGCTTGCGTTTGACCACGATCTCGCCTGATAGTAAGCGATGATGCAGTCTACGATGGTACGATGGGCTTGCCTAGAAGAAACCTATTCACTCGCGACTTAAAGATACTCAGGTTGTAGCTATCTGGAAACACAGACTCTGGCAAGTCGTTCCACTCTTTGGCGGTGCGCATAATAAAGGTCGAAGAGAACCGCTTTGTGCGAATGGGAGGTATTTCTACCATATAGCGGTGGCGCACTGCAGAGCGTCTGGTTGTCCGTTGATAGAAAGGAGATGGTGGGATCAGGTTGAAAAGTTCCGCCGCACACTCCTCGAAATCCATCCGAAATATATCGAATAGTTCAAATAATTTATGTCTTAAAAGCTAACACAAATAAAAATTACTAGAAATAAAGTTACATATTTTCATAATATGTGTGTGTATCATTATTTTTTCATGCATAACCTAATAACTTTCACACATACAGTCTGTAACCGCATTCACGACATTAATTTAAAACATATGCAGAATCGTATTAACTGATTTTAGAGATTGATTTAATACTTTAGCTTGAATATTTATCCAGTAATCGATAAATCTCAACTCTTAGATCGAGTTCCAAACGTCGAGATCCGTAGAAGAACGATGGTTCATGACGTTGGGAATCGGGTTATGGAGCTCATATGGTCTTGGGAAGAACACTTGGCAAGACGTGGTGATGACAGGTAGAACAGTGTAGCGACGAATAGTTGCCGAGGAATGGCGTAGAAAGGTAGCCAGTAAGATGGGTGGACGACATCGTCAGAGTCGCGGGCCGTCAATGGACTAGCGCAGGATCGAGGCGGGTTGCACAAACTTGGGGAGGCCTATACCCAACAGTGGTTGAAGTTGGGCTGTGGATGATGATGATAATGAATCGATACATTTCCAATAAACAATATTTAACGTAAATCGGCAGCACCTTTGCGGCGATGCCGCTTAGTCAATTTAACAGGTACCTACTTACATGATGAATAAATATTATTTGTTTACTTATGTTATACAGACTGTTTTATTGATATTTAAGGACTTGAAATTAAGGTGATTATTAAAAAAATCCATAGATTTGAAAAACAAACTATTTTATAACAATACTAGCGGTGTTTTAAATTAATGTTGTAAATGCAGTGACACGCAGTATATGGCATAGGAAAGCTTACAGCATGAATAGTAGCTTATAAATTCTGAGCAGTGTTTCAGTAAAACCTGATTTTTTATGGTAATAATCACACAGCTAAAAGCTTTCTGTAAATACACCTTCCACTATAAAAATATTTATCTCCGCTGCAATCCATAAAGAGCCGTCACAAAAAGAAACACGAAACAGGTTGCAATTTAAATTCTCCGCTTTTCATGATGCTGCGAAAATGGAAACCATTAAATAGTCCATTCTGGAATTGGATGTGCTGACGTCAACACTCGCCTGTCCGACGCAAATAGATGACAATGCTAGGATAGTTGTTTTTACTCATGGACTGGATAAATGAAATACCTATCAATATGTACTTACAAAAATATAAAATACTTACAATACATTTCGGGGAATGTGCCCAGGAACTTTACGATCAGATTCCGCCATCTCCTTTCCATCAAAGGACAAGCAGGCGCACGGCTCAGTACCATCCGTACCTAAACTTGAGAGCAAAAAAATCGCACATTCATGATTTTTTGACATAACTAAAAAAAAAAACAAAAAATATTATGTTTCTGTAATGCAGATTCATAGTCTATTTTAATACCTATCCAGTGGTATCTGATTTGTCTTTCAATCATTACATAAAAATGCTTTTGTGGATCAATAACAAAAATGCATGTTTAGTAAAAAATTCTTTATTCAAGTATTGGTGTCAAAGTTATGAAATTAAAAGATAAAATTAATTAAAAGTTTGTTATTAATACCGAGTGTTCCCTCCCCTAGCCTGAATCACTGACTCCATCCGTGTTTTCATTGATGTTACTAGACTTTTGATAAAGTCTTGAGGAATAGCCTCCCATTCCTCTGCGATCGCCTGTTGCAGCTCCTGTAGAGTCGATGGAGGAGCATCTCGGCCTCGAACTCTTCTTTTCAGCTCGTCCCATAGATGTTCGATGGGATTGAGGTCTGGGCTTCGAGCTGGCCACTCCATAACGGTCACATCCACCTCTTGAAGGTACTCGATCACTATGCCAGCAGTATGCGGTCTTGCATTATCTTGCATAAACAGAAAGTTTTCGCCGATAAACCCAGCATAAGGTACGACGTGGCTCTCGAGTACTTCCTCAATGTATCGTATGGAAGTCAATCCTCTTGATTGGCGACCAGTATTCGGTCCGGTGATGAAGGCAAGCTCGGTTTTTGCTTCCATAGACATGCCTCCCCAAAACATGATTGATCCACCGCCATAGGCGACACGTTCTGTTATGCAGCATTGGGCAAATCGCTCTCCCGATCTTCTATACACCTTCCCCCGTCCGTCGTTGCCATGCAAGCACATCCTGCACTCATCAGAGAACAGGACTGCACTCCACTGCTCTTCGGTCCAATTCAAATGGTCTCGAGCGAACTGAAGGCGGGCTTCTCGGTGGGCTGGGGTCAATTTCGGCCCGTTTGCTGGCCTGTGTGCAGTCAGGCCACCTTCTCTCAATCGTCTTCTGACTGTCCACCGGCTAACTTCTACTTCACGAACTTCTTGAAGTCGTTGGCCCAGTTGAACTGCGTTCAAACGACGATTTCTTAAAGATGTCGTTATAAGAAAGCGGTTATCACGCTCTGTTGTAGCACGGGGACGGCCCGATCCTTGTCGCCGTTGGTAGCCACCAGTCTCTTGATACCTCTGGTATACACGCCGAACGGTAAATCGGCTCAAACTCAATTGTCGAGCCACTTGACTTTGCTTAAGCCCCGATTCAACAAGGGCAACCACTTGAGCGGCTACTTCTGGTGTAGTATCCATTTTCGTGTTCCGTTTGAAGCCAATATCAATAGAGAACCTTTCACACTGTACGTTGGTATGCAAATGATGACCATTTTTTTTTTTTTTTCGAATGGACTAATCTCGCTGTTGGCCTCTGAGGCCGTGACAGCTTAACCGAACTTTTGGCGAGCGCAGATGGCGCTCAGCCCTGTAAGTTTTTTAGGCAACTAGCGCAAGGGCACCACTTAGGTACGAACCTCGGCTTGGACTGTTGCCGGGATGGGGATAGGAGAGAAACGCCCGGGTACATGTCTGTACCTCGTATAAGCGGCGACTGAAGGGACTCGTCGACCTCGCCGGCGAGGTCGGTGTTTCTGTGAAGTGTTTGCTCTGTCTGATATAGATGACTCACCTTCCGCATTAGCAGAGGTGATTTCGTCATCCGGGTCTCCGAGAACGTGTCTCGGACGACGGAGGATTTTGTTGGCGGGCGGATCCAACGGGTAAACCGGAATGGTGTGTACCAAAGGGATATGATGACCATTCCCTCAATATGCACTCTTTTATACCTGCGATAAATCCCGCCGTCGGCCTTACCTGGATCGAGCGACATAAGGGGGTCTATTGTTTTGTTGCTAATGAGTTGTTTTTAAAGGTAAATGTCAACCCTTTATCAGTTCTGCGAATGCCTAGATTATGCACTTTAATTTAATTTGATTTTAATTTGCTGTAAGCTCCAAATAAAAAAATTTTTAACTGTTAAGTAAAAATGTGCGGATGTGCGATTTTATTGCTCTCAAGTGTAGTTGATATACCACCCATTCGCACACACCGTTTGGGTTCTACGTTCTTGATGCTCACAACTAAGTTAAGGAAACTTAGCCGTCGTCTGTTTTTACTAAAGAATACAATCCGGGCCTCTTTAAGGTAAGATTGAATAGGTTTCTTCTAGATCTTCGTGCTTCATTTCAGACCACATCATCGCTTACCATCAGGTGAGATTGTAGTCAAACGAAAATATATATATATGTATATTTATAATTTCTTTGTTTGTAATTTCGTTCATGTACTAATAGACTGTAATATTTATATCATGTTATTCAGGAGAGAACTGTTTCCTAGGCCACAGCTTACGATTTTCTTGGAAACAGGGACACAACTTAGATGAGTTGTGTCCCTGTTTCCAAGAAAAACAAAAAAATAAAAAAATATAAAAAAAAAAAAAAGAATTTAACATTTTATGGTCACAATAAATATATTTCTGTTTCTATATAGTTAAAAAAATGTAACTAAACATATTAATAATAATAGTTAGAAATTATACTATAGACTGTATCTGCTGCGACTTCGTACGCGAAGAAGTACTAAACGTGTGCATTTGCTGAAGTTTTTAACTAACATGGGTTTACATTTTGAATATAAAGTTGTTACGCATACACTAGGAAAAATTTTAGAAAACTCTCGATAGCATGGCTTCTAACATAAAATTATAACGATACAGAAAAAAATATTGATAACCCCAACATGAACGTAAAAGTTACTAAAAATATTGCTTTTTACATTAATCATCCCATTTGCCCTCACATACAAAATACGCACTGATCTATATTTTGTCACATCCAAGCAGGCTCTAGTACACAGGTCGAAAGACGTAGATTAATACACACTCATACACACATATGTATATATATATAAACTCACCCCCCTCACATAATACACACATGCTCACACATGCATTCTCAACCACACACAACCCAAGACACGATCACACTCATACACCCGCAAACTATCACCATCACTCACACTTTAACCGTTTCATACAAAAACACACATACACATTATATTTATATCTAGATGTACCATTGCTGAACGGAAGAGAACTTATCTCCACAACACAGGTATTACCCGTGCGCGATAAGTTGGGACCTGAGCGCGGTGACGTCATATTGGCGTGTTTGTACCGCCCGCAAAAAAGCGAACATAACAAGCAGCCGCCCGCGGCTTCGTCTTTGTTTTTTTTAACCTAATTTATTATGTTACTCAGGGAGGACGCTGCTTTTTATCTAATCTTGTTTACACTATTTGAATAAAATAAAATACAATGTTTAAGTTTATACATTTATTTTATCTATTATTTACTCACTCTCATCTTCGTCACTACTTAGTGGATTTGTGCCTTCTAGAGGTTGTTCTTCGTCCTCAGTCTCACTATAATCACTTGACGAAGAGGTATCCGATAAATTTACAATTAATTGCGATTCATTCGTCTCTTGTAAGAGGTCATCGTCCCAATACTTTTGTCGAAGCCTGTCCACATGGTTGACTTCTTTTTACCAGACAACAAAACAATAACACAGACGAAAACGAAAAGAATTCCAGAGTGCATCGTTACGTGACGTAGGCCAGTACGAGACTAAAAACCCTAGTAAAAAATAGTGATGCGAAGGGTACAATACGGGCGCCATCGGGGAAGTGCAGGGGAAGCGGTCGGGGAGTCGCATTCCTAGCAGGTCCCAAGTTATCGCGCACGAGTAATATTTACCTAGAGTGGAGGTAAGTGCACTACAAAATTTGCACCCATGTGTACTTTAAGTTGTATACCTTGTTTTGTACACATGTGTTATATATATTTTGAATAAATTATTAATTAAAATTATTCATCATCATCATCATCAGCCGGAAGACTTCCACTGCTGAACATAGGCCTCCCCCTTAGAACGCCACAACGAGCGGTTGGTAGCCGTTTGCGCCCAACGGCTCCCCGCGACTCTTACTAGATCGTTGGTCCACCTTGTGGGGGAGCCGGCCTACGCTGCGTCTTCCAGTCCGTGGTATCCACTCGAGAACCTTTCTTCCCCAACGGTTATCGGTTCTACGAGCGATGTGGCTTGCCCATTGCCACTTCAACTTGCTAATTTTGAGAGCTATGTCGGCAAGTTTAGTTCTTCTGCGGATTTCCTTATTGCGGATTTTGTCACGCAAAGAAACCCCGAGCATAGCCCTCTCCATAGCTCGTTGAGCGACCTTGAGCTTGGTCATGAGGCCATGAGTAAAGGACCACGTTTCAGTGCCATAGGTCATCACTGGCAACACACACTGGTTGAAGACTTTAGTCTTCAGGCTCTGGGGAATTTTGAACGAGAAGATATCGCGAAGTTTCCCGAACGCTGCCCAGCCGAGTTGGATTCTTCGTGCGACCTCTTCGAAGTTGGACTTACCTAATTGGACAGTTTGTCCTAGGTATACATACGCGTCGACAACTTCGAGAGTATCGCCCCCAACAACTACCGGTACGGGTGCAACATGGATATTTGACATGATTTTCGTTTTATCCATGTTCATTTTAAGACTCAATAATTTTAATTAAAACTATTATTCAATTATTATTATTATATCATAACCATTTATTCATGTTACCATTGCGTGCTATCAAAGAACCAAAATACGATCCGAATAATATTTATTTTTCTCATACGAACTACAACATCTCTAGTTAACACTATAGATAAAAAAATAACTGTCCTAAGCTCTCAGAATACCTTGAAAAGTAACAAAGAAGTTTACTTCAATCATTATATGCGATTTATCACGTACCGTTTTATGTGTGTTTCGACCGACAATGTTTCGGTTCAATTTGTGAACGTTCATTAGGGTGAGTGCGATCCGCTCCGAACTACGTCTCGCCTAACATAGGCGAGACGTAGTTCGTGATAAATTCGGTATTTATTTAAACACATTTTTAAGTTTATAACCCAAGGAATAAATGCTTTGCCAATACTGAAAATATTGTATGTTTAAATCAAATCCGTGCATCTTTTCAGAGTAAACAAACACTTGCCAGGTTTCAAGTGCGATTTTATGTAGAAATATCCATCCAGACTAGTATTATACATTTATAAGTTTCTTACGTTTTCACGACCAAACAGCAGGACCGATTTCGATGAAATTTGGTATAAAGATAGATTATGTAAAGGATTGAGTCATAGGGTCCTTTTTTATTGACGAATCACGCGGTTGAAGCCGCGGGCGGAAGCTTGTTCGTTATGAAAACAATTTTTTTAAATTTCAAGTGGCGCTTGCCACTTGCTTTGAGTTGTTTTCGTAAACGAGAATGGCATTAGCAGTCTAGCGTTGCCTATAAATAGTTTTAGATAAACACCGCAAAAGCTACAGGCACGGCCATTTCTCCGTAATTCTCAGTTATGTCACGTTTTTCATCCCATGGTATCGTAGGATGAAAATTATACCCAGATCCCAAATAGACCACATTTAATAATATTCCATTCAGAAATAATCCTTACATTCCTGGTATGAAATAAAATCCCTCCGTCCCGCGTCCGTCGGTCGTCGCGTCTGTCTGTCTGTGGGGTAATCTCAGTAACCGTTATAGGTTTTTGTTCATGTTTCGATACATACATTACTAGTAGCAAAATCTATACACTTATTTGTCCTCAAAGATTTTCTGGAAGAAACTCTTGTTAGGGTTAAGCTTGGCTTTGTACATGTTCTCTTTGTAAGTTTGTATATCTGTAATCTATTCGTGCACAATCTATACTATAATAATATTATAAAGAGGAAAAATTTGTTTGTTTGTTTGTATTGAATAGGCTCCGAAACTACTGGACTGATTTCAAAAATTCTTTCACTGTTGGGAAGCACACTATCCCCGGGTGACATAAGCTACTTTTAACCCAACTGTGCAGAAGGAGGGTAATGTTTTTATTGAAAAACTACGCGTGCGAAGCTGCGGATTTGTCAGCTAGTGCGGAATAAAGTATATTTTCCAGAAAAGGTTGTATATCCGTACCGAAGTTTTCTTGCAAAAACTATCACTTTAGATAAGTAGGAAGTTATAATTTCGTAACACGTAGGGAGCATACAATTTATAAATAAAATAATTTACCTTCTAAATTTCACAAGACAAACTTTTAAAAATATTATTTTCACAAAAAGTTGAAGTTTACCACGACCATGACGTATCCAACTGTGCCAATACACGGTGTCCTTTAAATCACTGTTTTCCCAGAACAAACGTTGTTCAAACCATGGTCTACTAACAGTTTATACCATCAAATAAGAGAATTAAAAAACAAAATGTGGACCTTCTCAAATAAGTCTAATTTTGTTCAAATACTAGCCGTGACATAAATTTCATTGGCACGCGAGCCATAGCATACCTACTATTATTATTTTTGTGGCGATACTGTGGCATGTTGTAGAGCGTAACGTTAAAATAGACGTTTTAAGTTCGCAACTTTTTATGTTTTTCAAAGACCGATTTAATATATTTTTTTAATTTGAGGTTATAATCCCTTTGTAGACCATTGTCTGAACAACGTTTGTTTTGGGAAAACAGTGATTTAAAGGCCACCGTGTATATCGCACCCACAAATCATGGTAAACATCCCGTTTTTAACTTTCAATGGTGTTATAACGGTGTTATAAGTTTAAGGTCGTTTATGTCTGTGTGTGTGTCTGTCTGTGGCATCGTAGTTTGTGAAGAGGTAGGTGCGTGAACTACGAGACCAATACTTTGTTATAGGCGATAGTTACCACTTAACATCTTAAAATCAGATGGGTAGGGTTACCATATGTAAATAGAGGGATGCCTGTCTATGGTACCTAAAATGCCTGATTTTACAGAAAAATGCCTGTCTAAAGCAAAACGCTGTAGGTAACAAGTAAAATCCAACATATAATAATAAAAACGGATATTTATTACTGATATTTGTGAGAGGACATTATTTTTTTTAATAGTTCTTTCTTTTCTAATACATAAACGTAAAAATATTCACAAGATACACAAGTAATTCCACAAGACCTTCCATTACATGGGGGGAAATAACATTGTTAACAATTGCTTCGGTTTTTGTCCGGGCGCAGGTTATAGTCTTTCCCACCTCTGAGTCAGAAAATAGTTTCCTCAATAATCCTCCTATGCAATCCACGGACTTATACGACTGGTGATATTTAACAGTATCGTAAGGAAGCGTAGCTTCTGCAGCGGCTTTTCTTTCCGAAATAATATTTAGGGTTGGTTTGAAAAATGTATTCATCTTACTATTGGAAGACACTGCTTTTAAACATTTTCTTATGTTTTTCAGATTCCATATGTCTTTCCACATCTTTGATGCCTCTACAACCAAAACTAAAATAACAGTCGCATAACTTACACTTAGCTTCAGACTCATTGCGGCCTTTCACGAGACAAGGAAATTTACTTGCTATAATCTCCGAAAACTTACAAAGCTTTCTCTTTATATTGTCCATTGTAAAACAATTAAACAACTTGAAAATCACAACAATCTAACACTGATATTTTAACTAACAAAGATAACCTTAGAAGCAAACCGATTGAACTAATCATGCAGACTAAATATTGTTTTGGTTCATGGAGTAAACAAATCATAGTGAAAACGTTCACATTGGTGAAGTGATAGAAAACACCGACGCCCGTCCCGCTCCCACCCACGCACCGTAGCTTATCTTCTCTCTCATTCTCGCGCCGCCTGCACAACTACTGCGCTGCGCACTGCGCGGCTCACCGCCGCCGCCGATGTCATTCAAATGCAAGCGCGCTGCATGCGCGGGCGCGAAATTTAAAAATGCCTGTCTCAGACCAATGCCGGCCGCACGCCTGTCTACACCTTAAAATGCCTGTTAAATGCGGCAAACGCCTGTCATATGGTAACCCTAGGTGGGCCATATACTTGTTCCATCTCTAGGATCATATAAAAAGTTAATAACCATGGCAGTATCATTCAGAAATAATCTGCAGCAAGTCCACGGCTTATTTTCGGATTAGGAATTTCATTGCATCTGGCCTTGCGAGTGAAATATACTATTTATTCGACTTATTTGTTACACGCGTTAGTTCGAATACAATCTGGTTGAAACTTCTTAAATTAATGAATGAAAATTCGTTATTATACCTTACAAGCTAGACATAACAGATATAAAGAAATAATAGGCTCGTGCTCGAGCCGTCGTACAGTGCGGACGTCTCTGGGGCGTCGTTACGCTGCCCGTTGAATATACGAAGATTCGATCGTCGTTAGTGGTCGAGGCAACATCGCCTATAAAAGGCTCCTCAGATCGCGCGGCACGCATTCGATCGTCGTTAGTGGTCGCCGCTATAGCATGCAGCGGCCACACCTTAGGAACCTAGGCTGGTAGAGGGGGGCTCGAGTGCCGAAACACTTTGTTGTAGCAACGGCGTGTTTCGGCCCTCGAGTCGGCACGGTCACTCCCCGTGCTAGTGCTCGTTGCTTCGGCGTCAACGCAATCCACCTCAAGTGGCGAGGCAACCAGGCAACTGTAGAAGGCCTGAAGGTAGCGATAGGAGTTTTTATCGTTGCCAGATACTGCGTCCTGTTCCCTTCCAGTCGTAGCGGTTCTCCGTTCCACTGGGTCAAGGGGAGTAAGGAGGAGAGGGTGCATCTGTGTACGGCGCGCACACTTATGCAACTTAATATATCCTGCGCATCTGACTTGGCTTTGTCATTCCGAGTTTAAAAAAGTCCTGGGCTTGGTCTAATACCTGGACACGGGTGGCCTAAGGAGAGGAGAGTGGTCGCTCTAGCACTGCATCGGGGTGACAGTGTGGTTCGGCAGCACTCTTTGAGACAAAGCAGCTTTTATTTAGAGAGGCACTGCTTTCCTCGCTCAGCCGGGGAGGGGGCTAGAAAAGGTGCCCCAAACAAACGCTCATTCCTCGCAATAAGAATAAATCTAAAAACATGCAGATGAATATGACTTTTGGTGCGTGGAATGTACGTACTCTTTTAGACCGACCCAACAACCTCTGCCCAGAACGTAAAACCGCCATTGTGGCTCGCGAGCTCAAACGCTATGACGTCGACATAGCCGCTCTCAGCGAAACACATCTAGCTGACGAAGGTGAGCTTGTTGAACGTGGTGGTGGGTACACTTTCTTCTGGAAAGGCACACCAGCTTCTGAGCCTAGACGGTCAGGAGTAGGCTTTGCTATTAAAACTACTTTAGCCTCTAAGTTGGAAGAACATCCAGTTGCTATCTCTGATCGTGTCATGTCCTTACGTTTCCATCTTCGAAACAATAAATACTTAAATGTTATCAGCGTATATTCGCCAACACTCGACAAAAGTGATGACGTCAAGGACAAATTTTATGAGGAAGTGTCAGAAGTGCTGACTAAAATCCGGCGCTGTGAGAAAGTTTTGCTTCTTGGCGACTTTAATGCTCGCGTCGGACGTGATTTTGAAGCTTGGCCTCGGGTGATAGGGCGACATGGCATTGGTAACATGAACAGTAATGGGCAACTGTTACTAAGCCTCTGTTCCCAATTTCATCTGGGTATTACCAATACCATGTTTAGACTCCCAAATAAATACAAAACTACCTGGATGCACCCAAGGTCCAAGCATTGGCATCTTATTGATTATGCTATAGTCCGTCAACGGGATATAGCGGATGTCAAAGTAACGAGAGTAATGAGGGGCGCAAACTGTTGGTCGGATCACCGACTTGTTGTTACAAAACTATTTTTGCGTCTTAGCCCTTGCCGTAGACCTCGCAGGGCTAAGCCTAACTGTCTTCATCTGAAAAAGCTAGAGTCTGCTGAAATATTGGCAAATTACAGGGAAGCTGTCAATACCTTTACAGCAGGCATACACCCCGAAGATGAACAGTTAGACGAGGGCTGGAAACTGTTAACTACAAATACCATCAATGCGGCTACTGAGATCTTAGGCCAAAAACCTCGTGTCTGTGAAGACTGGTTTGACGAAAATGATAATACATTGACAGTCGCCCTAGAAAAACACCGCCAGCTCCTTCGAAAGGGAAATCAGACAACTGCTTCTGAAAAAATAAAGGAGAGTACGAGCCAAATAAGGAGACTAACTCGAAACGCAAAAGATGAGTGGTGGCTGAACAAGGTTCGCTATATTCAGTGGCTTGCTGATTCGAATAGACTCGGCGATTTCTTTAACGAGATTAAAAAGTTAGTAGGAAGTCCACATCGAGTAAACGTACCACTGAAATCACTTTCAGGTACCCTCCTGGTAAGCAAAGGAGAAGTTCTTACTCGCTGGGCAGAACACTATAACAGCTTACTCAATGTGGATCGTTCTGCTGACATAAACTATTTAGCATCACTTCCTGCCTTACCACAAGCCGTAGATCTGGATCAGCCTCCTTCTCTTGAGGAAGTTATCATCGCCATCAAAGCGCAGAAAAACAATAAGGCTGTCGGCATCGATAACATACCAGGAGAACTATTAAAATATGGCGGAGATGAGTTGCACTACAAGATTTGGCAATTTTTCCAGCGCATGTGGGAAATGGAGTTCGTTCCTCCTAGTTTTGGCGTATCACTAATTTGCTCTTTGTATAAAAATAAAGGTGATCGATCTGTTTGCAACTCTTATAGGGGTATATCACTTCTGTCTACTCCAGGAAAAACTTTTGCCAGAGTACTCTTAAATCGTCTTATGGAGCTCTCTGAAAGTATATTGCCTGAAACGCAATTTGGGTTTAGACCCAATCGCGGCACATGCGAGGCCATATTCTCTCTTAGACAACTGCAAGAGAAAAGCAGGGAACAGTGTCAACCTCTGTTTCTCTGTTTTGTTGATCTGGAGAAAGCTTTTGACAGTGTACCTCGCGAAGCTTTGTGGATTGTGCTTTCGAAACTTGGTTGCACCGACAAATTTATACGCTTGATAAGACTTCTTCACGACAACATGACTTGTTGCGTAACCGTCAATGGTGAGCAGACAGAGCAATTCCCTGTCACTTGTGGTGTAAAACAAGGCTGTGTATTAGCACCCACTCTTTTTGCTCTGTACTTTTCCGTTGTCGTGAGGGAGACTTTACAAGCCAACACCGAAGGGATCCGCATACGTTTTCGCACAGATGGCAGTATCTTTAACCTGGCTAGGTTAAAAGCGCACACAAAGGTATCGTATGACCTCATTACCGAATTGATGTATGCTGATGACCTATGTTTCGTTGCGGAATCTTCTGAGGGACTCCAGGACTTGATGACTCGGCTTGACGCTGCGTGCTGTAGATTTGGCCTCAAAATTAATATTACAAAGACAGAGGTGATGGCCATGGACACTGTTAACCAAGCTCCACTGAATCTGCAAATCGATGGAAAGCCCATAAAACAGGTCGATACATTCAGATATCTGGGAAGCAGCATAACAACAAAATGCGATCTTGACTCGGAGATCAACAGCAGACTTGGCTCCGCTATGGCTGCTTTTGGTAAACTACGAGTCCAGGTATTTCGCTCCCATAACATCAAATTGAGTACCAAGATTAAGGTGTATATGGCTATTGTACTTCCTAACATCTTGTACTCGTCAGAGACATGGTGCCTGTATCGCAGACACATACGCACGTTAGACAGATTCCATCTGAAATGCCTCCGCGACATTCTTAACATCAAGTGGTCGGATCGGGTCCGTAATACCGATGTTCTACGACGGGCTAATGTCTGTGGCATAGAGGCATATTTGATGCGGCGTCAGCTGCGTTGGTGCGGGCACCTGTCTCGGATGTCTGATGAGCGAAGGGCGAAACGCATTTTCTTCTGTGAACTAGAACATGGTAAGCGGAAACGCGGAGGTCAGTTCCTACGTTTCAAAGACGTACAGAAGAGGCACATGAAGAGGTGTTGTATCGATCCGTCGCGCTGGGAGGCTCTCGCTGAAAAACGACCTGAATGGAGGCGTCATGTTCAGGACAAAGTGTACGAGTTTGAAGAAGAAAGGAGGCAAGAACTAGACTTAAAACGAGATCAGCTTAAAAGTCGACCGCCGGCTAATATCAATTACAACTACATTAATGGCGCCTTAACTTGTGTTCATTGTAACCGGACTTTTAGCGCAAAAATAGGGTACATCAGCCACATACAGGCTAAACACCTAGGCCAATAATCACAAAGTCAAGTCTCTGTAGCCGAAATCGGCTAGGAGGATTATTATTAAAGAAATAAACAAATAAATAAAAGCATAATGGGCGGTCTTATCGCTTAACAAAGCGATCTCTTCCAGACAGCCTTAGGATGGAGAGGATCATTGCTCATTAAATTTTATGAAAACAAAAGATTTTGGCAGTATTTTGTTTATTAAAAAGGTTTTTCTCAGCCAAGCTTAAGAGCGGCTTGCCCTCAATGATGCCTAAACGTATTTAGTGCCTAAATATGACTAAGAGAGTTGTCAAATCATACTTATACGTCAAAAAATATTTTAGTCGCTAATTACGTTTAGGATTTGTTGTCAAGCCGGGATAAGCATAGGTTAATTTAATAGATTTTCAAATCCCCATCACTTACCATCAGGTGAGGTAGTGGTCACGCGCTTGTCTAAATATACTAATATTATAAAAAGGAAAGATTTGTTTGTTTGTATTGAATAGGCTCCGAAACTACTGGACTGATTCAAAAAATTCTTTCACTGTTGGGAAGCTACACTATCCCGGGGTGACATAGGCTACTTTTTATCCAACTGCGCAGAAGGAGGGTAATGTTTTTATTGAAAAACTACGCGTGCGAAGCTGCAGACTTGTCAGCTAGTCATCAATAAAAACAAGGCTAGTTTAGAGTAATCTGAGTAGGAGTGCATTGATTTAGCTCATCTTTTTTAGCATAGTCAGAAATTCTATAATTTTCTCTTTCTCTATAAAATATGTTCTAAGCTTGTCCGGCTAATTTAGAGTGACTTTAGAAAGATTTAAGAAAACCTTCACGTGTTTCAGTCATACTGTGAATCTTCGGAATACATTGAGCAGACCAATGCTCTGCCAGTTTATGGCCAGCGGAACACTCATCTGTTTCGTTGGCTACGAGACTATTTTGGTAAGCTACCTACATACAGAATGTATTTTAAAGAATGTTTAATTCTCATTTTTAAAACACAGATTATAAACTAGGTAACATTTTTTGTCGTCTAAACTCACCGGTAGGTAGGTAAGTAGGTAGGTTAAATACAGCTTCACATCTATGCAGATAACAGAATTAAACATTATAGTAGGTACTTTCAGATTTTAGTTATAGCTTAGGTGGTAGTTAGTAGGAATTAACATTACTACTCAAAGCATATTTTTATATATATGATATTTAATGTCAGGTGATTTAGATAACTATACATATATCTATACTAATATTATAAAGAGGAAAGATTTGTTCGTGTGTATTTAATAGGCTCCGAAACCACTGGACTGATTTAGAAAATTCTTTCACCGTTGGGAAGCTACACTATCCCCGGGTTGACATAGGTTACTTTTTACCCAACCGCGCAGAAGGAGGGTAATGTTTTTATTGAAAAAATACGCGAAGCTGCGGATCGGCCAGCTAGTTTTAAATAAAATAAGCGCAGTAAACAAAATGCAGTAAGACACGACCTAGCATTCCAAAAACTTCTGCAAGCGATTCATAGTTAGCTCAACTGATCCCGTTCACTGATAGACAGGTATGATATTGTATTGTTTAAAATGAGGAAACCGGTGTTTGTCCAATATTCGAATTTCAATGTAAAATACATTAGTTATTATTGTTTATATCCCGAAGTATGATGAATTTGATGATAAGTATACACCTACATATATATACACATTATAACACTAGACATAAGGATCGCCTAGCTATTCGCAAAACTCGGCTAGCCAAAATCTCGAATAGCTTTTATTGCCTATCCATCAAAATGTATAATAAGATTCCTTTGGAAATTAGAAGCATGAGTGACTGTAGTTTTAAGAGTTGTATAAAAAATCATTTGATCAATAAAAACTATTATAACATGAACGAAGCATTATCAGATAAGTAAATATTTAAGTTTAAACCTGACAATAATTAATGTGACATTATTGGGTAAATCTCGGACATCCAAATAACCTAATTTTAATTTTTGACATGTTTTTTTATTATTTTATTATTGAAATTATTTATTATTAATTTTAATTATTGCAATGTTTTTATTAGTATTCAATTTGTTTATTAATTATTTTTTACTCTATTCATTTGACAATGCTATTGCAGAAAATGTATTGCATGTTAGGTAACATTATTTTATCTAGTTTGTAAATTATAAGAACTGAAATCTTAGGTGTTATAAGAGTTTAATCTGTAATAGATAATACTAACTTGTAAACCATTGACTTGTCTAAGTGCATGTTACCATGCCTAAAGATGAATAAATGATATGAATATAAGTATTGTGGCGCAGTGAGCGAATAGCCGGCTGAAACGCACGTAGTGGCGAGATAATCTACAGATATTTATTTTGGGTCTAGATGTTTCTCAAAACATATATTACTGATGGTTCGCCTTGAACTGAGATCTCGCGAATCTCCCAACAAACAAAATAAATATTATTCTAGGACGACTTGCACAACGATAATGCCTAAACGTATTTAGTGGCTAAATATGAATGAATGAGTTGTTAAATCATACAAATAAGTCAAATTTAAACATGTTTAGTCGCTAAATACGTTTAGTGATCTTTATGCATCTTCGACTAACAAATTAGGTTATTATGGTATGTATTACGAGTATGTACCTACCCTGTAAATTTTATCAAAGTTTTGTTTTTATTATGCCTAATTACTCAAAAACTACAAGGATTAAACTTAAAATAAAAACGGGGTTGAAATGTACTAATAAATACCTTGATGGTGACGTCCCATTTGAGCTAATAGTTTTTTTCCATTTGTTTTACGACACTTGAACCCCAATATCTCAACAATCCCCCAACATTTTAACTCATTTAGTCACACCAAAATTGTGCCATCAGTAGGTACTTACCTATGTATCAAACTTCACGATGATCGGATCAACGCTTCGAAAGTTATCCTCGGACAAACATACATACATACAAAGCAGATTTGCCCAAGTTGAATTGGAGATCTGGCTTCGCTCGATCAAAAAGTATGTATTTACAAAATGAATGTACATAGCATACATTATTTAGACATATGTACAATAAGTACATGTATACATTATAATACCTAATGGGGACCTACAAGTTTTACTTAGTTTGGGCCAGCGCCGTGT
This sequence comes from Philereme vetulata, assembly GCA_918857605.2. NCBI lineage: Eukaryota > Metazoa > Arthropoda > Insecta > Lepidoptera > Geometridae > Philereme > Philereme vetulata. Next base: position 1,470,850 of record OU975423.1, on the reverse strand, counting down.
GAAATGTCCAGCATTATCTAACTTACTTTATGCGGCAATAAGCTTGCATCCCGTATTTGGTATAAAACCGTCCAACCGCAACCCTTTAGAATTCCATGGATTGATAATCATAATATATCTAGAAGAGCCGCAGTAGTGACGATGAGGCTTCGTTCAGGTCATATTCCATCGAAGACATTTGCTTTTCTAATGGGTAAAGTCCCGTCACCGAACTGTGATCTCTGCGGTGTACCGGAGGACTTAATGCATGTCTTGTTGGAATGTGCCCATAACGGGGCATATCGATCTAATAATTGTAAACAATTTCTGAAAGAATCTGCTGATTGCAACATTATATTGTCAAATCCATTTTCAGATAAAATTAAATATTTAGTCATGCTTTACGAGTTGAAGTTCAACTCAGATCATTAGGGTTGTTGATTTCTAGATTACCTACAAATTTGATTAGTTAGTAATGTGTTTTTGCTGTAACAACTGAGCGGCATAATTGCCATTGTGACTAAGCTCATTAATAAAGACTAAAAAAAAAAAAAGCTTGCATCCCGGCTGGTATGGAATGCTCACTACTATGTAAAATTCACTACTCAGTACTATTCATTGTTCGTCTGTCTGTCTGTATTATATTATTTTTATTTTATTTTACAGACTCTTACGGTAAACATTGCGAAAACGGTAAATAGTCTCTTCTTTCTGGGATACAACGTTTTTGAGCTTTACATTATTTGTCGATGGTGCGACGAGATCCGAGTTCAGGTTTGTGTAATGAGTGCAATGATATAGTCTGGCCGCGCTTGTGGGTCACATACGTCACACACGTCAAAGATTTCTTTGCACAGCCCTCAAAATTTAAACAAATTTTCGTCACGGAGACTTGCATAAGGCTTGCCCGAAGAAGTCATTACTTGTGTGGCCTCCATTAAACTATATAACGATATGAAAGATTTTTTAGGGTTTCGTATCTCAAAGGAAAAAAAGGAACCCTAATAGGATCACTTCGTCTGTCTGCCAAGATCCGTTTTTTAGGAACGTGTGGAGTTATCAAGTTGAAATATTTATTAAATTAATATATTATATTAATTAATTGAGGATTGACAGAATCCGTAACACCACGCTGCGTTTAAAGACCGGCATTGCTGATGCAGGAAATAAGGCTGCCAGGCTAAAATGGGATTGGGCGGACCATGTTAGACGAATGCATCCGGACAGATGGGCAACGATCGTCATGCAGTGGGTGCCTGAAGACGGGCGACGGCGCCGAGGAAGGCCTAGTAGACGCTGGTGTGACGATCTCGATGCCTTCGAGACAGATTGGTGGGATTTGGCACGCGAGCGAAATTCCTGGAAGACAGTGGGGGAGACCTTTACCCAGCAGTGGGATGACGTAGGTTGAAAAATAAATTAATTAATCGATATCAATATAAATACAATATCAAAATTCAAATTCAACGCGATCAAAAAAAGCCATGCCGCATATTTTACACTTGCAAATAAATTAAAATCTATAGGGTACTTCTCATTGACCTAGAATCATGAAATTAAGCAAGAAGCAAGATCTTAAGTAAAGGAAAATGTTTGAACATCATATATTTTGAGTCAGAAATCTGGACAAAGGTTGCCATCTAGCGGTGTTTTCTGTCGCTCAAGCTCAGCCTCAAAAACACTGGAAGTTATTTCCAACAACATTTTATTTAAATGTGCTTTCTTAGCGTACGCGGACTATATAGGTACGAGTATATATACAAATCGATATTTCTGAGCTGAACGGGAACGGCGTAAAATATCGGAAAATACACGCTCATTTTTGCTACGTTTTTGATATAGCATTCTCTAATTTTGAATCAGATATATAGGACGATTGGAAAACATTTTCTTGAATTTATATTTCGTAATTTTATAGAGCCAGAATATAGGAGAGGCGATTTACTGCTGTGGATGGGAAAGTGGAATGTGTCTTCTACCCGGCGTTAAGCAAACAGTGAAGTTGGTGATTGCTCGAGCGAATAAGCCTTTGGCGTTCACTGCAGGGGGGATGTATGATCTCTCGTTGGCATCTTTTGCTTACGTAAGTATTCAGAAACCAGTAAAGCTAATATGCGCAAAGTAACAATCTACTCGACTCGTTTTCTCGTGCAACATAAAGTCTAACTTTTTATTAGCTGCAGTAAAATGACGTTTTGTGGGTTGCCGGTTTTTGAAGAAAAATAAATAGGGATGTAGCTAAATGAGTGAATCATAAATGAATGATCAGTTTGGTTTTTTTTTTGAGATTTAATATTAAGTTGTAATGTATTTTTTTAACCTATTATTATTACTATACTAGAGGATTGATCTTTTTTAGTGGAAGTATAGGGAGGTACATTCAAAATGAAACAAAAACGTCATAATAATGTTATTTAATTAATTTTTGTGAACTGAATCACATCCCTATTGAGATTAGGCTGGCAACATTATTTTACGGAATGACATTTAGAAACGTCATTTTACTGCAGCTAATAAAAAGTTAGACTATAGAGAGATCTCTTTATTTCTTCCTGTGCACTATAGATTCAATAAATTTTGACACTCCAGCGAGAGGATTATGTCGTCGAGATACCGAGATACGTCTTAGAGTGAAGTTGTACGACCAACTTCTCTATGATAAATTACTCGATATCGACAAAATTTCTCGTGTCACGCATGACATAATCTTAAGGCGCGCATATTAATCCAGCCTAGGGCTTTCAATTCTGATATCCGAATATCCGTATTATTCGGATATTCGTGTGATTTTACTATCCGGATAGTGACGATCAATCGGATAATTCAAATAAAACGAATAGTAAAATTCATCAAACCATTACGATTTGAACATTTAACTACATCAAAACCATAATTTCATAATTATGTGCAGTAAGTACATGTATCTCAAAAGTAATCTGAATTTAAAACACTGTTTATTCTTTATTTTTAATATGTGTCGCATGATAAAACATTCAGAAAGTCGCGACTGACAAGTTGCTTACTTATTGCTTAAGTTTTGTGACAGAAAACTTGATCTAAAGTATACCTACCGAGTTTTCTTATTGTCAAAAGTGATTTGTATTTTAATGGCGAATGTTGGTATAACTTAAACATTGTTTAACAACAATAATAACATTTTTTTTTCGTTTTTAACGCTTTTGCCAAAACTATTCGATCTTTTTTTTTTAAACTAAATAGATCTTCGTTTGACCACAATCTCACCTCATGGTAAGCGATGATGTGGTCTAAGATGAAGCACGAAGATCTAGAAGAATTCTATTCATTCTTACCTTAAAGAGGCCCGGATTGTATTATTTAGGAAAAACAGACGACGGCAAAGCATCTATCCGTAATATCTGGATATCCGAATAGAAAAGTTCACTACTATACGAATTATTCGGATACCAAAATCTTACGGATAATGCAAGCCCTAACCCAGCCTTAAGTGACAACTTGAGGAGAATCAACATATTACTTATGTTTCATGGGCAGATTTGTAACTATATCATATTGTGTTCCTTTATTAAAGTAAACATACATTTTGTATGAACTGGAGAAATTTAATATCGGACTTATTTAGAAAACTTTTACTGTTAGGGCAAAAAATAAAGATGTGCTCTATCAGAACAGAAATGTTATATGAAAAACTTACTTTAAGTGTTTCATTAAGCGACTTTTTTAAACCCCCTTACCTGAAAACCTTCAGCTAAAATCCTTATGTTAGATATTTGTCATTATTATACTATACCTATTTCTACCGTCAAGCAGCATTGCTTCGTTTCACTTTGGTATGGTTGCCGGTGGAATTACAGGCACGTGAGGACACTTTTTATGCCCTAAGTTTATGGATGTTGGACGACGCGTGACCTACGAGAGAGTATTTTGTCATAGGCAATGCCATCAGGTGGGTCATATGCTTGTTCCATCTCTAAATAGTATAAAAAAGTGGCACTCCGGAAGTGCTGAAGTGAAATCTTGAATAGAAACAGACTACACTACATATACATATAATCATCATCATCATATCAGCCGTAGGACGTCCACTGCTGGACAAAGGCTTCCCTCATTGATCTCCAGGAACTGCGGTTGGAAGCGGCCTGCATCCAACGCCGACCTGCAGTTCTTACCAAGTCGTCTGCCCATCTTGTAGGGTGACGTCCTACGCTGCGCTTGCCGGTCCGTGGCCTCCACTCGAGAATCTTCCATCCCCATCGGCCATCTGTTCTCCGCGCTATATGGCCTGCCCATTGCCACTTCAACGTGCTAATCCGTCGGGCTATGTCGGTGACTTGAGTTTTTCTACGTATCTCCTCATTTCTGATTCGATCCCGTAGAGAAACCCCGAGCATAGCCCTCTCCATAGCTCGTTGAGCGACTCTGAGCTCATAAGGCCAATAGTGAAGGACCACGTCTCGGTTCCATATGTCATCACTGGTAACACACACTGATTGAAGACTTTCATCTTACGGCACTGAGGTATGTTGGACGAAAAACCGTTGCGAAGTTTCCCAAACGCTGCCCACCCGAGTTGGATTCGACGATTGACCTCTTTCTCGAAGTTGGACGTACCTAATTGGACTGTTTGTCCTAGGTATACATACGCGTCGACAACTTCAAGAGCCGAGTTCTCAACCATAACTGGGGCAGGCACGACATGGATATTCGACATAATTTTCGTCTTGTCCATGTTCATTTTAAGCCCTACCCGTTGGGAGACTCGATTGAGGCCTTCGAGCATCGTGCTGAGCTCTTCCATCGACTTTGCCATCACCACAATATCGTCGGCAAACCGAAGGTGAGTGATATATTCGCCGTTAATATTGATGCCCAGTCCTTTCCATCCCAGAAGCTTGAAGGCATCTTCCAAAGCGGTCGTAAACAGTTTCGGAGAGATGACATCTCCCTGTCTTACGCCTCTTTTTAAGGAAATTGCCTTCGAGCTCTGTTCTTGTACTCGGACTGACATAGTGGCGTTTTTATACAAACACTTCAACACTTCGATGTACCGATAGTCAATACGGCATCGTTGGAGAGACTCAAGCACTGCCCATGTTTCGATCGAATCGAAGGCTTTCTCATAGTCTACAAACGCGGGACATAGCGGCAAGTTATACTCTTCGGTCTTCTGTATGACTTGCCGCAGCGTATGTATATGGTCTATGGTACTGTAGCCTTTACAGAACTCGGCTTGTTCGGGAGGCTGGAAGTCAACAAACCTGCGTTCGAGACGGTTCGCGATGACTCTTGAAAACAGCTTATAAACATATACATATACACTACACATACAGAGGTGTACGAGTCAGTGACAGGAGTCAACAGTCAGTGTTAGTAGTCAGTGACAGGTGTCGGTAACAGGGTCGCGATTTCAATGGTTTTTTCCCATCTTAAAAATGCTCAACGCGCCTAAAGAAGTTTTTGTAAACCTTTTGGTTTTGTACGCGATACCTACAGATGGTAATCTACTTGCCGTACTATTTTTCTTTGTTCCTACTCGCCTTTGTATTTGTATTGTGTTTACTTTATAGACGTATCAGTAAATCCTGTGTGTAAAATCTGTAATATTATTTTTCTTTCCTTCTATAAAATTCTGACTTGATTGAGTATTCATATCTAACGACTACTTATAAACATTCTGCTTACTCGCCGAACAATAAAGAGCGATACCACATTTTCTGAAAACAAATTAGCTGGTTTAATGTTCACATAAAGTTTCTTTTTGCCCGAGGCTAAAGATGGCTCTTTCTAAGTAAATAGCTTTGCAACTTACGAGAGCACTTTTACATGGATTCGTCTTTTATAGCCTTATGATCCCCGCAAGTTCATATTGCGATTGGCGGCCATCTTGGTGATGTAGTCGACGTCGCAGCGTCATGTCAGTACCGTTCGCAAGGTCAGCCCGCGCTTACGTGCTTACGCGCATTGAGAACTTGTTATAGCTTTTTGTTTTTGTTATCCTGTTTTATTGTTATTTTTGAGTTTTGTTACCTGTTACCCGTTAAAATGAGTAACGAGTATATGCTTAAACATATAAAAATAAAATAAATAGACTTTAATCCAGACCGAAAACCCATAATTAGTTAATAAATACTGTGCTTAAAAAACTATATTAGTAGAGTAGACAACAAATAAACAACTAAACTTAAATTCTCATTAGCTCCTGAACAGCGAAAACTCTGAAAAAACTGAAAACTGAATATAAACTCTGGCTATGAGACAAGAAGCCGTGAAATAAATTTATATTTATTGTATGAAATGTGGTTCAATTACAGGATGTCAATTTTAGTTTAGGTCCAACACATTTCGCATAAGCTAAGCATGCAATTTAAATATAATGTTATTTTTTTGCTATCTGTACTTTTTTGCGACGGATGACGTCACGCAGCTGTTATTGTGACAAGGTTCCATCGCAATATCAACTTGCGGGGCTTACTTAGCTATATGATTACACCGGCTTCAAGTGTACTCATATCACTAAAGCGCGATGGTAAACCACCGACACTCAAGTCAAATTACTCACACTAGTATATTTTAAGACAGTGGTGCCGCCCACAGTGCCGCCCGCCCTTCAACTATTTTAGACTTTATTTCAAACATACATCTTTGCTTCACGTCCTGCCGTGCGCCTGGAAGAGGACATATTTTCTGTAGCATCTGTAATGATAACATTGTAACATTTTTAGGAGTAAGCAACTGAGCATATCATAGTTATAAGATAACTCTTTATTATGCACCAAAGTAAAATACAGAACATACATATTACAAATAGATTTAGTCAAAGGGCGGTCTTTTCGCTAAAAGCGATCTCTTCCAGACAACCTTAGTATGGCCTGTCCATCTGTAATCGTAACATTGTATCCTTTTTAGGAGTAAGCAATTGAGCATATCATAGTTATGAGATAAGATAAGATAACTCTTTATTATACACCAAAGTGAAATACAGAACATAATTATTACAAATAGATTTAGTACAATGGTCTTTTCACTTTAGGATAATAATTGATCACATGATGGCGCGTCAATTATTATCCTGTCCATACAAGGTTGTCTGGAAGAGATCGCTTCTAGCGAAAAGACCACCCATTGTACTAAATCTATTTGTAATAAATACGTTCTGTATTCGGTATAATAATTAACTTTTTTTATTGTATTTTCAGCTGGTAAAAACATCATACAGCGCCCTAACAGTTGTGCTTCGGATGTCGCAAGATTAATGAAAAATCAAACCTTTAGTTTCAAAACTGCTTTTAGTATATATGCTACACAGTATGCAGAAAAAGTGCACAGTCTGAAAAATCATATAAATAGTGCTAAGGGAATTTTCAATAAAGGATTAACTTAGTAAATCGTTCATTATCAGACTCGAACGTCCAATGTTTGTCAAATGCGGATTGCGTTGAACGAAGATGAGTTATAAGCCGCTTTCATTCACAACCCCTTCCCCTTCCCACCACCCAATCCTAAATTAAAATTGAAACTGGAAGTCAAAGAACCGTTTGGAAAAATACAGAGTGTTCAGATAAAACAGCATAAAACTTGGATTTGTGATGCAAATAGGGAGGGAAAGTCCTCTTGTACAAATGGCAGTTTTAAATTACTTTGTTCAGAACAAATGCTCTTTGAATTCGTTAGTGAGTTTTGCATTTAAATCTTTGAATGCTTTATTAAAAGTTCAGAGATATACCTCTATGATGATTTTTCTAGAACTGATTGCATACTATAGACTGATTGCAGTTCTTAGCAGACCGTCTAAGCTAAGCAAGGATTCACGTGGTCACTATTTATATAGGTGACCCTTAATGGCATTTTAAGTTGAGCGCTTCGATAGTTCGGAATGTTAAGATGTTGGTGACCATCAACATACACGAACTTTCTATTTATATATCCTACTTTAGATAAGTGAACTTGCTTGATCTAATCTTTTAATAAACAGGGTGTTTGGTAACGACGTAGACAACTTAACCACTTAAAAATTAAGCCATATGTCAAAATGATATAAGTAGGTATAACCACAGGAACAGTTACCACCCGGGCACGATCTGCCGTGGCCAGTCTGGAAGTCCTTAAACAGGCTCCGCACCCAGGTTGGCCGCTGCAGACTTAATATGTGCAAATGGGGTTCAGGGACCCTAACTTAACGCAGTGCAAGTGCGGTGATCCCGCGCTGTCAATGCAGCACTTGCTAATGTGCCTTTTGTGTCCAAACACCTGCACGATGGAGGACCTAATAACCGCCTCGCCTAATGCTATTGTTGTGGCCAAACACCTGTCCAACATAGTATAAATTAAAACGTAAAACTCTTGACACGCTAAGAAGAAGAAGAAGGTAGACATGTTATTCAAAAGGGTTTTGTTCATGCATATTACATACATATACTTTTTAAAATACTACTGAATACGGAACTCCGTACTGCGCTCGCAAACAAAGATTCTGGATGTCACAAAAAAATCAGCACAGCTCAAGTGGGATTGGGCTGGCCACGTCTGTCGCATGCCCGAAGATCTATGTGCACAGATAATAACTGATTGGGTCCCTAACGCAACTCGCCCACGCGGCCGACCACCACGGAGATGGCGTGACGACTTGGATGTGCATTACGACTGGCCCACTAAAGCAGGGGACAGAAAAAACTGGAAAGAAGGAAGGGGGGCCTTTGCCCTGCTGTGGGACAATACTTATAAATAAATAATAATGAATAAAATACTGAAAACAATAAAAGTACTCAAACAATTCATATATATCTTGAGCTAGTACGTTTGAGCAGCGTCATGTTGTCAGTTCAAAGTATTTTCAAACATGCTTCTCTTTGTAATTAATATTATATTGTAGAATGCAATAAGAATTTTTAATTACTTGAAAACGATGGTCACTGTTCCCATTCTACTCTTCGATTTAATCATTTTATTGAACCTCTTTAATTTATTATTGTACACAAATATATTTACAGACAAAAATAGCTTACAAAATGGGCATGTACAAAGGCGAGCTTAACCCTAATAAAAGATTTCTTCTATCAAACCTTTGAAGATAGAGATATTTGATTATAGTGGTGGGTACGTGCACAGAGAATGACATTGGAGTAAAATACTAATATATAGTATATACCATAGTAAATACAACACTTAACCATATTAAAAAAAATACTTTTATACTATACCTACATTATAGATAAACATAATACATTATACAAAATATAAATAATATACCTACTTATACATAATAAATAACCTAAAAGCTTACAAGGATGGACTTGCGCGGATAGAGTGTGGTAAAGAATTCCACAGGTTGACTCCATGGACAGTAAAGGAACCGCCATAGCGACTGGAGGAATAAGGAGGGGTTTTGAGAAGGAGGTACGTAGATGATCTACTAGTCATCTCCGGTGCGACAAGAAAATCAAAGCGCTCACGGAGGTAAGAAGGAGCTAGAGGATTGAAAAGAGTGTTGAAGAGAAAAATCACAACATGAAGATCACGACGGCGACGAATGAATCTCTGAGTTCTGTGAAAACCATTGTCATTTTACCTAGAGAGCTAGGCAAGATGACAATGGTTCAAGCTCTTGCCAAGACGATCTGGTAAGATTGCTGGGAGACGTTAGGTGAGGCACAAGATCGGGGGAGCCCTATGTTCAGCAGTGGACGTCGTGTTGCTGAAATGATGATAATGATCAATCCATAACTTTAACTAGTCCTAACTTTTCATGTTAGATAAATAAAATGATTTTATTTATTAAACAAAATCCACAGTCCTTATTATAAATTATATTGATGTTGATGGCGCTTGACGCACACTTTCTGCCACAGCACCAATATTCCCGGGTGTACGCACTGTTTTTGGCTTTTAACGCTTTGGTTTTTCGATGAGGATGCCAGTTTCTTTCACTTTTTGCACAAGATAACGAACATACGGAGCTGACGGTGCTTCTCTTCTTCCAAAATCTGTACGCAATTTTCGCACACATTCTGCAACATTACCATGATTTTCAAAGTAATGTCGCAATATTTCCCAGCGTTGTTCATGCGTATACACAACCATATTCGTTCAGCGGAAGGATACAACTAATTATCTGTCAAATCAGACATGAGCTAAGTGTAACCATTCACGAAATAAGCACTAGTTGAAAAAAAAAACGTTAGATGGCGGACCCTTTATAAGATACAAACTTATACTAAGCGTAACATCCGGCCAAAAACGGATTTCCTTTATATAAAAATGAATTTCTAAATAGGCAGTCTAAATTAAACTAAAAATGCGAACCAAACAAATTACGTGTAAAAACACGTAGGTTGATATAATACATAGAATATACAAAATAAGTAGTTATATCATAAATTTATACATATATATACCATAAGTATAGTACCATAAGTAGTATTTTGTGTTGCGTTGTTATCATGCATAATTATTTTAAAGTTTCAATTTTAAAAGTTCCCTTGTTGTTATGACAAATATCAATTTATGTTCTGTGTTGTGCATAGTTAGATAGTTGATAATTCAAATGTAGTATTCTACACTACCTTTCGAGCAGCACTGCTTTGAATAATAATCAGAATAATCAATTTATTGTTAAAATAATTTACAATTTAATTTCAACAAATTATTAAAAAGAAATACTTTAAATTCACAATTAATTAAAATAATAATTAAGTGAATTGAAATAAAATAATAAATAACACATTGACTAATTAATAGAATAATAATTAGTGGATTTTGCAGACATAATCCAGCCATGATTTTTACAGGTGGTAGAGCTTTTGTGAACGGGCTCGAGGAAGTGGGCACCACCGCCTTACCTTTATCTGCCGCCAAATAGCAGTACTTGTGCTGCTGTGTTCCGGTTAGATGGTAATGGTATGTTCCAGTAATTACTGGCACATAGGCATACCAGCTAAGTCCTATAATAGGGCAACGTATCCACATAGAGATCGAGACAACATAATAGCTTGTTTTGAATTCTATGTAGATATCTATGGGCTGTAATAGCCACTTAACATCTGGTGGACTGTATGCTCGTTTGCCATATAAGAAGAATAAAAAAATATTTTTTTTGTAGATTTAAATGATGTAAAGCTGGTGCCTCAATAACATGCTCTGTTTTGCTTACTTGCTTTATAAACATGCTTTGTTTCGGTCTGTTTGCCGGTTAAATTACAGGCATATTTTACCCACACAATACACACATAAATGCACAATACAAATTTAATTTAACTTAATTTACTTATGTAATTAAACTTATCCTAAGCAGGAATAATCTTACTTAGGCTACATTTACTTAATTTTATTAAACTTAAATTCTTTTATTGTTTAATCATCATCATCATCATATCAGCCGTAGGACGTCCACTGCTGGACAAAGGCCTCCCTTATTGATCTCCAGGAACTGCAGTTGGAAGGGGCCTGCATCCAACGCCGACCTGCGGTTCTTACCAAGTCGTCTGCCCATCTTGTGGGTGGACGTCCTACGCTGCGCTTGCCGGTCCGTGGCCTCCACTCGAGAACCTTTCGGCCCCATCGGCCATCTGTTCTGCGCGCTATATGGCCTGACCATTGCCACTTCAACGTGCTAATAATATTGTTTAATATTGATGTTTATTTATCAATATCGATATTTGTTTTATTTGGATTGTATACTTAATCGGAATAACCGAATTAACGGAAGAGCGATACCCTCTAACACAGGTACTTTATACTTAAAAGAAATAAATATATGTAAATTAAGCTTACTGAAATAAATATATTTAAATAAATATACAAATAAATAATAAATATTGCTGGACATTTCACACAGCGCTATCTAGCCCCAAACTAAGCAGAGCTTGTACTGTGGGAACCAGATACCTGATAGAATACTTATATACATTTTTTTTTGTAAATACATACTTATAATATATAGAGAAACAACCAGACCCAGAAGAATTATCTGTAGATCATGCAAACATTTGTTTCGCGGCGGGAATCGAACCCGCTACCTACTGCGTCTCAGCCGGCTATTCGCCCACTGCACCACGGATTTGATTTGATTTGATTGATTGACATGAGGCTTTACACCTGAATTGATGGACGCAGGGCAGTGCTTAGGTCACGCTTAGCAACGTGGCCTACGAGGCAACATCACAATAATGCTGCTTGGCGGCAGAAATTGATATGATGGCAGTCCTTCCCCGGGCGAGCCCTTCCACAAGGGCTACTCCTACTCTTAATGCCTGAAAATAGTAGATACCTAATTATACCTGTGGTTTCAGTAGCAAAATATTTGAAACAACAAATAATATAGGCTTTTGAACTAATAAGTAATAACACATATTAACACCTTTAGAAGATGACACAGTACCTATTAATTTAAGTGTGGTCTACAATGAAGCGTTTTGTATAAATCTATATACTGTCATTAATTAGCTACTAGGTACTTGTGGTTTGGTAATGTGGATACAATTAACTTTCATTTCACTTAATCATTGCGAAAATGAGTGCAATTATATATCAGTAAATGATAAAATAAACAAAATTCGGAACTTTTATAAAAGCTAAGCACGGCAAAGGTCTGTCACCGTATTCACGACATTAATTTAAAACACATGCAGAATCGTAATAACTGATTTTAGAGATTAGTTTAATACCGGTAGCTTAAGGGGGCACCGGAGGGACAATCGCCCATACAACACGTACTACCAAGATCGTTTCTAATTGGAGCATATTTCTATCTTAATAAGGTATTATTTTAATTTGAATAGTATTTATCTAGGTTCCCAGCTATATATTAGATCAATATACTTACCTAAAATGAAATAGAATCGTATCGCATTCTGCATGTTTTTACGTCATAAAATACCTTTTTATAACCTAATTGTTTCGCACTAAAAATAACAACATCTTACGTATCCTAGTCATGGCAACATAGATTATATCGTCTAGTTACAGAATAACAACACAATGAGAAAAATACAACAAGTTTTCAGTCATCATTTTTGGTATTACGGAACACGGTCAAAATCTAATCAAATTTAGAATCATTCTATTGCTATCACTGTCGCTCTGCGTGGCTAAACTTCGTCATTAAACAGGGATAGTGATATTCAGGGCGAAGTATTTGACGCGGCCGAATTGAAGTTACGCTCAGGGTTCGCCGGCGCGTAAAATATTTATATAATAATCCGATACATTTCCAATAAACAAATTTTAACGTAAAACGCCTTTGCGCCGTCGGTCGCTTAGTCAGTTTAACAGGTACTACTTACATGATGAATGAATATGATTTGTTTGCCTATTTTATACAGGCTGTTTCATTGGTATTTTAGGACTGGAATTATGGAAAATAGAAATTAAAAAAAAAAACAACTAGTGTGCTTTAGACCACACGTCTGAAGTAAAACTTCTTTTTCAAAATATTAAATTATAAAATTGTTCAAGAACGAAATGAAATTACGAAAAATAATCAAACCAACTACTGACTGAGATATATATGGATATATGTTTTATGCACTCGCTATGAGAGGTAAAGATAAATAAAATGTGCGCGCGCACCTCTCTCTCTTGCTCGTACAGTAATATACGAAACGTAACTCTCTCTTCCTATCTTCACTAACTTATATCTCCCTCTCAACTTCCGCTCGGACTTTTCGTAACACATTCATCAGCTTACTCCCCTAGTCAAGCGTGCGTAAAGAAGTTTTACTTCAAAAATCAAAGTAAAGAAAAAAAAACTATTTTGCAACAATACTAGTCATTAGCCCTACCCGTGTTTTAAATTAATGTTGTACATGCGGTGACACGCAGTATAAAATGACAACGAATACAATAAATAAAACAAATGTCATGGAAGCTTAAACACCTAACTTTAAATTTTGACTATAGATACGACAAACATGGAATGGAAACGTACCTTATCCTGATGTTCAGTTAATTACTAGCTTTGGGCACATAAATAGGGCTGTCCGTAGGCTCAAACCCTTATTCAAGTATAGCATTTACTCGACAAATAGTAATCCCTAGTATTGAACAGTATAATGGGTATCATTAAAAATGTTTGGAGAAAACTGACGCAGACAAACGCGTTGAGTCGATCCAGCGGCGAGTTTGAAATGACCTTCTTTGAATCCATGTATCGTGCAACGTATGCCGCAGGTAACATATTTCAGTATTTCTAGGTTTCATGTTTTAGAAACCAGTAAATTTTTAACAAAAATATAAACGATTTCAGACAACAGTAAAAACCAAACTACTCTACCAATTTTGATGAAATTTCCATGGATCAATCTAAAAGTAAAAAACTAATTTTCCAAATCATTTGATATATAACGGAGTTCTGAGCTAACAAACATAACATAACATAAACATTAAACAAATTTAAGACTTATATGGTTTTTTCACGGATACCATTGTCTGAACAGGACCAAATGGAAATGGGACCACGGAAAGCACAAGCTTTCAAAAAAAAAAATCATCAAAACCGGTTCACCAAGTCGAAAGTTCTAAGGTAATATATGTATATAAAAAAATACAGTCGATATGTGAAACCTCCTACTTTTTTGGAGATGGTTAAAAATGGGCCTACATTGGATGGTAGTGGGTAAGAATTGACGAGATCTGTCACTTTTGAAAGATAATTTCTTCTCATTTTTCTTATCGATTCAATAGAAAATGATATGATACCTAGATAGTGCCAAGGGTAATTTCCTATGACACAACTAGCCTCTTAGTAGTGTCACGGGAGTGAAACAAACATGCGGCATACGCAGTCAAAAAGATCCGTCTTTTTACACACGTAGACACAGCTAGACCAGTTTACTTCAGCTACTTCCACAGCATTATGTCATACGGTATACTGCTGTGGGGGAGTGCTGCAGATATAAACACCGTTTTTGTGCTGCAGAAGAGGGCTGTTCGTGCAACTTATAATATGGGCCCCAGAGAATCATTATGCCAGAAGTTTAATGAAATAAATATTATGATATTCCCTTGTCAATACATCTATGAAATTATGATGTATGTTCACAAATATATTAATTTGTTTAAGAAAAATAGCGATAATCATAATTTTAATACTGTAAATAAAGTTAAACTAGCTGTTGCTCCTTGTAGACTCTATAAAGTTAGTAAATCGTTTAAAGGGCAAGGTTTTCGCTTTTATAACAAACTCCCAAGTGATGTACAAAATTTGACAATTAATAAATTTAAAAACGCAATCAAACAAAATCTTTATAAAAAGGCCTACGTAAAAAGCCTATGTGAAATCATTAAAAAAACAGCCAACCTTGTTTATTGCCTTTCTTTCCTGGCTTGGTCGCGAAGGAACAGGCTGTAAAATTGACGTTTCAAAGTGATCCTTGTGATTTTAATGAATAAAAGATTTGACTTTGACGTTGTGGCACTACTGGTTAAGCCAAGCAGTTGTGTCAAGGGTATAAACGGAAAAGAGCACTATTATGGTTGACTTGTCCAGCTTATGATCACTTTTCTGTACGTTCGTCACGAATTAACTACTGAATGAAGGTAGTAAGTTGATCATATAACTTAAAAAAAAAAGATGTCGTGATCTGTTTATACACATAAGTAGGCAGATGTAAGGCGAGTGACCATGAATATTGAAACGCTATTAAAATATGAGAACAAAAATATTGGCGAACACGCCTCGAGGTCCTTTTTATATGTTTTAGTATAAAAACACTGCATGAAATCTCCAAATTGAAGAATTCTTTTACTTTTGTGTATAAATTGCCTTAGGCCTATTATATCTAAAATATTTAATTATTCCGAGACTTCTAAAAACCGACCCTTCAAAAGCCTGCTTAAAATTTACTAAGGTATCTATGCCGAAAAAGGGTTTCTAGACAAAGGAATCGAATCAAGTCACTGTGGCTTAGCGCTACCGGAGCACACTCTATCCTCTTTGTGGAATCCCGTTTCACTTGGCTGGCTGGGAATTACATCGGATGAAAGCGTATACCAGGTAGTAGACTGATCTAGGGATAAAACACTGTTAACTAATTCAAGGTTTCATAAAAAAAATTAGGATAAAAGCCGGATGGTTTGCCCACTTTTTGAAAAAGCTCTATATTAAAAAAAAATATGACCTTAATTAGAATAATGCAAGATGTGTATCGAAACATAAGGCTTTGATCTTTTATAGTAAAAAATGTTCAAAATGTTTCGGAGGATACTTGCCTTATGCGGGAATAGACGCCTCACTATGATTGTTTTTTTTAACCTGAGATAGGTTAGGTCCCACTGCTGGGCAAAGGTCTCCCCCGAGTCCCTCCAAGCATCCCTATCTGTCGCTATTTCCCACCATCCTCTTTGGAAGGTATCGAAATCGTCTCGCCAACGCTTTCTCGGCCGACCCCGACGTCGCCTTCCGTCTTCAGGCGTCCATAGTGTTGCAATATGGGCCCATTTCTCAGAGTGCATTCGGGCGAGCCGATCTCTTCCCTACATCCTGCAATGCCGGTAAGTGAGCGCAGCATAGTGTTAATTTTTTATTAAGTACTAATCAACATTGTCAAATATTATTAAGTTTTATATTTTAAAACTGTATACAAAAATAGCATCCAAACTTTGAGTTAGATAAGTTGTTAGTAAAATATTATTATTTATCTTAAAGGTTGAACAATAAACTATATTCTGTCCAGCTCGTGTGGCGCGCTGACTACGCCTGACTTACGCTGTTACTTGCGAGGCATTTTGCTCACCTAGAATGAATGCATGAAACAGTTTAGTATTTATTTTATTTAAGCTGAGTTATAGTCACAATTAGTTAGAAATAACACCAAAAGCAAAAGAATCTGTGTTTTCTTGTTAAAAAAATTATAAGTGCGGATAGTGGCCTCTAGAGCGACTCTCCGCAAAAGTAACTAGGGCGACTATCCTATTTGATACGGATACTTCCCCTTTTTATTTGCAAAATAAATAAAAACTATTCAAAAATGGAACGTTACAAAAAGTATAATTAAACTTTAATACATGCAAAGAAACATAAGTTGACTGTAACCAGATTAAGTAACCTTTTGCGATCACTGTATATAATCACTGAATTAAACGGGTATTTATCACGTGTGTACTTTTTTACTTGCTATCCCGGTGTTTCGACTGTGTTGCAACAGCAACAACCAGCAGCCCGTTGTCACGGGCGGATCGGGATAACAAATATAAACCTACATACTTGATAAATACCCGTTTTAATCAGTAATTATATACATTAATCAAAATATTCAATAGAAATTACTCACCAATATAATTTCGACGCCCGTCGAAATTACGCCGCGGAACATATTGACGACTTAAATGACACTGAGGTCTGCGGGAGGGGCACTTACGCCACTAACGCCACTAACGTCCTTAACATGGTCCCTACATTCAAACCGGGGCGAGTATCCCACTGAGGCAACTATCCGACTTTTACCCTACAGACAGATCATCCATTTAACTTGGAACGGCAGTTCTCGAGTTGCAGATCGTTTCCATAGTATTTTTGTTTATTGATATATATATTTTAGTGCAGGTTTCATCTGCAGAGCTTCCCGTTCACATTGATCCGCATTTAGATATCTGTTATACAAATGTCCAGCAAGTGAAAATAATATTGATTGTCGTCTTCAGGGCTATCAACTGACGACCACAGTGTTTTCTACTTGATATACAGCTCCATAGTAAAGCTGCTGATTGCAATGATCGTTTTAGGAGAGGTTTGGTTCATGTACAGTGAATACCAGAGCTTAGAGTTGGATGACATCGCTGCCTGTCTAAACACTTTTGTTATACAGATGATAAGTATTTACAAATTCAAAAATATGGTTAGTATTTTGGTAGTTGAACGAACACCGTCTACAATAATTTTGTTGTTTTTTTACCTCCGTTTTTTGAAAGAAAAAGGCATTATTATTTTTTTCACAATCGGTTACAAGGTTTTATTATTATAAATACGGGATTAGTAACGCGCGCGGAGGGCTGTGGCGCGTAGTGCGAGGTGAGACGCAGTTCGGAGCGGATCTCACTCGCCCTGATGAAGGTTGATTGATTGATTAATTAAAAATAATTTTACGCCGAGTCTGTTGCAGAATAAGTAATAGTCGGCTTCTCGAAGTTATATCTACTGTGTCACAGAATAGGTAATACTTGGTGTGGAATATACCTACATGCTACGTTTTTACCTACAGTTGCACATAATAAGAAATAGTAGTCATCGAAATACCTACAGTTTTTAGTTACCAGTGGAACCATCGAGAACTATCGCGAGTTATGTAACTACTGTGCTCGGTTTAAGTAGTGCAAGTCTAGTTTTGGCGATTCGTGCGAATATTTCGGTGACTTTTAGTGGCTTATTGTGCGACCGTGTTGTGATTAATTGTGATTAAGTTCGTGTATTCATCATTTCAGTGTTGTATAAAAGTGTTATTTTGGTTAGATTGACTTTCATTATTTTATCCCGAACCCTCAGCTCGTAACAATACTTTATTGGAGTTATAAAACTAGTAAAAAAGCGAACTTAAAGCTAAAGATCATTCTCCTCCAGATAACCTTTGTGCATTGTAGACGAAGATTACAAGGTAAACGAATTAAACCGAAACATTGTCTGTCGAAACACCGATAAAACGGTACGTGATAAATCCCGTATTTATAATAATGATTGAAACAAATCTTTAACCACTTTTATGTTTAATCACATCCCTATTTCTTGAGTAGTTCTGTTTGTGTGTAAATAAATTATAATATCCATATACAAAATGATATAAAACATAACTCTGTTTCTAGTAGAAAATGCTTACATTTTATCATACGAGTATTTTTCTTCGGTCGTAAATTGAAAAAGTTCCTTTCCATTCGGACAAATATTTCAGTCCGATATTTGTAATACCAAGCAAAATACACAAACAGAACTCCGTAGGTAAGTTTAGTAGCGGCATAGAAAAACTGGCAACGTCCGTGACACGATGATTTCAGTTGATTCTGTGCAGATTCAGGACAAATATTTGCGTGATCTTTAAATATTTATCTGGGCTGGTTTACGGTACCATATTACTGATAGCTACGACGCAGGTCATCGTTGTAGAAGGTTTAAAGTTTCACTGTGTACTTAAGTACCTACTACAGATCTCATCTATTTCTAGGTGAATCATAAAGATATTTACCGAAGACTAGCTCATTCCATGGAGTCACCATATTTCGATACATTGACGGATGAGAGGAAAAGGTTGGTGAAGTACTGGTCGGATACGAACGAGAGATATCTGAAGTTGCTGTTTGGATTGGGGAACTGCACACTAGCTGTATGGTAAATATTAAAGCGTCTTAGTGTATGCGCTTGGAGTGCCACTATGTGAGATGACATTGAGATCTAATATCATATTATGATAGGACGAAAAATCAGCTATGGCTGGTAAAAATTCAGTTCTCTGAAAATAAGCATTATTGGCAAACGGGGTTCTACTTGAACGTTTGAAAACTAAATATTACTTATTTATGCAATAAAAGTACATTTATTATCAGAAAGAATATACAATTATTGATCGAGCAAAGCGAGATCTCTAAATCGACTTGGGCGAATCGGCGTTGTATGTATGTATGTATGTTTGTTTGCCCGAGGATAATTTTCGAAGCGTTGGTCCGATCATCGTGACATTTAATACATGGGTATCTAGTGATGGTACAATTTTGGTGTGATTACATGAGCTAAAAATATTGCGGGGTTGTTGAGATATTGGGGTTCAAGATAGGGTAAAAAAATGAAAATGTGGCTATTCGGTCAAATGGGACTTCGTACAATTAGTATTAGAGTTAGTACATTTAGACTTCGTTTTTATTTTTCGTAAATTCTTTGTAGTTTTTCAGTTATTAGCCATAATAAAAACTAATTTGACAAAATTCACATGGTACACCCAGTGTTACCCTTCAGTGATAAATATAGGTAAAAGTCTGATTAACTGCATGATTAACTAAAATCCAGATTAACTGCAATTTGTACCCCAAAAAAGTGCAAACCAGTAACATGAATTCCCGTTACCTGTAGTTTGAATGAAACTGTATATCAAGTCAGTTGGTTATTTATTTCGTGGCACTATTTTGATAGTCAAAGATTACAAATAATATGTTTTTGTTTTTATATGACTATAAAATACAGAAGAAACATTTAAATAGGCTAAAGACCGTCTCAAACGAGGCTTATACTCTCCTTATAGTTTCACTTACTTATATTCTCCCACTGTTGGACAAAGGCCTCCACCCCTTCTTTCCACTTGTCTCGACCTTGTGCCGGAGTTATAACAACATACATTTAATATTTTTTATTCATTCGTTTAATTTAATTTATTCAAGAGCAATTAAAAATTGTATTTGAAATCACAAATTACATACAATATTCATTATTATCAACTGTCACAAAATTCAAACTATTAATACTAAAATAAAACATATATTCCCCAAACATAAAGAAAAGTCAAAAGAAAAATAATAAATGTCAACAAAAACGTTTAAAATCCGATTGTTAGTAAACAACAAATAAAAACCGGCCAAGTGCGAGTTAAACTCGCGCACGAAGGGTTCCGTACCATTATCTATAAAACCAGCAAAAAATCATATCTGTTGTACATATAGGTTTTTTTTTTTGACGATCTCCGTGGCGCAGTGGGCGAATAGCCGGCTGAGACGCAGGAGGTAGCGGGTTCGAATCCCGCCGCGGAACAAATGTTTGCATGATCTACAGATATTTGTTCCGGGTCTGGTTGTTTTTCTATATATTATAAGTATGTATTTACAAAAAAAAAGTATATAAGTATTCTATCAGTTATCTGGTTCCCATAATACAAGCTCTGCTTAGTTTGGCGCTAGATAGCGTTGTGTGAATTGTCCAGCAATATTTATTTATTTTATTTTTATTTATTTAGGTATCGTGGGAGCCCCCCTTAAATATTACCTTTATTTTAATTTTAGTATTTAATTTTGAAGTGAATAATATAACTCAATATTCGGTTAATATTTCAAGCGTCTACCTGTTGCCGTTATCAATATGGAGCAAAAACGAGCAAAAAAATCACGTTTGTTGTATGGGTTTATTTGTTGTCATAGTGGCAACAGAAATACATCATCTGTGAAAATTTCAACTGTATAACTATCACGGTTCGTGAGATAAAGCCTGGTGACAAACGGAAAGACAGACAGATGGACAGCGGAGTATTATAATAAGGTCCCGTTTTACCCTTTGGGTACGGAACCCTAAAAACTGGGTTGCCTGGTGCGGGAAGCATTAGTGTACCTTTCACGTGCTATCCAAGTGGGGTATTCTTTTAGCCAATTTATTAATTTGATTTATATATGTTCTGACTGTATTTATTTTATTACATAATATACTATTTTGACATTTTCTACTATGTATTATTATATTTTGACACAACATGACATAAGTAACTACCATGACACATAAAATTCTTGCTTGACAGCACAATACTCTCACTGGGTCTAGTGGCTAAATGGAGCGGTCTCGACAGAATATCAGTGCTTACCATTACGGCGGGCATAATGCTGAGTCGAGTCCCATTTGCTGCTGTAGCACACAGTATCTACCAAGTTCTCTCTGGTGTTAGTTTATATTTTACGGTAATACTATTCAATTGTATCTTTTTTTGTTTTTTCTGTCTTAAAATTTGTAACTGTATTGTATATTGTGTGCTAATGAAATGAATAAATGATTGTCTATATCTAAAAATATAAATAAAATTACTTAGAATTATTACAAATATGTCACAGATTCATTAATATAACCTACACATTAGAAAAATACTATTGAATTATTAAATGTCTTATAATCATCAATTTTAAAGAAACATCCCTTGAACAATAGCTGTTTAATTCTTGACTTGAAAGTGAAAGGGTTTAGCAGCAAGTATCATCTTAAATATTTCAGGATTCTATACCCCCTAGACGATGAGCTAGAATACAACCTCATGGTCGCCATCCGTCTGCCGTTCGACTACAACACGCCTTTACGCTATCCCATCACGTACCTATTGGTTGGCATTGCCTTTCTATACATCTCTCACTTCGTGATGGTGACCGACCTGATTATCCAAGTACAAATGGTTCCGTTGGTCTGCCAGCTGAACGTGCTCGCTGACTGCTTTGTTAATATCATTGAGGACTGCAAAGAGGGAATCACAGGTATAAATTACTTTTGTACATTGGCGCTCCTTCCCTACCCAAGAATTTCTATCCTAGAACATTGTCACGCTTCTTTTGTTATGACGGAAAAAAATTGAGCAGACGGAACACGGACAGACACTGGCATATTGACGATATTAATGTAGTCAAGTACATAACAAAAGAAATATAAGTTGCACTATTGAAACTATAGTAAAACGGACAACATATATAAAACTAAAAAGTTAGGTCGCAGTAACTAGAAATTATTAAAACAACCACAGAATAAATTTTGCTAGATGATTAAAAAAACTGTTTTTTATTGAAGATCTCAGCGGCAACTTAGGCGATTCTGCTTTTGTGTACTGTATAATAACTATCGAACCGTTAATTTGTATGACCTGATAACAAAATAAGCTCAAGCGAGAACCTAAACAATTAGATGCGTGAGAAAATATCTCATGGTATAACTTTTGAAACTATCATGGTTATGAACACTATTTATACTAAAAACGGGATATTTACCATGATTTGTGAGTATTTGAGTATCCCGATATTCAAGTCTCATAATCATCATGTCAATCATCATCATAGTCTCATGGTATAAGTTTAATATAATTAAATGCTGTAATCTCTTGCCAGTAACTCGCCAAAAATTAATTTAGGATCATCTTTGACTCGTATTTTCTCATTGTATAAAAGCATAAATCAAAATTCTGTTAAGTCAGAACCTAGATAAAATGTTGAATTTTAATATGGTGTAGGTTTAATTTCGTTATAATTATATTTAGATATTTAAAGCTGACCATAAATGCTAAACTCACTACCAATAGTTTCTTTTCGGTTGGTAGGGTCACCGTTCTGATGGATCTACCATACAAATAGGGACTTTGATCGGTAGAGAGCAAGTTCTGTACACGTCGCCTTAATTCAACGACATGAGAGTTGCTCCATGATATTTTTCTTCATCATGGTAAACGCACATGGTGCCATTGGCGTTGGTCTGAGGACTGTCTGCTTTGTAAATATCACGAAGGAATGCTAATGAAGGAAGGATTAGAAGGTATCTCAGGGCTCGATATCCTTGTGTTTTTATTAGAAGCGGTGACACGGCAGGCTGTGTGTGATCTTGTAAGTGGAAAAATCCTTATATATGTTTAAGATCGTAATTTTAACTACCTCTACATCGTGCTCTAATCTGGTATTCTGTGGTGTGTTTTACTGCATAGCTTTTAAAAATTGATGTTTTAATAAAATATCATGGTTTCCTAACTGATTTATGGTAATTCCATCATTGGGTTGTTTGGTTGATTAGATCTGAAAAGTCATTCAAAGAAAATATATTCCTTCGATTACGAATTTAATTGCATACCTACCGTTTATTGAATAAATGTTTATTTAAAACTGTTTTACGAAAAGCATTGGAAAGAGTTTGTTATGCGAGTATCTCACCTTTTAGTTTGCAAAAACCTCGCCTGTAAACTTAAACGAAAGAAAGAAAGAAAATACAATAGAATAAAACAAACATACCTATTTATATAAACAACAAAAATTATTAATAAGAAAAATTATATAAAGAAACAGGAAAAACATAAGATAAAATACATTGGTAGTAAAGTACCTCGATAACAATGGGCTTCGGTGCTGTGTGGGCCGAACAGGCTCAACTGAATACCACAAACCTTGACAATTTTGAATCATTTTGGTTTGATACATTTAAATTGATCAATTTTTTCACACAAAAAAGTGAGTATATAAATACATTTCTTTGCAGATTGCACAAATGAGTTGGTGAAGAGCAAAGATTTCACCACAAAATACCTGAAAAGGTTGGAAAACCTGGTTGAACAACACAAGCTTGTTTTGACGTGAGTAAAATCGTTTGTTGAAGTTTATCTTGGCTATCGAGTCCGCTTCAACTTCGTTCAGGCAATAAATAAATAAATAAATATTGACATTTCACACAGCGCTATCTAGCCCCAAACTAAGCAGAGGTTGTACTTTGTACCATTTAACTGATGGAATACTTATGTACTTTTTTTCTTGTAAATACATACTTATAATATATAGAAAAACATCCAGACCCGGAACAAATATTTGTAGATCATGCAAACATTTGTTCCGCGGCGGGAATCGAACCCGCTACCTCCTGCGCCACGGAGGTCGTCTAACAACATTTTCTTTCTACAAAACAAGCACTTCATCGAAAGTCTTAAAAAAAGACTATCTTACAATAGTAACTAGTAGGCCTCAAGCTTGAATTTCATAGATTCATAGCTCTTGTAGCATTTATTCTGGTGATTAATATACTGATGTGTCAAACAAGTTGAAACATGAGGTGACACAAGCATCATATCTATGAATACATTCGTAAATTTTGACATATAAGGCGTAACCACATATGTACGTAGGTACATTTAACTATTGTATGTATTATTGACCTTGGTCTCGAAGACAAAGACTTGAGATAAATATTTGCTTCATTATCAAATATCTATGCATAGATCCGCTTGTGTTTTTCCTCTTAGTATCCGAATGATAGAACATACGTCTGTTTTCAGTTACACGATGGACCTACGGGCTATTTTGAGTGGCCCATTGTTAGGTCAGCTTGGAGCGAGTGGCACACTCATTTGTTTTATCGGTTACCAGGCTACCACGGTAAGTACACTTAAAACCAGCCGGTAATGGCGAATTTTAATGGTTATAAAAATACGCTAAAAAACACTTTTTCTGGATTGTTCCATGTTCCTGGTGTTTCCACAGCCTATTATCTCTTAAAAGGAGACCGTACCGTCCAGTTACAATTTAGGAAATTGGAATTACATTCTTCATTTTCTTTAAGCTGTCCCTTGTACAACAGAGTAAACAAAGCTATTGACATTTATCCGCTGTCATTCCACAGATGTAAAATTAAATGCAAAACCTGGCTTCAGTCACTAACGTACGATGATACCGAGAATATTTTGATCTCTCCTACCTAGCAAACTTAACAACAAGCGAACACGTATGCACTCACACACTCACACACAAACTCGCACACACACTCACATCTACACACACACACACACACACACACACACACACACACACCACACAAACACTCACCACACACATACTCACACACACGCAGTATTCAACTTAAAATCATAATCATATTTAGAATAAACATTTCCTTGTATCGACTTGTTTTAAGCTGGAACGTTGTTCGGTTTGGTTTTGGAAGAGGGCGCTGACACTGCTTCTCAGTTTTTTTTTTTTTTTTAACTTTTGCAGTTGTCAACGTTTTCATTTGTCTATTGTACTTTGTTTATGTTCCAAATAAATAATTTTGAATTTTTTTTTTTTTTTTTTTTTTTTTTTCCTCGTCTTTCCATTTCTTCATTTTCTCGATGACAGCTCCTGTGAAAACTTGAACAAGCGTCTTTTTTACATTATGTATGCATTATTTTATAAAAATATGACGCTTACGCACCTACAAGGTTATACCAGAGTCGGAGAAACTGATAGAGATGGAGCTATCGATAAACGTAGCACGATAACAGACCCGATATTTTTTTATAAAATGTTAGAAACTAAACTACTGCCGGATATTTTTGTACAAATTTATTAACTAATATTATATTTCATTACAAGATGTTACACGTATTAATTCTTGATTGATAATGCCGTGTTCCTTAAAATTTTCGAAGCTGTTGTATAATAAGTAGGTATAGGTGGGTACTCGACAATGAAATGAAATAATTATAACGATAAGTAATCTTTATTTATTTATTTTAATCAAAATCTGATGAATCGTCACTGTCACTCGATGAGCTCTCCCCATGAGGTCACAACACTACAACTATCAAATTAGAACTGTCATCGAGAAAATAAAGAAACACAAGGTGTTTGTTTTTTAACCTTTGGACAGTAAAGACTAAGAGCCCTTAACTTTGAGAAACCAGTACCTACATCATTTTAATTAGGTATAGGAGTACATAAAAAAAGAGAAACAACCATTAACAGCTTTTCTCAAGCAAACTTTTACTTTAAAAAACAAACACCTTGTGTTTCGGTGTTGATCTAATAATGCTCTTCGCACATTGGTGTTAAGCTTTAAAGTGTTTTAAAATTACCTTTGTGACATTAAAAGTGTCAATTGATTTGTTTGTAACAGACGATCGTGGGAAACCTCCCGAAATGCCTGATGAGTTTGTTCTACCTGGGCTACAACATGTTTGGCTTCTACATCATCTGCCGGTGGTGCGAAGAGATTACTCTGAAGGTTTGATACCTTATTTTTTTCCTCTTATGCATGTCTTAGCTATAGTGTGACCATTAGTGCTGTGCACTCCCTGAGGTATGCGCGCGGCGAGACGGGAGGGAGAATCGGCTGCTGCGCTCTGTCAGTTCGCCGTCAACGCTCGTGGCGGCAGGTATAGTCTAACTTTTTATTAGCTGCAGTAAAATGACGTTTCTAAATGTCATTCCGTAAAATAATGTTGCCAGCTTAATCTCAATAGGGATGTGATTCAGTTCACAAAAATTAATTAAATAACATTATTATGACGTTTTTGTTTCATTTTGAATGTACCTCCCTATACTTCCACTAAAAAAGATCAATCCTCTAGTATAGTAATAATAATAGGTTAAAAAAATACATTACAACTTAATATTAAATCTCAAAAAAAAACCAAATTGATTATTCATTTATGATTCACTCATTTAGCTACATCCCTATTTATTTTTCTTCAAAAACCGGCAACCCACAAAACGTCATTTTACTGCAGCTAATAAAAAGTTAGACTATAGTGTTATTCGTATCGGACTGTCTATCTCATGTGCGTCTGACATAGACAGTCCGATACAAATAACACTACCTGCCGCCACGAGCGTTGACGGCGAACTGACAGAGCGCAGCAGCCGATTCTCCCCCCCCCCGTCTCGCCGCGCGCATACCTCAGGGAGTGCACAGCACTAATGGTCACACTATAGTCAATTAGTATGACAGTCAAGTTGGCCACTGCCGAGACAATCTAGCCAAGTGGGGCTACATCGACCCATTCTGGAGCCAGTGCCACTACGGGGCCGTCTTATGCCACTTGCTCTCGTGTCCTATCTGCTCACGCCTTGTACCAGGCAACAGAGTGTGGAGTGGAAGTTGCTTTCTATTAGGCTGATAAAATTTAGAAGTCTAACAGCCATTGACGCGAAAGAAGAAGACTAATTATCTACACTACACAATCAATCTGCAGATCATACTAATATTGTTCCGTACCGGGAAACTCGAAGACAGAGGGTCAAAAGTCGAACAAAATAACGGAACCGGAATAACAACAACATCTTCCTCAACAACCTCCAGACATTATTATAATTACGGGATTTATCACGTACCGTCTTACCGATTATTATTATAAATACGGGATTTATCACGTACCGTCTTATCGGTGTTTCAACCGACAATGTTTCGGTTCAATTCGTGAACCTTCATCAGGGTGAGTGCGATCTGCTCCTAATAACGTCTCGCTTCGCATTGCACGCCGCTGCCCTCTACGCGCGAGTGGACGGGCGGGGTGGTGGGGATTGGGTCAACGAAGGCACAGTGTGTTGACCGGCTGTGTCATCATCATTATCATCACTGCTGTTCTCTTCGGTAGTTCTTGGTACAGGCAAACACACAACACTAACTATGTCTCTACCAGGTTCACTCACACTTCGGTCACTTGAATCATGAAGACATGGCCTCCAGGCTGGCGGTAGAACCCATCCTCTATCTCTGTTAGAGTTCAGCACACGACTTATTTCTATCGCCTCCCGGATCTTGCAAGGAACGAAAAACTTCCCTCTCGCTAAGAGCCGGGCCTTGTCGAGACGTATGTAGTGCGTCGAATCAGAATCTAGGAAATATTCCGCCACTGCAGAACTGTTGGAGTCGACATTCTTCATTGCATGTATGAGTTCAGTCAACCTAGTAGTATGTGTCGTCTAATCGGTGTTTCGACCGACAATGTTTCGGTTCAATTCGTGAACCTTCAATCAGAGTGCGAGGCGAGACGTTATTCGGAGCGGATCGCACTCCCCCTGATGACATTATTTATTGTTGATTGGAAAACATGCATCGGAAAGTGGCCCCCTTCTTTATGAAAAGACGAGAATACGAGTTGCTGGAATCCATTGACGCACCAGCCACTCGGAAATCTATGGGCTATATAGGCCATTTTTAGCAGTGTACTCCTACGGCTGATTTGATAAAGGAAAGCTATATGTATAGATTAAATAAATTAAATTAAATATTGCTGGACATTTCACACAGCGCTATCTAGCCCCAAACTAAGCAGAGCTTGTATTATGGGAACTAGATAACTGATAGAATACTTATATACTTTTTTTTTGTAAATACATACTGTTAATACATAGAAAAACAACCAGACCCGGAACAAATATCTGTAGATCATGCAAAAATTTGTTCCGCGGCGGGAATATAACCCGCTACCTCCTGCGTCTCATCCGGCTATTCGCCCACTGCACCACGGAGGTCGTCAAATATATAAATTCAATTATATAAAAAAAGAGAGTGCTAAGTATCTATTTTTAGATTACTTCTCGTTATTCTTTGTAGGAGCGAAAGTACTGTTTACGATGAATTTTCAGTCCGAGAACCAATTAGTTCGAGTCTAGATGATTCGTTCGAGTAATAAAATCAGTGATTCTAGTTATTTCGTAAAATTTATAACTCGTCAATTACGCTGTGTGAAATGTCCAGCAATATATATTATTTATTTATTAAAACTTTGCAGAGTCAAAATATAGGTGAAGCCGCGTACCGTTCTGGCTGGGAGACAGGTCTGGGAACGCTGCCCGGAGTACGCTCCACCTTAATGCTGGTCATCGCCCGCGCCAACAAGCCTCTCGTCTTCTCAGCAGGGGGAATGTACAACCTATCACTGCAAGCTTATACCAACGTAAGCTACGAGTATAACCTTGTATAACCACGTGGACGCGCCTAGCTCAGGGCGAAGACGAATGGAAACAGATGGAGGAGGCCAAAACTTGGACATCCCAAAATAAAAATAATTTTAATAATGACATTCAAGGAATAATGATTAAATAAGATACAATTTAAAATTATTTAATTATTCTCTAAATTTGAAATTTTATTTGTAATTGTTTTTTGGGAATTAAAAGCTATAATAATAATAATAACCTTTTCTATAGGTACTTGAGAAAAGAAAATATGAGAAGCTAAAGCTCTTCCAAGAAAACAGTACATTTCCTTTCTTGTGAACTTACTCTATACCTACTACAGCAAAGGTTTACAAACGTGCAGTCTTAACGCGCCGGCGAACACTAGTTTGGTGACGAAGTTTAGCCACGCAGAGCGACACATGATAGCAATATAACGATTCTAAATTTGATTAGATTTTGACCGTGTTCCGTAATACCAAAAATGATGACTGAAAACTTGTTGTATTTTTCTCATTGTGTTGTTATTCTGTAACTAGACGATAAAATCTATGTTCCCATAGCTAGGATACGTAAGATGTTGTTGTTTTTAATTTGAAACAATTAGGTTGAAAACAGGTCTTTTATGACGTAAAAACATGCAGAATGCGATACGCTTCTATTTCATTTTAGGTAAGTATTTTGATCTAATATATGGTTGGGAACCAAGATAAATACTATTCAAATTAAAATAATACCTTATTAAGGTAGAAATATGCTCCAATTAGAAATGATCTTGGTAGTACGTGTTGTATGGGCGATTGTCCCTCCGGTGCCACCTTAAGATATTTCTATAAAATCACTATTTTATAAAGTTTTTGGTTTTTTTTCTCACTTCTCACTGCGCGTATTGTTTTATGAAGTGACAGAGACAGTTGCAGAAGTTCGAGAAGGGTTACGTGCTCAAAACAGTTATGATTCCTTTTTTATAAGAAATGGGCTAGAATAATAACTTAGTACATATATCTATCTAGCTGACTCGCCCGCGGCTTTACATGCGTTAGTATTTCAATAAAAACATTACCCTTTTTTTGTGCACTCGGGTAAAAAGTAGTCTATGTACTTCTCCAGGATATAATCTCCTTGCAAAATTTCATTACAATCCGTTCAGTTATGAAAAGGTAACAAACAAACAGTTACTTTCGCAGTTACTATATGTATTATACATATAACTTTTCTTCTTGAACCACTCTATTTATTAAAACAAACCGCATTCAAATCTGTTTGCGTAGTTTTTAAGATCTGAGCATACATAGGGACAGACAGCGAGAAGCGACTTTGTTTTATACTATGTATTGAAGACTAGATTTAATTATCGGACTGAAAACATTGTAAATTTAAAAATCAGAAACGAAATATTTATAAGAAACAAAAAGCATTATTATTATTTAAATATACTATCATTCATTACTTTTGTTTCAGTTGGTGAAAACATCGTACAGCGCGCTCACAGTTTTGTTAAGATTTCGTCACGATTAACTACGAGTAGTTCGCATCTAAGCTCTACACCGATTGATTTTTATAAAATCACTTAGCTACTCCATCGTAAAATTAATTGTTCACTAATAGTAGGTTCATTTGACTTAGCGGTCAGGCATTGTGTTGGGATCCCAGCCTGCAGCAATGTGACGTGGGGATCCTGCACACTGGACAGTCAATGCAACACCTGCTGTTAATTGTGCACAAGGGGCCCGAACACATAAATGATAGAAGATTTAAACACAACTACTCCTAACGACATCAATGTAGCCAAGTACCTATCTAATAAAATATGAGTAGATCTATTGACACGCTACGAAGATGGTTTCGGAGTTACCAGCCTGCCGAAGTCCTTAGACGTGGGTGATACCGCGCTTACACAATTGCACGAGTGACGAGACGAACAGCGAGTGTGCATGTACAATACCGCAGCCTATGGATTGTTGTAACACCAAAAGAATCGCTCGCGTGTGGCCGACCCTTTAACATTTTTAAAACACCTTATTTGAAGAACTCCATACTGTAGTCCCTGGGGAAAACATCGGCAGGGAGACTATTCCACAAGGGAATGCGTGTAAACGCATTATAAACGGTCGTTCTAGACCTCACGTCACAGGGAACCCTGTTAGTGTAAGGCCTAGGGCTCAGTTATGTCATCACTCTATTACGATAATAAAGTTAATAAGATAACTTGAAGCTCAGGAATCAATTGAGAGAAAAGCCAAGAAGCTCATAGGCAACGATGAGCTAGTTGATGCAAGGCTCCTAAGCCTGGAGCATCGACGAAAGGTTGCTAGCCTCTCGGTTTTTTATCGAGTACATTTCGGAGAGTGTGCGGCGGAAGTTTTTAACCTAATCCCACCATCTCCATTCTATTAACGGACAACCAGACGCTCTGCGGTCCGCCACCGCTATATGTTAGAAATACCTCCCATTCGCACAAAGCGGTTCTCTTCGACCTTTATTATGCGCACCGCCAAAGAGTGGAACGCCTTGCCAGAGTCTGTGTTTCCAGATAGCTACAACCTGGGTATCTTTAAGTCGCGAGTGAATAGGTTTCTTCTAGGCAAGCGTGTACCATCGTAGACTGCATCATCGCCTTACCATCAGGCGAGATTGTGGTCAAACGCAAGCCTATAATGTAAAAAAAGAGAAAATATAATTATGATTTTGTTCGATATCTTTGCACAAAAACACAAAAAACTCCTGCTTTCAAAACCTTAGTTGGTTTTGGTAGCCGGTAAGTGTATTCTATCTATATCTTCCATTTCAAACTATTTTTACATGCTGACGGACGGTGCGGGTGACGTGAGCAAATGTGTAGATATCGCATTAGAAATTATATTACTGTTACTCCCTTATATCTACGCTCATGTTGTCCCATTGCTGGGCAAAGGCCCGTCTCTCTTGGCGGCGCCCAGCTCGTGCTGCTACTTCCGGCGTGGTCTGCCGCGGCGCCCGCCGTCGCCCTCAGGGTTCCACTTTGTGATAATTTTGGCCTACAGCTAGTGATGCTCAGAAATTATTTACACAATATACAAATGTGGATCGTAGATAATAGCAACTATATCTGCTTTACTGGGTCGAACAGTTGAATCTACTGTCGCTTTGTCGCAACATTCGTTTTCAATTATCAGCTCCGATGCTCCCCAATTGTTCGATAATAGACACAATTGAATTGTACAACAATATTACCGTATCGCTGAAGTTTAATTAGTATCACGATTAATGCTTTTATATTTGGCTTAATTTAATGTTGTATGCAATGAATATAGAAAATAAAAATATTTCGATATACAGAGTGTTTTTATTTACTGGGACAGTACGGCAGCACCCATAACCAGAGGAGATACAGGTGCAGTTTCTTTTAAAACATTAACTCGTTTTCGAAGAAAAAACATTTTGGCATTAAAATTTTTTTGGTCAAGCGTGAGTAGCGCCTTAAAATGAATCAAGTTGGTAAAATTTGTTTTTCATGCCGATCGATGCAGTCCTATGTAAGGATCATTTTATTGTATCGGATGAAAAAAACCTGAGCCGCGAAAAGTAGTCAAATTTGATAAAATGTATTCCCATACAAAAAGACAAAACAAAATTCCTCCAACAATCATTTTATTAGATTCTAATTGCACATTAAAGAAGTATTAATACTGTAGCGATTAAGAAGTTTAGGAACTCCATGCTCTCGTGAGCAATTCAAAAACATTTCGTATTTCAGAACAATTTTGAATTTCTTGCAGAACCATGTTCGAAATTCCTGTCGGACTTTTATATCAGTCATTGCATCATCTTATTTGTCCTATCATGGCATTGTCAAATACCCAAAAAGTAGACTTAATTGAACCATACTTAATATAAAAAAAATGTCCCTCTTGTCTGTCACCGTAGAATAATATATCCATTAACAACAAATATAGTCAACCGATCGTTTTACTTGATCGAAGGTACTAGTTCAAAAAATTCCAAGGTTTACCCCACCAAACGACTGTGAAGTACAAATATTTTTGAAAATGGAATCAAAAAACTTTACAGCTATTGAGAAAAAGGTGAGGTACCATCAGTCCAATAAAAAATAGCATGTTTTTTGAGGCTATGATTAATTCTTTATAGCAAGGGCATATTTTTCTAAGATTTCTCTACCTACGAGAAAGATCACACTCAAACGAAAGGACCCTTCCTACCCCATAGTCTTTACCATTTTAGCGTTCAAACGAAAAGGCTGTCCTACCCTCTTAGGATAATATTGAGAGCAGTGACCGGAGGCCGCGCGATAAAATATTCAAGTAGGAGGTAAGTAGCTACAACAAGAGAAGCCGGTGGTGCCTTTAACTGATCTCTGAATAATCTCCTAATAATAAAATTAGGATCATTATCTCCTAATAATGAATTGCTCATAAAAAATATAATCTAGGCAGGAAATTGCACGTTTTCTCTTTAAATACATCTGAAATTTAATGGGATTCTTAGTAATTTACTAAGCAGGAAATTGCACGTTTTCTCTTTAAATACATCTGAAATTTAATGGGATTCTTAGTAATTTCCTAAGAATCCCATTATATTTCAGATGTATTTAAAGAGAAAACGTGCAATTTCCTGCCTAGATTATATTTTTTATGAGCAATTCATTATTAGGAGATAATGATCCTAATTTTATTATTAGGAGATTATTTCGTTTTCTCTTTAAATACATCTGAAATTTAATGGGATTCTTAGTAATTTACTAAGAATCCCATTAAATTTCAGATGTATTTTAAAGAGAAAACGTGCAATTTACTGCACGTTTTCTCTTTAAATACATCTGATTTCCTGCCTAGATTATATTTTTTATGAGCAATATTGGATGGTTCTATTATACAGATTGCTTCGGTTATTCCGAAATGGGGTCAATGACCTTTATTGTTTCGAAATTCGAAACAGCTGTTGGTGAAAACAGATCTTGAACGATTTGAAGACGAACAAAACTCTTTTGTTTTATTTAACGATGTTTTTTTAAACGCATTTAATTTTATTTTGATTGATTGAATTTACAGTTTATTTTTGTGAAAAATTAGTTTCATCAGTAGAATTACCCCCTTTGCTGTTCTTATGTGCAATATTTCAGATATGGTTTTATCTTAGCGGAAACACAAGGATTTTAATGCACAACTCGCACTAACATGCTGATAGCGATCCTATACATATAGAATTAATTGCATTCATGAATTCGCAAGCTGGATTCCAGGATTCCCAAAGCGACATAGGAACTGCGCAGTACTAATAATGCTCCTTTGACAAATGCCAGCCTAACATGGCTTTAGAAATCTCTTAGTTAGTGCAGACTTGCATCCATTGGTTGCATCGAGAAATCGACATCGTGTAAATAGAACTGATTTGAAAAGCAATTTTATAGTTACGGTGACTTGCCAGTGGACTTATACCCCAAATTGAAAAACATAACACTTTTTAGGGTTCCGTACTTAAAGGATAAAACGGGACCCTATTACTGAGACTCCGCTGTCTGTCTGTCCGTCTGCACCAGGCTGTATCTCATGAACCGTGATAGTTAGACAGTTGAAATTTTCACATATGATGTATTTCTGTTAACGCTATAACAAAAAATACAAAAAACAGAATAAAATAAATATTTAAGCAGGGCTCCCATACAACAAACGTGATATTATTGCTCGTTTTCGCTCGATATCGATAACGGCAATAGGGATACGCTTGAAATATTCACAGAATATTGAGTTATATTATTAACTTTAAACATAAATAATTAAATTAAAATAAAACAAATATTTAAGGGGGTTCCCATAGAACAAACGTGATTTTTTTGCCGTTTATATAGACAATGGTACGGAACCCTTCGCGCGCGAGTCCGACTCGAAATTGACCGGTTTTTATATAAATGTATGTACAATCAGCAAAAATTCCGCTCTGCCAGTTTTGAAACAGTTTCGCTTGCGAGTAGTTAGCTAGCTGACACCGCCTTTTTCTTTTGTCCTTTTATTTTGGCCAATCGGAGAGATGAACAATATTGAACATCTGTTTATTTTTGTGAAAGCCCTTTGTTTTTATGACTTTAAGAGTTTTATTAAAGTTACAAACGGTGGTCAAAAGGTAACTGCTAGTCGCTTTATAGAAAAATCACCCTTAAGGTGGCAGAGCGGACTTTTTGCTGATAGTACATTCACTTGGCTTATTCTACCAATCCCCTGAGATAATCCCCTGACATTTTTTTATTAACGTAAACAGTATCTAAAAATAATGTAAGTGATTCTACTGTGATACCACGAGTATCGTATATTTGACATAACTCGTATAGGTATAAGTACGCAATATTATTCTAAAAATTAGCTTTGATTATAGAACTTATTCGTAGGAGGATCACTGGAAAAGTTGATTTTCTGTGATATTTTTATTTTTACTAGATATTTTTTTTTATTGTAAATACAGTGTAAACTCCATATAACGTCACTCGTTTTAACGACAAACTCTCTAAAGCGTCGAAATCACTCGGCTTTGGTTGGTTTAGCTTGTCTTGCATACAATGGTACACTCTGTATAGCATTACACCCACTCTCAATAACGACAACAATTTGTAATAAAAAGTTCTTTTTAAGTTGCCAAATTAGTAAAAACTGCGCATCTGTGTATATCCTTTTGTCGTTTTATTATCCTAGACCTTAATAAACTCGACTGTTGGCATCATACACACCAAACTTTCTAAGAAATCCTTTCTTTTGTTTACAAAATGGGATTGCTTGCACGTGTAGCTGCAGACTGTTGTTAGTAGAAGTGATGGATTTTATCTATACGTTGTCATATTCTTAGTAGCTCACAAACTTTCAAATTGTAAACATAAACTGTAAAACGCAATAGCATTCAAATTAAAACAGATTTTTATTGTAGGTACTATTTAACAAGACAAATCAGAAATAAACGTTTTCATTTTCTAATACAGATTTTACTTCTCTCCATTTAACGACAACTCTCTATAACGTCAAAATATGCTCAGTCCCTTGAGTGTCGTTATATAGAGTTTACGCTGTATATGAGAAATGTTATGTCAACACCGGTAAAATTGTTTTATGTTTATTAATGAAAAAAAACTGTTAAATAAAAAAAAAACTTTGTGATTACATACCGAAATAATTATTTGTATTCAATTAAAAATGAAAAACGGAAAAGGGTGATATAAAAATAACAACTAAAGATAATGAAAATGATTCAGGGGATTTGTGGACTTGTCGACACATCCCCTGCCGGCACTTGAAGTGAACGCGCAGGGGATTATTCACTTCACACTTGTTACCATCATGTAACTTGTTTTTATTAAAGGTAATGAAGGTGTAAACCCAAATAGCATTATGTGACCATACTCTATCTAGGAAAAGCTGTTATTGGCTATTAATAAATATTTGTTATCAAGTTTGTCCCTCCAAGCATCCCTATCCGTCGTTATCTCCAACCATCCTCTTTGGAAGGTGTCGAAATCGTCCCGCCAACGCTTTCTCGCCCGATACCGACGTCGCCTACCGTCACTGTTAACCGGTTATTAAATAAATATATATTGCATCACAAGGTACATAGTATGAGTAGATAATTACCTTAATAACCGTATTACCGTAATGCAATTGGATTTCTTAATAAACAAATGTGCCCCGTTTGCAAGCACTGCCCCTCCTGATTACATTCCACCAGCGGAGCATCTTCCTTACGCCTACACGCTGCAGTGGCCAATTTGGAAGTCCTTAAACCAGTTGCGCACTCAAGTTGGCCGCTGCCGAGACAGTTTAGGCAAGTAAACTACATCGACCCATTCCGGAGCCTGTGCCACTGCGGGGCCACCACACAAACAATGGCCCACCTGCTCTCATGTCCTCTATCCCCAGCCACCTGCACACAACTTGTACCAGGCAACATCCAACAGAGAGGGGTGTGGAAGTTGCTCTATTGGGCTAATCAAATTTAAAAGTCAAATAGCCATTGACACGAAAAAAAAGAAGAAGCAAGCAGTTTCGTAACACCTGGTGCTTGCGAACAGAACCAGCGATGAGGGGTAAAGTTATCAGAATCCTATAGAGATATTCTCGTTCGGTACGTGCTTATCACGTTTGACAAACTTGGGGCCAACATAGTTACAGAAATCTTCAAGTTACGTCATACTATAGGTTCTCTCTCTTGCGATATACAGCTCTTAGATCTTTACATAATACATCTCAAATATATTTATTTAGGTAATTACAAACTCTTCGGAATAAGTTATTTTTTGGGCGCGCCTCGAAACCGTTATTAACTTTTACCGGGAAGAGTCCCGAGAATTTTCAATTTAAGGTTACTGAATCTGTTTACGTAATTATGTTTCTGTACTTACGGGAAAGAGGATTTATCGAAGTTGCTGTTAACTTATTGTTAACAGTCAAAGTGGATAATGCTTTAAGCCCTTTACTCGATGACATGATACCGTAACATTCATACTTTATTGCACACAAGAAAATACATTTAAAAATACAGAAATAAAGGGCATGTACAAAGGCGAGCTTAACCCTAAAGAAGAGTTTTCTTCCAGAAAACCTTTGAGGCTAGAAAGAGAGATGATTATGAAGGCATAAAATAATATAAAATTACAGAAACAGATAGTGCTTCAAACTTTTCATTTGAAAATGTTGAGTGATAGGCTCGCGCGACCTTCATGAGGAAGGGCATTCCAAATTTTTACCGCATAAACGGTGAAGGAGCCACCATAGCGGCTAGAAGTGTGTTGAGGTGAAGAGACTTGGAGGACCGGCATGGCACACTGCGAGGGACAAGAATTCAAAACGCTGCCCACGGAGGTAGGGAGGAGAGAGTAGACAATATAATACTTTGAAGAGGAGTGACGATGAAGATCACGGCGAAAACGAATAGTGAGCCATTTGAGTTGGGATCTGTAATAGGATACGTGGTCAAACTTGTGCGTTCCGAACATAATACGAATGCACAAGTTCTGTAGACATTCGAAAATACTTAATAAAAGAACACAAAATCTTTTGTCGTGGCATTCTATGCATGGGAAGACTCCGACGTCCGGCTTTTACCCAATACATTTTTAATTAGAGTTTATAGTGGCTGCATAATTCAATGATTCTTTTGATAATGTTTTTACAAAAAC
This sequence comes from Philereme vetulata, assembly GCA_918857605.2. Taxonomy (NCBI): domain Eukaryota; kingdom Metazoa; phylum Arthropoda; class Insecta; order Lepidoptera; family Geometridae; genus Philereme; species Philereme vetulata. The sequence goes on along the minus strand of OU975423.1, from coordinate 1,432,632 downwards.
AGTTCGTTTCGATTTGTTGGTTATAGTAAGTACATAATGTTTGAATATGTTTTATTTTACCAGCTCTCGTTCATTAGTCCCTGTTCTGATGCGAGAAGTTTTTAAGTAAGAACTATTTGAAGTTAAATGCAAATTTTGGCGATTGCGTTAAGGGCGCACTGGGGAGACGATAAATCACTTATTGAGAAACAATGTTTTGTTCAACAAATTGTGTCCTTTCAATCTGTAATTCATATATGTTATAGTTAAGAATACGTGATAGAGCGCTTGTGTTGTGAAAACACGATTCCGTAAAATTTCTCGATAGAAAAAAAATCCAACGATGACTCCAAATTTATCTTAAAACCGTTCTTATGCGATGAATACTTCAATTTAGATCTTTATACAGTACTTCTACACAACATAAATAAGAGCACCTGTGTTTTAAATTTTCAAAATACTTTTTGATTTTACCATAAAATGAAAATACCCAAGTTTTGCACTATTGAAACCATTCGCTTCGGATGCCCGGTCCGCGATTCAGTCTGGTCTCGGCTTTCAGACGGGGTACCCGTGACGCTTGTCGCTCCTAACGATCACGTAATTCATAAGTAGAAATTAATATTAAGTTGGTTTTAGTAAAACCGCAGTAATGAGAAATAAGCACAACAAGAAAATGAAGGAACTGAATGGTAAAAAAACCGGCAAACATATGAACCACGGCGAGATAGGATGCGCAGCGGCGCACGGAGAAGCGGGGGTAAAATTCGAGTTTGGGCTGACGTATAGCCAACTCTTAACAAACACCTAATTTACATTTAAAACAGACTGTGTTGGAATTAAAACCCTTCCTCATTCCTCCAGTCACTAGGGCGGTTCCTTCGCTGGCCGTGGAGTCAAACTGTGGAATTCTCTACCACACTCTATCCGCGCAAGTCCATCACTAAGCACTTCTAAGCTTAGTGTCTAAGAGCATTACCTGTCCTTGTAAACTTTTAGGTTGTTAGATATAAGTAGGTATATTATGTATAATATTTTATGTAACATGTATAAGTGTTGTATTTAATATAGTATATATTATATAATAGTATTTTACTCCAATGTCCTTTTCTGTGCACATACCCACCACTATAAACAAATATCTTCAAAGGTTTGCTGGAAGAAAACTCTTATTAGGTTTAAGCTCGCCTTTGTACATGCCCATTTTGTAAGCTATTTTTGTCTTTAAATCTATGTGTGTACAATAAAGAATAAAGAAATAATTATATTTAGAGTTGTTCTGAATTGGACCATCCTTTCGGATCAATATACCTAGTCAGGTCATAAGGATTGTCACACAGTAAAAACTTTTCTTCTAGAATGCTGGCAACAAAAAAGTTTATAGAATTCGAATTTCGAATTGTTCATGAAAATAAAAATATATACTTTTAAGAAATTTACTCATTTTTAAATATGGAGTGGACGCTTAAAGAAGACCGTGTTGCAGTTATTGCGTTGCATCGTTGCGGTTACGCGCCAATTAAAATTTTTTACATACTGAAAAATTTGAATATAACCAAAAGATTCGTTTATCGCACCATCAAACGATACAATGAAGACTCTAGTGTAAATGACAGTTCAAGAAGTGGTCGCCCTCGGTCTGTTAAGACTCCAGCAGTGATAAAAGCTGTGAAGGCACGAATTCCAAGAAATCCCAAACGTAAGCAGAAACTGTTGGCCCTTCAGATGGGGTTAAGCAGAACCACGGTGAAAAGGGTGTTAAATGAAGACTTAGGGCTTCGGGCATATCGAAGAAAAACAGGACATCGTTAGAATGCTCGTCTTATGGACCTGAGACTGAAGAGATGCCGCGCTTTGTTGAAGCGGTACGCGGGAAAAAATATCGGGAAATGCTTTTTTCGGATGAAATTTTTTTATCGTATTAGAGAGCAACAAACAAAATGATAAGGTGTACGCACACAGTAGTGAAGAAGCGAGCAACCGTATTCCGCGTGTCCAACGAGGTCATTTTCCATCCTCGCTCATGGTATGGTTGGGAGTTTCTTATTGGGGCTTAACAGAGTTACATTTTTGTGAGAAAGGTGTAAAAACGAATGCAGTTGTGTATCAAAATACAGTCCTGGCGAACCTTGTGGAACCTGTTTCTCATACCATGTTCAATAACAGGCACTGGGTATTCCAACAAGATTCGGCGCCAGCTCATAGAGCGAAGAGCACACAAGACTGGCTGGCGGCGCGTGAAATCGACTTCATCCGGCACGAAGACTGGCCCTCCTTCAGTCCAGATTTGAATCCGTTAGATTACAAGATATGGCAACACTTGGAGGAAAAGGCGTGCTCAAAGCCTCATCCCAATTTGGAGTCACTCAAGACATCCTTGATTAAGGCAGCCGCCGATATTGACATGGACCTCGTTCGTGCTGCGATAGACGACTGGCCGCGCAGATTGAAGGCCTGTATTCAAAATCTCGGAGGTCATTTTGAATAAACTTTAGTGTCATAAGAATCTATGTTTTGTTAAGTTCATTTTGGTATATAAATGGTTACATAATGAATAAACTTGTTTTAATTATTTTATATTAAACATGTGACAGAATTTATGACCTGACTAGGCACATTTAAAATGAGAGTAGAGTAGGTAAGCTAACCGAGAGTAGAGTACATACGCTCATGATATTTATATTAGCAGTAGGTCACCAAATTTCAAACCTCAATTCTCTTCAAGTTAGGCTATATATTGTAAAACAATTCCATTCCATAACTTGTTCGGGCGTTTTGCCGCCAGCTAAAATCTAATTTGAACAGATACAATTTCCCATTGAACAATAATAACGGATATTCAGATTCAATACGATAGAATAACGTTCCTTTTCCTGTATCATGTAATAAATAAATACATTTATAAATATTGCTGGATATTTCACACAGCCCCAAACTAAGCAGAGCTTGTACTATGGGAACCTGATATCTGATAGAATACATTTTTTTTTGTAAATACATACTTCACTACATATAATAGTATAAAACAAAGTCGCTTCCCGCTGTCTGTCCTTATGTATGCTATATCTTTAAAACTACGCAACGGATTTTGATGCGGGGTTTTTAATAGATAGAGTGAATCAAGAGGAAAGTTTATATGTATAATACATGCGTAATACTCGTTTAGTAGAGAAACACTGATAATTTTAGAGGTTTCTAATGTGATGACGTAAATACTCATAATACTCTTTCAAAATACTTTTTCAATTAAATACTCTTTCAAGAGTAAGCTCTAAAGAAAACATGTCTGTATTGTCTAATGACAATACAGACAGTGAACGTTGTATATAAAGACATTCTGTAGTATATTTAGTATAAGCATTGCACCCGTGCGAAGCCTAGGCGGGTCACTAGTATAATATATAGAAAAATAACCAGACCCGCAACATATATCTGTAGATCATGCAAACATTTGTTCCGCGACGGGAATCGAACCCACTACCTCCTTTGTCTCAGTTGGCTATTCGCCCACTGCACCACGGAGCTTGTAATGCTGTAATTAATGTTTTACTCACATGATAAAAAGGTGAAATAAAGGTATTACAGGATCTAAAAGGGACTGTAAAAGGCATAGGATCGATAAAACTGGTTAGGTGGTTTTAATATTTTCTAAAAAACATGGAACTTTGGTCACCAAACTATGTTCTCCTAGATTGGTAACCACCATGGATAAGAATCAAATTATAGAAAGAAAAAGAAAAAAACAGTATTACAAGGATAGAGAGACTAAAAGAATAAAAGCCCGTCTTTCTGTAAAATTATGTTGATAAACTAAGCAAGTAAACACACTTCAGTTAGTGACATTGAATCTATAGTATCATTAGTATCTTATGCGCAACTAGCATAAACGTATTTAGTGACTATGATTTATGGATTGCAATCATTATTATAAATACGGGATTTATCACGTACCGTCATATCGGTGTTTCGACTGATGAAGGTTCACGAATTGAACCGAATCGTTGTCGAAAGACGGTACGCGATAAATCCCGTATTTATAATAATGATGATTTATGAAGTTGTCAAATCATACAAATACGTCAAATTTAAACATCGCTAAATACGTTTATGGATCGTTGTGCAAGCCGGGCTAAATAATAATGTGTGTATGGACGGAGTGACCACATGGTTTTTTTGTGGTTTTTTTTAACTAAAAGGTTTAGTAAACGTTCTAAAACATTTGTAAAACGAATATTGGAGTTTGTAAAGAATTTATTAAAAAGATAAACTACCTAATGTGTGGTCTCTCAGTTCACACACTTGCCCTTCCAAATCTGGGTAAGTATATCGTTTACAGGCATGTTTGGTATCCAAATATTTAGTAAAACATGTATAAACGTATTTACAACATAACAAAACATAGTGCGGCTAAGATATATGGAAATACAAATTAATTTATATGGTCACTCAGAGACCACATATAAATCACGTATAACATATTAATTATATCATAAAAACTATAGTGTTTCTCTGCTAATGTTTAGTAAAAGTTGCAAAGTTAAAAACGGGCAAAAGAACGGGCTATTTTCGTATTATACTACGTACAACATCAAGACGATATGTCAGAGGCATATACGATGATGACGTAACTGACAATAGTCAAAGCTTAGCTAACGATGACCACATTGCTTACATTGCAATGTTTTGATTTTAATGTTTTATTTAACCGCAATATGCTACTGATATATTAGCAAATAAAAAATGGTAGAAAAAAACTCATTACATTACATACTGGCCAGGGTGGGATTTAAATCAGATCGAGTGCTCTACTCATATTAAATTATATACGAAATAAAATGCAAAAAAGTAAATGGGATTAGATTTGTGCGCACAATAGGTCTGCAAATAATCAATCTCTTGGTAGAGTCTGGTAAGTTCAGTTTGTTACTAATACAAATGTTTTTTTTCATTATCTTGTATTTACAATAGCTTAACCAGTAGTTGAAACCTCTTTTTTAAGTACATAACACCTGTGTTAAGAGGTTTCGCTCTTCTGTAATATAAATTGTTGATTATAAAAAAATAGGCATAAATTATAACAAAAGAAAAACATTTAAGGTTCTAGACACGCGGTAGCGTGTCAAGCCAAGTTCAAGCTAACAGAACTGGCGAGCAGCACCGTGTGTAATATTACACGTACCATTTGGAGCCACTTTTGACCACCTCATAACTCAAAAACTATTTCACATAAACATGCAAAATTTGGCTCATATATTGAGACTTGCGAGATACATATGTGCTCCAAATTTCATAAACACACCTTAAACGGTTACTTAGATATTAACTTCCAAAAATCGACACTTTTATCATTGACGTACCGACCTATAGATAGATCAAAACTCAAACCCAATTCCGGATGACCTAGAAAGTTCAAATTTGGCATCCAGATAGGTAGTTGGGTGAATAAAAAGGAATAAATCAGAAACTAGTAAATTTTTATAATTTTATAAAAAAAAATTTAATTAAATGATTCTATTAGCAACACTTACTTATAGTGCCTGTAAGAATTAGCAATCAAAATTGATTGCTGATAGAAAATAACACAAAAAAGACAAATAAACGTAGAAAAACACAGTAGATTAACAAAAACCATTTAGTATTAATTTTATTATAAATAAGTCATCATCATATCAGCCGTACGACGTCCATTGCTGGACAAAGGCCTCCCTTATTGATCTCCAGGAACTGCGGTTGGAAGCGGCCTGCATCCAACGCCGACCTGAGGTTCTTACCAAGTCGTCTGCCCATCTTGTGGGTGGACGTCCTACGCTGCGCTTGCCGGTCCGTGGCCTCCACTCGAGAACCTTTCGGCCCCATCGGCCATCTGTTCTGCGCGCTATATGGCCTGCCCATTGCCACTTCAACGTGCTAATCCGTCGGGCTATGTCGGTGACTTGAGTTCTCCTACGAATCATTTCTAATTCGATCCAGTAGAGAACGCCCGAGCATAGCCCTCTCCATAGCGCGTTGAGCGACTCTGAGCTTATTCATAAGACCAATAGTGAAGGACCACGTCTCGGTTCCATATGTCATCACTGGTAACACACTGATTGAAGACTTTCGTCTTAAGGCACTGAGGTATGTTGGACGAAAAAACGTTGCGAAGTTATAAATAAGTACTTACTAATTATTTCTGTACAAAAAGTAATGATATCCCATCAAAAACATAAATGTGAAATGAGAGCCAAGTTCAATATATGCTGACAATATATGCCTTGGTTGTTGACTTCAACGTCAAAAGAAGTGACATCTAAATGGGTGCCAAGTTCAATTGCCAGTCCTGAAATATATTTATAACAACATAAAATATTTTATAACAACTTAATATATCATTCCTTCTTATAACTTAGGATATTTTTTATACTACTTATATGGCAAACGAGCATGCAGTCCACCAGATGTTAAGTGGCTACTGCAGCTCATGGATATCCACATAGAATTCAAAACAAGCTATTATGTTGTCTTGATCTTTATGTGGATACTTTGCCATACTATAGGACTTAGCTGTTATGCCTATGTGCCGGTAATTACAGGAACATACCATTACCATCTAACCGGAACACAGCAGCACAAGTTCTGCTATTTGGCGGCAGATAATAATATATATATACAGATATAATTAATTTGAATATAGTCCTAAACTTGACGAAAACCTACTTTATCCATATCTGTCTATCGGGGCGTCCCTCCAGAGAGCTTACGGTTCTCGCGGGAAATACAAAAATAGAGCAAGTGGAGAGCACGTTTCTGGGTTTCGAGCTCGACAGGACGCTCACTTAGGAATCCTATATTGATAAGGTATGTGGAAAACTATGCGCATGCTATGCGTTAGGGCGACTGTCTCGTTTCTTGAATGATCACGTGGTTCGCTCCTGTTACTTTGCCACTGTCCATTCGCTCCTTCAATACGGGGTGGAACTGTGGGGGCGCGCAGCCGACTGGCAGCGTGCTTTCCGCATGCAGAAGCGAGCCGTGAGAGCAATGGTCAGAATACCGCAGAATACCTCCGTGAGACCGTATTTTAAAGAGCTGGAAATATTAACGCTCCCGTCTATCGTGTGCGGTCTAACCTAGAACTGTTCAGCAAGAACAGCGACAGGTATCCGCACAACACTAGGCGAGCTGACAGGCTTGCTACCGGCGTACCTTGGCCAAGTCGGATAAGCTAACGCATGTAATGGGACCGACAGTATATAACAGACTACCCTGTACTGTAACTGAGACAACCAGTTGCTATACATTTAAAGTCAAACTGAAGCGCTGGCTCCTGAGTAACACCTTCTACAGTTATGAGGAGTTTATTGACATGACGAATTAATATTGTAATTTTATTGGACTAGTGCATAATGTCTATTGTTTATATTGACTACTTCTATTGTTTATGTTGTATGACTATTCATATTTTATAATTAATTTTATTTGACTTGTGTAATTCTATATTAATATCCAATTTTCGTTCGGAAGCGTTCGGGAAACTTCGCGATATCTTCTCGTCCAAAATTCCCCAGAGCCTGAAGACTAAAGTCTTCAACCAGTGTGTGTTGCCAGTGATGACCTATGGCACTGAAACGTGGTCCTTTACTCATGGCCTCATGACCAAGCTCAAGGTCGCTCAACGAGCTATGGAGAGGGCTATGCTCGGGGTTTCTTTGCGTGACTAAATCCGCAATGAGGAAATCCGCAGAAGAACTAAAGTTGCCGACATAGCTCTCAAAATTAGCAAGTTGAAGTGGCAATGGGCAGGCCACATCGCTCGTAGAACCGATAACCGTTGGGGAAGAAAGGTTCTCGAGTGGAGACCACGGACTGGAAGACGCAGCGTAGGCTGGCCCCCCACAAGGTGGACCGACGATCTAGTAAGAATCGCGGGGAGCCGTTGGACGCAAACGGCTACCAACCGCTCGTTGTGGCGATCTAAGGGGGAGGCCTATGTTCAGCAGTGGACGTCCACCGGCTGATGATGATGATGATGATGATACAAGTTTGTTTGTTTCTTATTATTTTAAATAACTTTTATGATTTTATTTTTTGGTTATACTCAATATTGTAAAAACTACACATATTCAGTTTATATTCAGTGTGTACAGTGTGTACCGAATTACCGATACGAGGTACCATTATAAATTATGACGTGTAATATTCTTACCAAATAAATGATTATGAATTATGGATATTAAAGTCTGACTTGGCTAGTTTTTATATACAAATTATATTATAGCCTTCGCAAGTTTTAAAGCTGTAAGTTCTCATTTTATTCTCCGCAAATTAGGATTGCTGGTAGAAACTAGCCATCGAACATAGGTCTCTTCCATGACTGTTTTAGTAGGTACTTAATAATAATACGTATATGAGAACTAGCCAAGTCAGACTTTAGGCTTCGGTTTAAAGAAGTTTATTTTCAAAAGAACTTAATATTAGATACAGTTCACGTATATGAGACATAGTTTTATAATACCCAGGTAAAAATAACCTAAGTATATTTATGGTACATTTTAATTGAAAAAGGCTTCAATATATAATCTTCAGTTATAAGAAGAAATTATATTTAATCATTATTATAAATACGGGATTTATCACGTACCGTCTTATCGGTGTTTCGACCGACAATGTTTCGGTTCAATTCGTGAACCTTCATCAGGGTGAGTGCGATCCGCTCCGAATAACGTCTCGCCTCGCACTGTCACGAATTGAACCGAAACATTGTCGGTCGAAACACCGATAAGTCGGTACGTGATAAATCCCTTATTTATAATAATGATTGAAATCAATCACGAAAGTTTTCTAAGTAAAATTATATTTAAGTTGTTATAAAATATTTTATGTTGTTATACATAAATTTCAGGACTGACCATTGAACTTGGCACACATTTTGATGTCACTTCTTTTGTCGTTGAAGTCAACAACCAAGGTATATACTGTTGGCATATAACTAGGCGTATAACTTGACTCTCATTTTACATTTTCGTGTTTGATGGGATTAGAAATATTCCAAAATATAAAGAATTTTATAAATTACTTACTAACACATTTTATACTTACTATTTATTTTATCTTATATAGGTAATAGTGTATGCACACTGAATAAGTGAGTGTACAAGCATGCGTGTGAGTATGAGTGGATGTGTGTGAGCGTGTGTGTGTGGGTGTGATACGTGTGTGTATGTATGTACGTGAGTGCGATGGCGTGTGTATGTATGCGCGCGAGTGCAATGATGCATGTGTGCAATCTGTTTGGATAAGTTAAAAATAGAACTTTGACATAAGTGATACCAACGTATTTTTTTTGCCTACGGTACAACATGCACATACTGGTACTTATTCAAAGAAAAAAGGAAGCTATTGCAAGAGCTGCATCAATATTTTCAAATCAGTTGAGGATTCATTTTTATTAAATTTAAGCCATAGGTGAACTTCTAGGTATGCTGAACGAAACCAATGCCGGAACAAATGATAATACATGCATAGTGTCTGACATCGTGCTACCTACTTAAAGTTTATATATTTTACGACATTACGTCCAAAATATATAATGTGTGTACGATTTGATTCTATTTGCTTATTACTTTTTAAATTCATTTCATTTATTCATATCCTTTGACAAATTACATGTGCTTGGACAAGTCAGATGAAACAATTAAAATATGTTACTTAATTACATAATCCATAGATACATATAAGAACCTATAGTTAATAAATTTTATAAAAAAAAGGAGAAATAGTTCTAAATAATAACAGCTTATAAAAAGGTCTGCAAAAGCATCGTCCAATTGTAAATAATAATTGAATCATAATGAGAAAAAATAATAATAATCTATTTATATATGTCAGGTAATCACTACAATTCATCAAATTTAAATATAGTTTTATCAGCAATAGTAAATAAATAACTTAATGAAAAACAACACATACTTATGTAAATTAAGCATGATTTCTTGGTACATAAAAAATGATGCTGGAAATTCAGACAATTCGACGTCGGAAAGAAAATAAGACGCACTGTATACGTCAGTAGCAAACACACCATGCTCCTATTGTAATGTTAATATCTGTATCGATTTGATATACGTATCATTCGCGCAAAGTATTGTTAGTAAGGAGCTCGTAGAAATTCGTCAACGTGTTGGAGCATGAGAAGACTGTGAGTCTCAAATTTAGTTGGGCATATCGAGTTGGAACATCCAAGTGTACTGTGAACTTACGAATTGTTTGATATATTATCCAGTGATCAAAATGAATATCCTCGGGTATTTGGTTACTATGGCGAATTTGCAGGTAAATTTATTGCTTTCAATTGTCTCTGTTACGATTTTTTTTACATCGCTCCTGTATAACCTCTCGATAGTAATGTTTTATAGAATTACCTAATTAGTTATATCATTACACAGATAAAATAAATATCATATAACTCAATTAATATGAGTTTCATTCATTCATCACGCAACATTTTAGTCTTTTCATTTATAAATATCATATTAATTGTTACGTATATGATCGTACCTACAGATACCCATTATCCAATACCATTTGATCAAACAATGTTATATGTAGAGCAATCTCATGACTACGAAACTTCTTGGTAAAACTCGAATATATATAACAGTATAACTTGAACATACATTCAGAGAACGGATGAATAATTCATAAATTTTTAATTTTCAGAATATGGTAAAAGTTGGCAGTCCTCTGAAAGATACAATGTTCCACTTGGCCTCACTGGAAGAACTTACATACAAACTCAAAAGCAAACCTGATTTCCCACTCGAAGGATACAGAAGTACTGGTCTTCAGAAACATGGAAACTTGGCGATCTACGCGTCGAAGAATCTAAGAGACTTTATATTCGAAAAACGTGGAAAGCCAGAAGAAGAAGGAGCAGTGTTGGAGTTTCAATACTGTGAAAAAGCTCAATGCAGCATCAAACACAATACAGCATCCTTCTTTATTCACGGAGAAAAAGCTGACGGCAATACGATGGAAGAGGTAGATAAATATATAAAAGATCTGGCAGCTAGAGGACCAACGAATAGGCGTCGAAGCAAGCGGTCATTTGTGGATCAATTAATACCGCGATTGTACGAAGTGACCCCATAGATACCTACCTGCACTAAGGTAGTCTACGTATAAGCACTAATACTATCATCATCATCATCATCCGGAAGACGTCCACTGCAGAACATAGGCCTCCCTCTTAGATCGCCACAACGAACGGTTGGTAGCCGTTTGCGCCCAAGGGCTCCCCGCGATTCTTACAAGATTGTCGGTCCACCTTATGAGGGGCCGGCCTACGCTGCGTCTTCCAGTCCGTGGTCTCCACTCGAGAACCTTTCACCTGTGGCCTGTCCATTGCCACTTCAACTTGCTAATTTTGAGAGCTATGTCGGCAACTTTAGTTCTTCTTCTTCTTTAATTCATAGCTCGTTGAGCGACCTTGGGCTTGGTCATTTCACTAATACTATACATAATAAGTATTTAATCAAATTTAATGATTAACCAAAAAGAGGCAACAATCAAAATATTGTATACTATCAATTGTAACGATAGTAATGAGTTATCTACTGCTAAAAATAATATCGAGTAGGATTATATGTATAGAGTTTAGACTAACTGTGAGATTATGCACAATATTATGATTCCCAAGAGAATTTATAATTTCTTAAAAAGTTAAGTGTATACTTTTGTGCATAATGTTTTTATCGTGGAATAATAAATCTATAATATAAAAATGAATCGCAAAATGTGTTGGTAAGCGCATAACTCAACAACGCCTGGACCAATTTGGCCAATTCTTTTTTTGTTGTATTTCTTATTGTCAGGAGAAGGTTTTTATGAAAGAAAAAATTAAGAAAATTGCGCGCAAAATTAGAAAATTTAAGAGTACTTAACCACCATATAAAATTATTTATAATCTAACCTTAGCGCTTTTATAATGTAACCTTATGACGTTTGACATAGAATTGACAGAATGCGTGCAGCAAATATCGTCAAAGAGGACAGATGCTTCGGTAGGAGTTATCCCGAGATATATTGTCTATATATATATAAAAATTAATTGCTGTTCGTTAGTCTCGCTAAAACTCGAGAACGGGTGGAGAGATTTGGCTAATTTTGGTATTGAATTATTTGTGGAAGTCATTCATTTTCTCATACATAATGATGGCCGGGGACAACAATTGACAATTCTACCAGGGTGACATATATTGACAGCCCGCGTTATACCTATGCATGTCAAGACGATTCGAAGTTCGGGGGGTCCACTAGTAGGTAATAAAAATAACTTTGTGGAGGGCTAGCATTATTTGCGTGCCTTTTCTCTCTTTCTAACAGACTTCAAAATGGAGGTCCTCAATTCGACGGAATCTTTTTTTTAAGCAGGCTTAAGTGGGAATGGGCGGGCCACGTTGCCCGAATGCACTCCGAGAAATGGGCCCATATTGCAAAATCATGGACGCCTAAAGACGGAAGGCGACGTCGGGGTCGGCCGAGAAAGCGTTGGCGGGACGATTTCGACACCTTCCAAAGAGGATGGTGGGAAATAGCGACTGATGCTTGGAGGGACTTGGGGGAGACCTTTGCCCAGCAGTGGGACGAGATAGCTTAGGAAAAAAAATGTTTTTCGATTACTCGATACTAGACAGATTCGAGAAATTATTTTTTTGTTTAAAAAAGTATACTTCCAGGATCTGATGATGGGATCCCAAAAAAATCGAGGGCAACCCTCAAATTTTATAAGGACGTATAGTGTGTTGTATATATTTTTTCTGTTAGGTATCTGAAGTCGGTTATATTTTTGCTAAAAAGTTACTTTTATCTGCTAAAGTGGCAAACTTTTTCATGGTCCTTTTTATAGTGTGACCATTAGTGCTGTGCACTCCCTGAGGTATGCGCGCGGCGAGACGGGGGGAGGGGGGGGGGGGAGAATCGGCTGCTGCGCTCTGTCAGTTCGCCGTCAACGCTCGTGGCGGCAAGTAGTATTATTTGTATCGGACTGTCTATGTCATGTGCGTCTGACATAGACAGTCCGATACAAATAACACTACCTGCCGCCACGAGCGTTGACGGCGAACTGACAGAGCGCAGCAGCCGATTCTCCCCCCCCCCCCGTCTCGCCGCGCGCATACCTCAGGGAGTGCACAGCACTAATGGTCACACTATACCATCACGTAACTTCTTTCTTTCAGTGAAGCAAATCCACCACAAAGTTCATATGCACCAAGCGTAGGCGGTCTGTCAAGTCCCGTATCGTATTATACTAAATGTTTTGTTATGTATGACATTAAATGAAAACACGAGTAGGGCTAATGGCTAGTATTGTTGTAAAATAGGTTTTTTTTAAATGAATTACCATAGAATATTTTATATTTTCAAACAACTTTAATATCAAGTCCCAAAATATCGATGAAAGAGCCTGTACATAATCTATATAAAAGAAAGTCGTGTTAGTTACACTATTTATAACTCAAGAACGGCTGAACCGATTTAGCTGAAAATTGGTGGGGAGGTAGCTTTAAACCAGGAGACGGCCATGGGATACTTTTTATCCCGTTCGAACGCGTTCCCGGGACATAGGATACTTTTTATCCCGTTCGACCGCGTTCCCGTGTGACGTGACATAAAACGTCAAATCTATATATATATCCTACTAATATTATATACGCGAAAGTTTGTATGTATGGATGAATGGATGTTTGTTACTCTTTCACGCCGGAACGGCTGAACCGATTGCGATGAAATTTGGTATGGACGTAGATCCTGGATTAACACATAGGCTACTTTTGATTGGCAAACCAAGCGTGCGAAGCCGCTGGCAACAGCTAGTATTTATATATATATATATATAAAAGAAAGTCGTGTTAGTTACACTATTTATAACTCAAGAATGGCTGAACCGATTTGACTGAAAGTTGGTAGGCAGATAGCTTAGAACCATGAGACGGCCATAGGATACTTTTTATCCCGTTAGACCGCGTTCCCGTGTGAAGTGACATAAAACGTCAAAGAGAATACAAGTCACTATAAAACGTGGTATTACAAAAACGCATCTGACATGGAATAACAAAACGCAAATGAGAGCTAAATGTAATTTTGTCTATGGTTAAGTATGGTTGTAAATATATATCGGGTTAGTAATGATGGCCGGGGACAACAATTGACAATTCTACCAGGGTGACGTATATTGACAGCCCGCGTTATATGCATATCAAGGCGGTACGAAGTTCAGCGGGTCAACTAGTAATTAAATAAATCATATTTATTCACCATGCAAGCAGATACCTGTTAAACTGACTAAGCGGCATCGATGCAAAGGCGATGCCGATTTAAGTTAAAAATAGTTTGTTGGAAATGCATCGATTACTGGATAAATATTAAAGCTACCGATATTAAACTCACACACATTCTTTTCAATCCTTCTTCACCATGCTATCGAAAGGAGAGTTTTGTGTTCTTGCACCAGGCGCATGATCGAAACCTAAGCTCATCTGGAGCTCTAAGTCTCTAAACCCTTGTCCACAGTTCTCAATTTTATGGTGACTCCTTTACAGTTGAAACTGTGCCGCTATGGAACGCTTGTGGAACGCTTTCTCTATCAGATCATCTAAATCTCTTCCTATCTTTAAAGCTAAGGTATACAACCATTTCCTTTCTTTGTCTACGCACTGCTAGTTTATCGTTATGTTTATCTCCTTTGTTGTATTATATATACATATATATAACTAGTTGTATGCCCGCGACTTCGTCCGCAATTTTCTGGATCTCGACAATAGAGCCAATTATCCAATTGTCATTCTAAACCATCCGGAGACCCATTCAAACACACACAAAAAAATCATCAAAATAGTTCAGCCGTTTTTGAGTTTTAGCGAGACTAACGAACAGTAATTGATTTTTATATATAAGATTATTATTTTTGTATATATATTTAGTTTATCTAGGCTTATGAACATAATAACAGCGGCGTCATTTTGATTTTGTTTCGTCCTGTCCATCCAAAAGTTGTCTGGAAGAGATCGCTTTTAGCGATAATACTGCCCATTGTACTTACCTTTATTTTTATGTATTTCTTTGTATTTTTAATTTGGTGTGCAATAAAGATTATTCTATGCCCCTCTAAAATTAGTTAATACGATGGTTAAAATTCCACCATATAAAGCTACACTAACACAGAATTCTATAGGTATAGGCTCTATTAAAATTGGTTATATAGTCACGAAAAAAATGTTTGTCCCAACCAGACACTGTCTAAACTAAACTGTCTATAACAGACTAATAATTTTGAATAAGGTGACCAAGTTTCTTTCATGATGATTTGATTACTTTGAGACCTGCTTTCAGTGTTTGCCATGATTTAGTACTATTTTACTAGTAAAGAAAATGCTTGGCACTACATAATTTATTAAAAATGTGTATAGAGTTATTTGTCATAACACCTTACAGGAGTTACGCGGTTTCACTTGAACCATACTACTAAATAAACAATGTAGGTAGGTCATCTCCATCGTTCATATATAACTAGTGGTTCGCCCCGAACTGAGATCTCGCGAGTCTCCCAAAACAAAGAAAAATATTCTTAGGGCGACTCGCAACGATGCCTCGACGTATTTAGTGGCTAATTAAGATTTAAGAAGTTATCAAATCATACGAATACATACAATGTAAACATGTTTAGTCGCTAAATACGTTTAGGGATCGTTGTGCAAGCCGGCCTTAACTAATAAAATAGTGCCACGAAAGGAGGAACCAAATAACTTGATTCGTTCAAATTACAGGTAATGGGAGTTCATGTCATTTAGTTACGTTTTTTGGGGTACAAATTGCAGTTATTCTGGATTTAAGACTTTTGCCTATATTTGTGTTACTAAAGCTACATGTGTGCCAAATTTCAGCACTGTGGGGTCACTGGTGTACCCTGTGGATATTGTCAAAGTTAATTTTTTATTATAGCTAATTAACTCAAAAAACTATAAAGAATTTATGAAAAACAAATAAAAATGTCTAAATGTACTAATTAATTCCTTTCATTTGATGTCCCACTTGACCAGTTAGACTCATTTTCATTTTATTATCCCTTTTGAACCCCAATATCTCAACAACCTCCCCACATTTTTAGCTCATTTAGTCACACCAAAATTGTGCTATCACTACCTACCTATGTATTAAATTTCACTATGATCACATCTAAGCTTCGAAAGTTATCCCCGGATAAACATGCATACATACAACGCCGATTTGCCCAAGTTGACTTAGAGATCTCGCTTCGCTCGATCATATATATCTACACTTCCTTATTTCTATTTGACGCGCAAAGATAGAAGGAGAGACAGATTTTATTTTGCCAAATTATCTACAAATTGCACATGCTCCAAAAATATCAATTAATAAAAAAGGAACGTATCCACTATGAAAAACTTCGTGACTGTTCCCCCTAAGATATTCTGAGATTAGTTTACATTTCCCTTTGTCAATCGATAATACAATACTGTATCCCTGTGTGGGGTAGTGCTGGAAAAAGCTACTTCATTCAGTTGGAAAGAGCCCAACGGGCACTTATCAAAGTCACCCTGAAAAAACCTTTTCGCTTCCCCACCGATGACCTGTACAGCGAATTCAAGCTTCTTCGAGTTCGGCAACTCTTTGTCATAAATGCATGCATTAAGACTCACAGAAGCATTAGGCTCCGCCCGGATTACGAGGATCTAATGGCCAGGCGTTCTTATAGAGTCCCTCTTCCATGCATACAATCTCTCATGGGCAGACGCAGTCCTGCATTCTCTCTTCCTCACACATACAACAAAATCTGTAAAGCATGTGACTTAAAAAAACTGTTCCACTTACGCATGTAAAAAAATGGTTCATAAATGGCTTCAAAACCTTACTTATTGCGACACAAAAGAACTCATCTAATTACATACTCTGCTACATCCTTTCATACATTCTTTAGTTATTTCTTACATGCACCACACTCCATCACACACTACACACCAACACCCACCAACACACGTCCACTATTACACATACACTCATTCCCCCCTACCCTCTTCTAACCTTCGTCCCTTGTCCAGTGTCATGAGTCCTTACCTAATATTTTTTAATAAATGTGTAACCGAACAACAATATTACATCATATAAACTAACCTACATTTGTTAACTGCACTCTAGAAGCGCAAGACACAAGCTCCATGCTTGGTTTGGGTCTCGCTGTCAAGATCTTTAATTTTTTATTTGTACCTGGTTTAAGAAACTTGGCAAATGATGTATTTTTCTTTTGGCAATAAACATTTTTATCTTTATATGTCATCTGTAGATCATGCAAATATTTGTTCCGTGGCGGGAATCGAATTGTGCCTAGTTACTGCGTAGTTTCTCAGCGGCCATAATGGACATAAATAATTCATTATTATTATTGTAGATTACATGAACATGTTAATCGTATGTTCTTTAATATTGAACTAAAAATTAATATTTATAAAGCTTTATTTAGTTTGCACACATTTATTAATTTACTAGCTGGGCCGCTGAAATTTCTTTACTGCGCACGCGTGGTTTGTCAACAAAAACATTACGCTCCTTCTGCGCAGTCAGTAAATAGTAGCCTATGTCCCAATCCCGGTCACAATCTATCTACGTATAGGGAGTGCATCTAAAGAATTCCTCATAATTTTAACCCTGTACTTTACCCCCCCCCCCCCCCCCACTTTAGGAATGATTTGGCAAAAAAGTTGAAACCCGTGTTTCTTTATTTCCTACCAAAAGCCTACGAGTACATATTAATTTTCAGATCCCTAACTAGGAAGGATGCGCATACAAACTTTCAACCCCTATTTTACCCCCTTCAAGATTTTACCAAGATGCCTATGTACTTCTCGAGGTTATAATCTACTTCCTTGCCAAATTTTATTACGATCCGTTCAGCCGTTTAGTTATGAAAAGGTAACAAACAAACAAAGTTACTTTTGCATATATGTAGAATATTAGTATGGATTTTACAATCACATTTTTATCAATAGTGATTTATGTAGTACGTACTTGCTTCCGCCCGCTTCGCACGCGTTGGTTGTCAAAAATAAAATAACAATAATTGTGAGCAGTATTAAATAATATTAAAAAAAAATATATTCCGAGTCATTGTCTCTTAGAGATTACAAATAAAGGAATTAGGAATATAAAATTAAATTTATTTTAAAAATCACGTCTAATAGTAATAGTTATTAAGTGATTTCAATAGACCAAAGTCGATAATTTTTGAAACCAAAAAAATAATAGTGCTATGAAACCCATTGGAAAAGGAAGAGAATATAAGAAACATGAGGTGATCTGAGGTCGGGATGTGGGGGGGGGGGGGGGGGGGGGGGTTTAAAAAGGGTAAAAAAAGTTTCTACAACTTTTGTGTTACACTTTCTTCTCATAACCTCAAAATCGTATTTATTTTTTCACCTGATTTTGACATAACATCGAAAAAGCACCCTATCAGTTTTTTTTAAAAGTCTTTGTTCTTTTTGTTCGTTGAAATCACTACTTTCTGATGGTATAAAAATGTACATTACTGAATAAATATTTAAGGGCCCCCCTTAAATATTTATTCAGTAATGTCCCATACAACAAACATTATTTTTTTGCAGAATATTTAGTATAACTAAATATTCTGTTAATATTTCAAGCGCTATTATCATGAGTAAGTTTTTTTGGTAATTACAATATATTCCTGAATAGCCTATCTGTAGCATTCTGGGATAGTGTAGCTTTCTATGAAGCAAGTTATTTTCAGAATCGGTTCAGCAGTTTCTGAGATTATCTCCTACAAACATACAAACAACAAACGTTTACTCTTTACGTTATTAGTACCCATATATGTATTAAATAAATGGTGATAGATCAAGCAAGTGGCTAACCTGATGTTAAGTGGTTACCATCGCCTATAACAAAGCATGACCTTAGGAATGTGCCCTACGCATGCACTAATGCAACACGAATGCACTGCCCCTCGATGCAAACACTCGAGGTGTATTTGCCTGTAATTTTACCGGTACCCCATACCCTTCAAACCGTATCACAGCAATGCTGCTTGGCAGCGGAAATATGAATGGTGATTGTGTACTTCCCTGTGCGAGACATTTTACAAAGGTACCTTGTACCTTTCCTAGCTATACTACTACTAACACTGTTCTCCAAATTGTAACAAATGTACCATTTATGTATGTGTTTTTGACTTTCAATATGGGAGGAAAAGAGAGTTAGTTAAATAAATAAATATTTTTGGACATTTCACACAGCGCTATCTAACCCCAAACAAAGCAGAGCTTGTACTATGGGAGCCAGATAATTGATAGAATACTTATATACATTTTTCTTGTAAATACATACTTATAATATATATTGAATTATATATATTGCATGTTTTGAATTCTATGTGGATATCCATAGACTGCAATAGCCACTTAACATCTGGTGGACTGCATGCTCGTTTGCCATATAAGTAGTATAAAAAAAAAATATAGAGAAACAACCAGACCCGGCAAACATATCTGTAAAACATGCAAACATTTGTTCCGCGGCGGGAATCGAACCCGCTACCTCCTGCGTCTCAGCCGGCTATTCGCCCAATGCACCACGGAGGTCGTCAAAAAAAATGTCTACTGCACTTCAACTGTAGGTTTTTTTATATATAGCACCCGTTTTCTTAACAAGGTAAATTGGCGAAGTTACGAGTTTATTACTCTACTAGGTAATACTAGGTAAACAAACAAACAATTGTTTGTTTTAATTCTTTATTGCACAAACATAAAATGTACAAATTAAGGACTTAGTGCTAAAAGCATTTTCTACCAGTGATCCGTGACAGGTAAAAAACTTAGGTTAGCGTGCTTAACTAGGTACTAACAAAAAATACACATAGTAATAAAAAAAATTACTAACTACCTAATTGCCTACATAAATATAATAATACTCACAAATACAATATCATCATCATCATCATCCACAGCCTGACTTCACCCATTGTTGGGTATAGGCCTCCCCAAGTATGTGCCATCCACCACAATCCTGCGCTAGTCTCACCCACTGACGACCCACGACCTTTACGATGTCGTCCACCCATCTCGCTGCTGGTCGTCCTATCCTTCTATACCCGCTCCTCGGCCACCATTCAGTCACTGTCCTGCTCCATCTGCCATCACTACGTCTAACCAAGTGTCCAGCCCAAGACCATTTGAGCTCCATAACTCGAATCCCAACGTCATGAACCTTCGTTCGTCTACGGATCTCGATGTTTGGAACTCGGCAATGCTGCAAATACAATATACTTAATTATAAAAAATTATAAAATACACAAATGTAACAACTAAATACATAACATAAATTAATTTATATATATAAAATAAATAAAGAAATCTAATAGCAAATAGTAAATAAAGTTATACGGAAAGTTCGAGTGGAATAGATTGTCTAATAGGAAAAGGTTTATGTTTCGTTATTTCTTTGTTATTAGTACATGTCCTCCCGTCTTAAAGCTCCAGGGAATTTATTACAGAAATCTTATTCTATTGAATCAAGGATGGTTGCAGATATATTGTATCTAGTTATGGTATGAAAGAAATAAAGAAAAATAAGTAAAAAGGAAGTTCTGAAAATATAAGAAAAGAAAATACATTAGTATGTAGGTCATTAGGTATATTAGGCATGTTAGTAATTAAGATCATAGAAGTTTGGGTATCGATGCACTCCAAATTAATCAAACATAGATACATTTGTTAAACAAAATGTCAGCATTATAAAGTCTCCGATCTTCATGTCGGAGGGATAAAAGTGATATAAAAAAATATTGTACGGAAGCCCATACCCACCAGCTTTAAACCTAACTGCAACCATATTTGCAAGGTACCATATGAGGTAGGTAATGTCATAATAAAATAATCTGGAGTCAATTTACGTGTGCACTTAGTGGTTCATTAATGCACTTGACATTAAACACATTATTGTTTTGCATACAATCTTGCACTTATATTTCTGGGGTAATAAATAAGTACCATTATAATTACATTCAGTTATTTCAAGTGTCCTTTGTAAAATACACGAGCAGTTACTTCAGCTGTTATTATTGGATACATTGATAAAACGTATATCACGTTCTCTAGACGATAATGAAACAGCAACATGCGGCCGCCCTTTGTTTACAAATGACGCATGTCGCACATGGAGCGTGCAGTGCACCGTACGAGCAGAGTCGTTTACCTTCCGCGGGACGAGACGGTCGCCATGTGCGGGGATGCGTGAGCGCCTCTCGCGTCAGCCTCGGACCATGCCGCGCTGGGTGTGGGCGGGCGCGCTACTCGCGGTGCTGTGCGGCGCGGCCTGTGCCTGGGCGCCGCCGCCCGAGGGCCTGCGCCTCACGCCGCGCACGCGCCGGGACCTGCACTCCTCGACCCGCCACCTACGACTACTCGGCTGGGAGCTCGAGCTGCACGAGAACAGCGCCATCCGATCCCCGTACTATGACGAGTGCCAGTTCTACAAAGGAAAAGTTCTCGACGAGATCCACTCAACGGCTACCGTCACGGAGTGCGGTGAACAACTCTACGGACTCGTGCAAGTCGGCGAGAAAGACTTCGTGCTTCAGCCGAACTCAATGCACCCGGAAGGCACGCACGTCCTACGCCGTCGGGATGTAATGTTATCAGAGGAACCTCCCGTTTACGATCTGACTGGCGACACGGTCACGGACCTGAATTTTGACCTCGAGGAGGATGAACCGATTGCGGTTCCGCACGTGCGCCCTCGGCACAGCGATGATTCGCAGATATTGGACTACTTACGCAGTGAAGGACCGGTCTCAAGACCAATTTCAGGTGCGTCAGTGAACCAACTTGTGAGAAGGTCCGTAGAGAGTGATCGAATTTAAAGTAAGATGCAACGTTTGCTGATGTTTCAGGGGTGGAGGGCCTGTGGCTGGAGATGGCTATCGTAGCGGACCACACCATGATGAAGTTCCACGGTCGTGAAAGGGTGAAGCACTACATTTTAGCTTTAATGAACATAGTGAGTATTACGATCGCCGTCGGAAATGAATCGCCGTCGGAAATGCGTTTATTTTGGTCCGATTGGGAGCGAGTTCATTCAATCTTTATGTAACGTTGTAGGTCAGTGCCATATTCAACGATCCGTCTCTCAACTCGAACATGACGCTGGTGATCAACAAACTGTTTCTGTACGAGGAGAAGGATTCTATTATAAAGTTTGGGAATGTGAAGAAATCATTGGAAGGTGTCAATAAATGGAACTATCGGCATTTGGTGAGACTGCCTGCAGGTACGAACTAAGTAAAGAAAACATTAGTAACATTCTCAGATTCAATATTATACACACTATTTAGCTAGAGCAAAATATCTACAATGGTACAGTCAATGTTAGCACGAGCGATCCTATTTATTTATTTATATCTGCCTAATACCTACAGTAGTATGCATACACTAGTATCAAGTAGGACGTAAGTAATAAAAGTGTAGGCATTTAGAAAATCTTACTTGATAACTAAAACTGATAATAAATGAGTATGCCTCTGCATCAATGCACCGTGATATCGCCGACGATGTTTAGTTTATTTCTAGATTCATTTATTAACTACGTCATATAACTTCCGGTACAAAAATACTGATCTCACATCAAAGAACACGCTAATCTAAAACTGAAATGATACAATTTGATAATAAGTATTTGTAATTCAGATCATTGCGTCGTTTCGTTATTTTTAAAACATTTTTTATAAGAAGTTATATTTGTATGAGACAAATCATCTTTCGATTGGGAAGTTTGAATTGATTAATTAAATTTAATAATCAATTCAAACTTCCCAAAAGATTAGGTACAGTATTTAATATTGTACCTATCATCAACCAGAACTATGAATAGTACAACTTCTTTGTTACTTGTTGTATCAAATCAATTTATCATTCAAATTGTACATTATAATTGTTATTTTGTGGCAATATGGACAATAAATTCTTGAGCTACCTTACAATATCGATACATCTCTCAAATATATGGAGTTTGTATCGATAACTTCAGAGCATACTTTATTTTACCTACAGAATGATAAACTTGACCGCATTCAATGACCTCGACGGTGATGACATCACAAAGGTCACTGAGCCTCCCAGTCTCGTTTTGTTTTGAGTTTTTATCTAGGGTGACCAATTACGTCATACTTCTTATCACTATGGGCATGTCCAATATTGTTTGCTGAAGGTCGTTAAAGCCCTTTAAAATATTTAAATTAAAAAGCTGGCGATTCGGAAGGGTTCCGTACCATTATGTATAAAAACGAACAAAAAAATCATGTTTGTTGTATGGGAGCCCCCCCCCCCCCCTTAAATATTTGTTTTATTTTAATTTAACTATTTATTTTTAAAGTGAATACATAACTATATATAACTAAATATTCTGTGAATATTTCAAGCGTCTACCTGTTGCCGTTATCAATGTCGAGCAAAAACGACCAAAAATATAACGTTTGTTGAATGGGAGCCCCCCGTAAATATTTATTTTATTCTGTTTTTAGTATTTTTTGTTATAGCGGCAACAAAAAAACAGCATCTGTGAACATTTCAACTGTCTATCACGGTTCATGAGGTACAGCCTGGTGACAGACGGAAAGACAGACAGCGGAGTCTTAGTAATAGGGTCCCGTTTTACCCTTTGGGTACTTTTACCGTTAAATTTCTGTTTTAATCAAACATACATCATGTTAGTAGATCAAATTTTAATCTTATTAGATTCCTAAGTGGCCCTATTATACATAATATAACTATTTGATGTTACCTAAGGTTCTGCAATAAAAAACTCCTTATCTCTCTCTATATGATGCATAAGTGCTTAGATAATAAGTAAATAATATATGTATATGTGATAAAATTGAGAGGATAGCGGATTATCCTCTCAAATCTGCGTAAGCATTTATGCCATTTGAGCATGCCCAGCATAAGGAAGAAAGTGACTACATTTTAAATCTGAATGCCCTTGAAGCCCAAAAGAAGGAAAAAAGTGGTTAATTATTGTGATAAGGATAACCAAAGGATAACCATGGATAATTTTCCTAGTAATCATACTATTTTGGTATGTATAGAACCAAAGAACACATAGAACAATCCGCAAATGTGAGAGCCATTACATCCAATGCGTCATATTCAATGCGTCCCTTTTGTGGTAAAAGTTAAGCCCGGCTTGCACAACGATCCCTTAACGTATTTTGCGACTAAACATGTTTAAGTTTGATGTATTTGTG
The DNA here is from genome assembly GCA_918857605.2 of Philereme vetulata. Lineage (NCBI taxonomy): Eukaryota > Metazoa > Arthropoda > Insecta > Lepidoptera > Geometridae > Philereme > Philereme vetulata. The sequence goes on along the minus strand of OU975423.1, from coordinate 1,408,346 downwards.
TGATTTGACAACACTTTAAACTAGTGGTTCTGTGAAAACAGAAGAACAGACAAACCTCGCGAGCCCTTATTAAAACCCCCCCTACAATATATAATATATTTAATAATATATTGGTATTACAGAAAAAAAAAATCAAAAGTGAAATCAGTCGATAAATAACGCTACTGCAAACTTCCCCCCTTTAATCCAATCCCAATCAAAAAACATTTTGCAAAATCGGTTGAAAAATGCGACTTGTAGGCGAGAACTAACAGACAGACTGATAGACGGCCAAATTTTTTTTTTGGTAAATTTCAAAAATCAGCCTCCTCGCTCGCTCATGCTATTACGCATCGTTGCGCTTAGAATGCGTTTTTACCTATTTTATTATTCACAGGCAGTACCGGTTGGGACGCCACAGTATGGCTAACGCGGTCGGTTCTCGGAGGCCCCTCGGGCTACGCCCCAGTCGGCGGCGTCTGCTCGAGGACCCGGTCCGCAGCCATCGACAGAGACGAGGGCCTCACCAGCGCTTTCGTGATCGCGCATGAGCTTGGACACCTGTGAGTATCTTTTATAACTAGCGTTTGCTTATAGTTCCGACCAGAATCCTCTTTTTTTCTTAACCTATACTTTCCCACTGCTGGGCAAAGATCTTTCCCATGTGCCTCTATATCTCGCGATCACTCGCCACAATAAAGCTTATAATTCTTAAAACCATCTCAAAAACTTCCGCGCCGGACGAGACCTTTTATGAGATGGATTTGAAAATCTTAGCATTTCCGGTAAGTCTGATAACACCAGTAATAAATATACCTAGAAAACTTTCGTGATTGATTTCAATCGGTCGAAACACCGTCTTAGCGGTGTTTCGACCGACATTGTTTCGGTTCAATTCGTTCAATCAGGGTGAGTGCGATCCGCTCCGAATTACGTCTCGCCTCGCACATCGAATTGAACCGAAACATTGTCTGTCGAAACACCGATACGACGGTACATGATAAAACCAGTCTGTATTTATAATAATGAATAAAAATACCGTTAAAAAGCTTATGTATTAGTATTGTGAAAACTACAAATTATTTTATATTGATTGGTTAAGTAGTTGAGGCGTAAGAACGAAAAAAGCAAGTCAAAGGTTACTTTGACATTGATAGTAGACGCAAAAACGTAATATTAAAATGAATGTGTAAAGATTTAACATTGGCTGTACCTACACAAAAACTGTACCTAACACCTTGCGAACATCTGTCTTGGAGAAGGAGTTATATGATGCTCACAAACATATCTCACTCCTGGAAGAAGCCTCCCAATGCTCGGCCACACTTCAGTGTGACTGTAATACCCACTGAGTCATCATTTGTTAAGTCAATTGTTACAGTAGGAATATGACAGCCTGCAAAAAAAATTTGGTCGGGTGCCCTATTAGCTGTTATTAATTCGTTGAATAACCCAGACTTTGAAGTCAAAATCTTTTATTCATTATTCAATTAAATCGCAAAAAAGGTGTATCAGGGCAAAGTATGGTCTGAAAACAACTGATAGCTGCAAACCTTACTTTCTACCACTGAATATTTTAACTTTACCATTACGAATATGGACTATACATTTACGAAATATCAATTTTTGTCAAAATGAATCCCGACTTATTTGAAAAGCCTACCCATTCACGCAGCAGACGCGACATATACCACCTGTGCCTAGTTAAAAGCAACACTGCTCTTCTTAATAAAAGTGTATGCGGTATGGCTCCAAAAATATATAATAAAGTACCAAATAGAATAAAACAATTAAATTTGACTGAATTCAAGCATTAATTGTTTAAATTTTTGAGAATTAGATTTTATTATACTGTGGATGAGTTTCTTATGGACAAAGACATGCAAACCCGATAATAGCGTAATTTATATAACTTTTAGAGATTTGACTGTTTTTTTTTGACATTGCATTTATTTTTATATACATACTTTTTTTAAATCTAATTTCCTGATCTTCATTAATGTTGTTAGTTATAAACTTTGACCTTGATTGAATTAAATTCTAGAAATGTTTCTAATAGACGAACGTTATATTATATTAACTGCATTTGCATGCCAACTAATATGGTAAAACATGTCTGGAACCTATATATTGTATTTGTCACATGTTTGTATACATATTTACCTATGTTTGCAAATGAATAAATGAATTATGAATTAAAGATTTTCAAAACGGTATTCGAATTGAATGTGTGTTTATTTGGTCCAATCAAATCAAATTTTATTTTTAGCGTTATTTGGGTAGTAACAAGTTGACTTATAAATAAAATTTGATTTGATTGGACCAAAAAAACATACATTCAATTCGAATACTGTTTTGAAAATCTTTAAACTTTCCCGTCTTGTCGTGTCGTCCAGTGACAGGCTATACCAGTACCTTGAAAGATTTTCGTCTCCAATGGAGACGAAAAGTCGCAAAGACAGTTTTGGAGTTCAAAAATAAACCTTTACTCAAAAAATGTATAACCTCTGATATAAATAAAACTATACTTAATTCTCCATAGCGTAAATTATTACGCTAGGGCCGTATTTCAATCTAAAGATGACCTCGTGACGTCATTGTATCTGACACATTGCTCAAAACATATTTCTGCTCTCTACTACTCTCACAAAAGTGTTCTGAATAAACTACATCTCTCATAAATCACATCAAAATGCGTAATAAACAAAAATAAATACTCTTTATGAAGACCAACTGTTCTAGAACAATGCACTCGTACATAGACTAGACAAGTACATAGGAAGTTAGTAGGCACAGTTCAGTGTCGTACCTCGTAAATGTATCACAAAATATAGTGGCCGGTTATTGCAATAGCACATTCTGAATTTTCTATTAAGTATTGTGCGTCTCTTTCCTACGCATCTGTTATCGCGTTGTGCTGTAGAGCTTATTCCCTCTAATCTCAAAAGTTCGGTTATATTGTCCGTTAGCGGACTTTAGTTTCAGTAGTTCGGCAAAGTTGTTCTGTAGTTAAATTAGTGAATGTATTGAACTTATAAGAGCGGAAGTATTGGATCAACCCGCATTTTATTTTATATAGCATTAATTATAAATAAATATTGCTGGACATTTCACATAGCGCTATCTAACCCCAAACTAAGCAGAGCTTGTATTATGGGAACCAAATAACTGATAGAATACTTATATGCTGGTTTTTTATAAATACATACTTATAATATATAGAAAAACATCCAGACCCAAAACAAATATCTGTAGATCATACAAACACACACATAAAAATATTTAATCGGCAGTGGGAATCGAACCCGCTACCTCTTGCGTCTCAATCGGCTATTCGCCCACTGCGCCACGAAGGTCGTCATCTACAATGGGAACCAGATATCTGATGTACGTTTACTTTACTTTTTTTACATTAGTCGTCATTTTCATAACATTTCTAATTAAGCATCGAGTCTATTGAAAATACATAACTTAGATTAGAGGGTGCTTTGAAAATACAACTTTATAAAAACCCAATAGATTTTTGGAAATGTCCATTTAATGTAAAAAATAAGTAAAGTAAACGTACATCAGATATCTGGTTCCCATAGTACAAGATTTGCTTAGTTTGGGGCTAGATGGTGCTCTATTTAATGTAAAAACGGTAAAGTAAACGTACATCAGATATCTGGTTCCCAAAGTACAAGATTTGCTTAGTTTGGGGCTAGATGGTGCTCTATTTAATGTAAAAACGGTAAAGTAAACGTACATCAGATATCTAGTTCCCATAGTACAAGATTTGCTTAGTTTGGGGCTAGATGGTGCTCTATTTAATGTAAAAACGGTAAAGTAAACGTACATCAGATATCTAGTTCCCATAGTACAAGATTTGCTTAGTTTGGGGCTAGATCGTGCTATATTTAATGTAAAAACGGTAATGTAAACGTACATCAGATATCTAGTTCCCATAGTACAAGATTTGCTTAGTTTGGGGCTAGATGGTGCTCTATTTAATGTAAAAACGGTAAAGTAAACGTACATCAGATATCTAGTTCCCATAGTACAAGATTTGCTTAGTTTGGGGCTAGATGGTGCTCTATTTAATGTAAAAACGGTAAAGTAAACGTACATCAGATATCTGGTTCCCATAGTACAAGATTTGCTTAGTTTGGGGCTGGATGGCGCTCCATTTAATGTAAAAAAAGTAAAGTAAACGTACATCAGATATCTGGTTCCCATAGTACAAGATTTGCTTAGTTTGGGGCTGAATGGTGCTCCATTTATTGTAAATAAAGTAAAGTAAACGTACATCAGATATCTGGTTCCCATAGTACAAGATTTGCTTAGTTTGGGGCTGGATGGTGCTCTATTTAATGTAAAAACGGTAAAGTGAACGTACATCAGATATCTGGTTCCCATAGTACAAGATTTGCTTAGTTTGGGGCTAGATGGTGCTCCATTTAATGTTAAAAAAGTAAAGTTAACGTACATCAGATATCTGGTTCCCATAGTACAAGATTTGCTTAGTTTGGGGCTGGATGGCGCTCCATTTAATGTAAAAAAAAGTGAAGGAAACGTACATCAGATATCTGGTTCCCATAGTACAAGATTTGCTTAGTTTGGGGCTGGATGGCGCTCCATTTAATGTAAAAAAAGTAAAGTGAACGTACATCAGATATCTGGTTCCCATAGTACAAGATTTGCTTAGTTTGGAGCTGGATGGCGCTCCATTTAATGTAAAAAAAGTAAAATAAACGTACATCAGATATCTGGTTCCCATAGTACAAGATTTGCTTAGTTTGGGGCTGGATGGCGCTCCATTTAATGTAAAAAAGTGAAGGAAACCTACATCAGATATCTGGTTCCCATAGTACAAGATTTGCTTAGTTTGGGGCTGGATGGCGCTCTATTTAATGTAAAAAAAGTAAAGTGAACGTACATCAGATATCTGGTTCCCATAGTACAAGATTTGCTTAGTTTGGGGCTGGATGGCGCTCCATTTAATGTAAAAAAAGTGAAAGAAACGTACATCAGATATCTGGTTCCCATAGTACAAGATTTGCTTAGTTTGGGGCTGAATGGTGCTCCATTTATTGTAAATAAAGTAAAGTAAACGTACATCAGATATCTGGTTCCCATAGTACAAGATTTGCTTAGTTTGGGGCTGGATGGTGCTCTATTTAATGTAAAAACGGTAAAGTGAACGTACATCAGATATCTGGTTCCCATAGTACAAGATTTGCTTAGTTTGGGGCTAGATGGTGCTCCATTTAATGTTAAAAAAGTAAAGTGAACGTACATCAGATATCTGGTTCCCATAGTACAAGATTTGCTTAGTTTGGGGCTGGATGGCGCTCCATTTAATGTAAAAAAGTGAAGGAAACGTACATCAGATATCTGGTTCCCATAGTACAAGATTTGCTTAGTTTGGGGCTGGATGGCGCTCTATTTAATGTAAAAAAAGTAAAGTGAACGTACATCAGATATCTGGTTCCCATAGTACAAGATTTGCTTAGTTTGGGGCTGGATGGCGCTCCATTTAATGTAAAAAAAGTGAAAGAAACGTACATCAGATATCTGGTTCCCATAGTACAAGATTTGCTTAGTTTGGGGCTGAATGGTGCTCCATTTATTGTAAATAAAGTAAAGTAAACGTACATCAGATATCTGGTTCCCATAGTACAAGATTTGCTTAGTTTGGGGCTGGATGGTGCTCTATTTAATGTAAAAACGGTAAAGTGAACGTACATCAGATATCTGGTTCCCATAGTACAAGATTTGCTTAGTTTGGGGCTAGATGGTGCTCCATTTAATGTTAAAAAAGTAAAGTGAACGTACATCAGATATCTGGTTCCCATAGTACAATATTTGCTCAGTTTGGGGCTGGATGGCGCTACATTTAATGTAAAAAAAAGTGAAGGAAACGTACATCAGATATCTGGTTCCCATAGTACAAGATTTGCTTAGTTTGGGGCTGGATGGCGCTCCATTTAATGTAAAAAAAGTAAAGTGAACGTACATCAGATATCTGGTTCCCATAGTACAAGATTTGCTTAGTTTGGGGCTGGATGGCGCTCCATTTAATGTAAAAAAAGTGAAAAAAACGTACATCAGATATCTGGTTCCCATAGTAGTTGACGACCACCGTGCTACAGTGGGCGAATAGCCGGCTGAGACGGAGGAGGTAGTGGGTTCGATTCCCTCTGCGGAACAAATGTTTGTATGATCTACAAATATTTGTTCCGGGTCTGGAGGTTTTATAAATATTATAAGTATGTATTTACATAAAAAAGTATATAAGTGTCCTATCAGTTAAATGGTTCCCATAGCACAAGCTTAGTTTGGGGCTGGATGGCGCTTTGTGAAATGTTCAGCATTATTCATTTATTATTAATAATGTGTCATTATAACCATCGCCAACTGTAGCTAGGTTTGCGAAATTGCGGACAACTCAATTATAACACAGACCTTTCCTGATTAATTATGCTGAAGTCTAATAGCATTTCGAGGTAGGCAAATCCTTTTAAGTACTTCGATGAGATGTGCTTTAGAGTTATATAGTAGGGAGTAAGTACTTTGGAACCTTAAACTGTAGGTATATTTTTTAAAGTTTTCCCACAATCGGAATTATTAAGAGCTCTTTAAGTTCCGATTCTCACGATTCTAAGGATGAAACTCAAGGTTTTGAGGTCAGGATATCAAATACGTCATTGTGGCTAACCTGATATCGGAGTTTAAAGGTCATTGCAGATCACAAGGCCTCTGATTTATCGTAGTGGTTAAACAAGAAGAAGAGGAATATCTAGAGCAATTTTTTTTCGAATGGACTTATCTCGCTGTTGGCCTCTGAGGCCGTTGCAGCTTAACCGAGATTTTGGCGAGCGCAGAAGACGCTCAGCCCTGTAAGTTTTGATGAGGCAACTAGCGCAAGGGCACCACTTAGGTACGAACCTCGGCTTGGGCTGTTGCAATGGTGGGGCTATCCCCAAGCACGTACCCGGGCGTTTCTCTCCTATGAGAGAAACGCCCGGATACGTGCTTGTACCTCACATAGGCGGCGACTGAAGGGACTCGTCGACCTCGCCGGCGAGGTCGGTGTATCTGTGAAGTGTTTGCTCTATCTAATGTAGATAACCCGGAAATTTCTTCCGTATTAGCGGAGGTGATTTCGTCATCCGTATCTCCGAGAACATGTCTCGGACGACGGAAGGTCATATCCAGAGCAATGCAGAGTTAACGAAATACATAAAAAAGCGGGTAGAGAGAAATAGACAAAGCGAAAAAATGAGACAACTGGAAACAGTTATAGGAGGGTTAAACTCGGAATTGGATCTGTCTTAACTAGTAGCCGACAAAGAGTATAAAATCCTCAATCGCAACTGATTGCGATAAAATAATATCAACAGTGGGTGTGTGCATGTCATTTATAAAGCAATAATGGGTTTGTGCAGTGTGTCCCAGGCCATCTTAAACTATGCTGGGGCTCTTGGGCAAACAAGAAATGGGGGCCCTTTTGGAAAGCAAAGAAAGCTAATTAACCAACATTTTATCATCATCCGAGGATTCCCCGAACCATAGACTAGAATGACAACATCTATTTTAGGCGTCGTTTAGACTGTGCAGCTTGACTTTGGAATCGGAGTGGTTTGCATGAGTGATCGCGAGATGGTATACGTAGTAAATTAGGATGCGTTCTGAATATTATACAACCCGTTAAAAAAAATTTGACGGTGGCGCTGTTACTGGGCTCGACAAACATGTGTTGAGAATATATTTATGTGTGAGAAATTGTCGGTACTTCGAGGCCCCCTGAGGATGGAGGGCCCTGGGCACGGGCCCCGTGTTCCCTTATGGTAAAGACGGCGTTGAGTGTGTCCACGGGTATTGTTTAAATCATGAAAAATAAAGCGCTATATCAAAAAATGAAATCAATAAGAATAATATTAAATCAATTAAACCATGTATCTTAAATCTCAATCCTATTTCCAATAGGCACGATATCAGTCAACATAAGCCAGTGGCGAATAATGAAGGATATCAAAGTTAAAGCACCATATGCAAAATTAAATGGCACGATGCCTACACTATCATATTGCAATATTATCATCTAACGCGCCGACTGATAAAGCCATGAATCGGAGTCGAGTTCAAAGTGTACTGAACCCGTCTCCAGCCGACAGAGAGCCGAGGCTCTGAGGCCTTTTAATTATCACCCGATCTGAGACGCTGACTTCAAACAGCCAAGATTTAAGAGCTTAGGCTAAGGAGTCATTATTAGTAAGCTTGTATGTTCAGTCATTTTATTTCTTCATCTTATAAAATCCTAGTATTATATGTAAGAAGCTTTTGTATGTCTTAGTGTGTTGTGCATCATATACTATTTGTACTAAAAACCGGCCAAGTGCAAGTCGGATTCGCGTACGAAGGGTTCCGTACCATCCTACTAATATTATAAACGCGAGTTTGTATGTATGGATGTATGGATGTTTGTTACTCTTTCACGCCGGAACGGCTGAACCGATTGCGATGATATTAGGTATGAACGTATATCATAACCTGGATTAACACATAGGCTACTTCTTATTGGCAAACCACGCGTGCGAAGCCGCTGGCAACAGCTAGTTATCTATAAAAACGACAAAAAATCATGTCTGTTGTATGGGAGCCCCATTTAAATTTTTGTGTTATTTTAATTCAATATTTTTTTTTTAAAGTGAATATATAACTAAATATTCTGTATATATTTCAAGCGTCTACCTGTTGCCGTTATCAATATGGAGCAAAAACGAGCAAAAAAATCACTTTTGTTGTATGGGAGCCCCCCTTAAATACCTATTTAATTCTGTTTTTAGTATTTTTTGTTATAGCGGTAACAGATATACATCATCTGTAAAAATTTTAACTGTCTAACTATCACGGTTCATGAGATACAGCCTGGTGACAGACAGCGGAGTCTTAGTAATAGGGTCCCGTTTTACCCTTTGGGTACGGAACCCTAAAAAATGTATTGATATCGACCCCCCGTTTGAAAGCTACAATGTCATGGACAAGAGAGACGTTCCTTTAATTTTCCAGATGGGTGTTTCATTTTTTTCAACTGTAACTATCACAGTTCATGAGATACAACAGCCTGGTGTCAGACGGAGAAACAGACAGCGGAGTGTTAGTAATAGGGTCCCTTTAGGTACGGAACCCTAAAAACGGGATATTGAGCATGATTTGTGAGTTTTTGAGTATACCGATATTTCGATGCAGTTGCATGCGCCATGATTATTTGTGATCAAAAACTCACAAATGATGGTAAGTATTCCGTTTTTAGTACTAATATTTATACCTTGACATTAAGTTACAAATATAACTATGATATTTTCTAAAGCTATATTTTATAGACCCGAAATGATAGACTTTATTGCAAATTTGACCCAGCATTGTTACCTTATTGAGACACAAGGAATAAAACAGGAGGCAATTCTGTTTTTACTAACTAAAAGTTCGTAAAATGCATAGTTCCTATTTGAATCATTATTATGAATACGGGATTTATCACGTACCGTTTTAAACCGGTGTTTTTTAACCGGTGTTTCGGTTCAATCCGTGAACCTTCATCACGGTGTGTACGATCCGCTCCGAACAACGTCTCGCCTCGCACTCGTGATAATCGCGAAAGTTACGATTGAAATAAATCACGAAAGTTTCCATTTCGTTCATGCTAAAGACCAAATTGCATGATATTTAAAGTGAATTTTCTAAATTGCATACTTAGGTTTGTTTGTTTTAATTCTTTAGTGCACAAAAAGAAAAATGTACAAATGGAGGACTTAATACTAAAAGCGTGTTCTACCAGTCAACCGTGACAGGTAAAAAACTTAGGTTGGCGTGCCTAAAAATACAAGTAGTAAATAAAAAAAACTACTAACTACCTAATTGCCTACATAAATATAATAATACTCACAAATACAATATAAATATAAAATACACAAATATAACACATAAATTTTTTATTTCGACCACCACAAATATAACCTGACGTACCTATTTCTTTACCCGTAGTAGGTAGGTGATAATCGATATCGATACATTCGTCTTGTATGGTCATTGGTACATCACTAAGTGAGTAGCGCTGTTATTTGAGCATGCGAGTAACAGCCATTGCATTATCAATCTTATTTTTTGCAGTTAGAGACTATAACAAAAATCGTTAGCGACAGCGCCTCTGTCGCATCTGTTGTTGAGTGGCTTTGTTTTGTGGGTAATCAAGTAACAGCCATTGCATTATCAGTCTTATTTCTAATTAATAAAGACTAAAATAAAAATATTTTGTAAAGCGCCATCTTTTGCCGAGTAGAAGAAGTAAACATTAATTTTTTGTTACTGTTTATTTTATTGAATTTTAAACCATGTTCCATAGTAGCAGAGGTTTTATATCCGTTAAATTGGTTTTATGGTTTTAGGCCTCTTTGAACGTTCTCTTTCAACCAATTATAACTTTTATTTCTAAGTGTGCTAGTTTTTACATGTGTGAGTTTAGCTACACTGGTTTTCTTAATAAAAAGTCATCATGCTAGTTCTATTGTTTTTTTATGTTCTGTGTTTGTAATGAATAAACTCAAAAATACTAGTCTGATTTCAAAAATTCTTTCACCATTAGAAAGCTACATTCATCTTGAGTAATATAGGCTACTTTTTACCCAACTCCGCAAAGAAGGGTAATGTTTTTATTGAAAAACTACGCGTGCGAAGCTGCGGATTGGTCAGCTACTAATAAATAAAGTGACAAAGGCCAAAGACAAAGGTAATTTTCAGATTACTTATGAAATGAGTTTTTTATTGTACAGGGAGCAGCATAAGTAGTGGTAGTGTCTACTAGCAATAGCGGTTCTGCGTCGCTCTATCTTGCAGACTCTGTCGAAGCGACGTCTTGTGGTCCGACAATTCGCATCAAACGCTAATGTGGAGTGCTTTCGTAAGACTGTCGCAAGCATAAATAGCTATTTATGCTTGCGACAGTCTTACGAAGCAGGCAGCAGTGAGGCAGCTGCCTCACTGTCAGAACCCCACAAATGGAGTACAGCATGAGAGTCGGGAACCGTCTGGGTTTCGAGGTCATCACCTTCAGAACTGCTCTCTGTGCTCTCTCCAGCTTTAGTAACAAACGTACATATATACATACAACGCTGATTTGCCCAAGTTGGTTTGGAGATCTCGCTTCGTTCAATGAAGGACCATAGCCGCTGCCACTGTCCACTACACCTACATTGTGTATAACGTTGATAGATTGGATTTATCAAACGAAGCGCATTATGTGACCCCGTTCATTCAATACGTACATATTTCGCTTTCATCTATTTCGGTTCCGATTGGCTGCTGATTAATGCTGACGAGCAAGGTTGGATCCGATGTACTGGATATGATTTTAATATTAAAATTAAAGTTTGGTTCTGTTAAGGAGAGACCGGAGGGGAATCGTCCCATACAACACGTACTACCAAGATCATTTCTAATTGGAGCATATTTCTACCTTAATAAGGTATTATTTTAATTTGATTTATATTTATCTAGGTTCCCAACCATATATTAGATCAAAATACTTACCTAAAATGAAATAGAAGCGTATCGCATTCTGCATGTTTTTACGTCATAAAAGACCTGTTTTCAACCTAATGGTTTCGTATTAAAAACAACAACATCTTACGTATTCTAGTTATGAGAACATAGATCATATCGTCTAGTTACAGAATAACAACACAATGAGAAAAATACAACAAGTTTTCAGTCATCAGTTTTGGTATTACGGGACACGGTCAAAATCTAATCAAATTTAGAATCGTTCTGTTGTTATCACTGTCGCTCTGCGTGGCTAAACTTCGTCACTAAACACGGATAGCGATATTCAGGCCGATGTTTTTGACGCGGCCGAATTGAAGTTGCGCTCGGGGTTCGCCGGCTTCTTAAGTTAACATCGCCTTGATTGACCTAACTTACTTTTAATACTAATATACTAGCGCGCATAAGTTGTCTGCTTGAACTGTTACCTACTAGTGGACCCGCCGAACTTCGTACCGGCTTGACATGCATATAACTCGGGCTGTCAATATACGTCACCCTGGTAGAATTGTCAATTGTTGTCATCATTATGTATGAGAAAATAAATGACTTTCACAAATAATTCAACACCAAAATTAGCCAAATCGCTCCACCCGTTCTCGAGTTTTAGCGAGACTAACGAACAGCAATTAATTTTTATATATATAGACAATATATCTCGGGATAACTCCTACCGAAGCATCTGTTTCTAACGATATTCATTTTTTTACATCCTCATTGACGATATTTGCAGCACGCATTCTGTCAATTCTATGTCAAACGTCATAAGGTTACATTATAAAAGCGCTAAGGTTAGATTATAAATAATTTTATATGGTGGTTAAGTATTCTTAAATTTTCTTAATTTTTTCTTCCATAAGAACCTTCTCCTGAAAATAAGAAATACAACAAAAAAATAATTGGCCAAATTGGTCCAGGCGTTGCGTTGTTGAGTTATGCGCTTACCAACACAATTTGCGATTCATTTTTATATTATAGAAGATTTGTAAAACAATTGAACTACCTACCTCAGAGGATGCGTCTAACGATTATTAACTCTAGGGTCGCCCCGAACCGAGATCTCGCGAGTCTCCCATAACAAAACAATATTATTTGTAATCTTTGACTATAAAAATAGTGCGACGAAATACATAACCAACTAACTTGGCCTACAGTTTCAATCAAATCACAGGTAAATGCCTTTTATTTGGGGTAAAAATAACAGTTATTCTGGATTTCAGACTCTTCCCTATATTTGTGTCACTAAAGCCACACGCATGCCAAATTTCAGCACTGTGGGGTCACTGGTGTACCATGTGAATTTTGTCAAAGTTCAGGTTTTATTAGGGCTAATAACTTAAAAACTACAAAATTTAAGCTAAATTAGACGTGCCATTTGACCAGATAGTCCAATTTTGTTTTTTTTTACCTCTTGTACCCCAATATCTCAATATAACACATTTTTAGCTCATCACAACACACCAAAATTGTGCCATTACTACCTACCTATATACCAAATTACACGATGATCGGATAAACGATCAATTAGTTTATTAAAAGCCAACAATGAGATCCAGTAGTTGGTTTGTTGGTTGGTCCAGTACTTCCAACTATGTTAATACGTATTATCTTACAGTGTTCTATTTCTCTGGCTGAGTTTTCCCACCAAAGAATAATCGTATTTTATCGCTATTGTGTTTTGGATGCTGTTGTTACTGGCTCGAAATCATTTCAGCAATGAGGCTGTTTTCTTACACCAGATAGTGACTATGCCGTACTCTATACAGGTAAACTTGACCATTACCATCACCCTGAGACATACAGGCGACGTCTCATGCGCCTGTAATTTAACCAGCACTCATACCCTTTAAACAAGAACACAGCAATGCAATATCTTAACAGAATAACTTGATCAAGCTGAAGATAAGATAACTCTTTATTGTAATTACTACAGAGATACCATATTAAACTAAAAAGGCAATACATGGGCGACCTTATCGCTGAGACCGATCTCTGCCACGCAACCAGAAGGTTATTTGATAGGTGACCGTTAATGTTTTATTGCTCTTTTACCAACAGTTACATCGTTTCACCAGCACTCGATCAAATTGACCCTTACGAAGCCAAAACAGCTTCATTAGTACATGTTTTTATTAAAGAGTCGCCCGATCAAAAGAAAATTCCCCAGCTGAAATGAAACGTCCAATTTAAATGAACTAGGGAAAAACTAGAGCTTCTTTCTGGGAAATAAAATTGCCTTGAGATTACAGTGCTTTTTTGTAATCGCAGCAAATCATTTTGCAAAAAGGCAACTCAAGATTATAAATGGGATTTGAATGCGGAACGATTCTCTACGGATCCAAATGAATGAATTTTAAATTCAATTATATTACTCCGCTGGCGCTACTTGCAGAATGGCTTTAGAATTTATCAGGTATACTATACAAATATACAGGGTGTTTGGTAATATACTGACGATATTCAAGTGACGATTTCTCAAAATATAAAAAAAAAACTTCTCGAAAAAAACTACTAGTTATATTATCAAATTTTAAAGAAAATTGGTGATTAATTCGATATAAAACTTAATGCCTACTCTTGCAATCGACATCCAAAAATAAAGGCCGATTTGATATCTCTTTCGGAAATGACTGCAGGTTTTGGGTTAGATAGGGACAACAAGAGATATCTCGAAACGTTATCAATACAGTATCTGTGGTTAGATGGCAATCATTATGCAATAGCACATCATAAGGGTTTGTTTTACTTAGAAAAACTTGACTTATCGTGATTGATTTCAATCATTGTTATAAATACGAAATAATACGTACCGTCTTATCGGGGTTTCGACGGACAATTATTCGAGACGTTATTCGGAGCGGATTGCACTCACCCTGATGAAGGTTCACGAATTGAACCGAAACATTGTCGGTCGAAACACCGATACGACGGTACGTGATAAATCCCGTATTTATAACAAAGTGTTTGTTATTACATGCCAAAATAAATTTCTTATTTCTATGGTAAACATTTCACAAATTTATTTATTATGCTCATCAAAATAACCCATTTCATTTTTGTGCGTATATTATCAAACACCCTATATATGTAAGGAGATAGATAGATAAATAGATAACGCTATAATGTACATCGCACTTAATTAAAAAAATACAATATAAATAACAAGACACGCAACGATACAAGTGGCGATCTTATCGCTAAAACGATATCTTCCAGACAACCTTTGGACCTTTAAGTAGGTGGTAAATAAATGTCTGTCTATGTCTAAGTAAGTAGTATAACTTTTTTACCGACTTTAAAAACAGGTGGTTCTCAAGTCGTCGGAAACTTTTTTTTATGTATCTGTCCCGATTAGGTACTCCAAGACGCCGTTACCGATTCGAGAAGTTTTTTTTTTGTTTATAAGGATATACTTCCCATAAAGTATACCCTTATAAATTTTATTTTCAGATCCTGATTTGATGTCAATAGGACCACATTGGCATCAAGTCGGGATCTGATAAAGTTATCACAAAAAAATCGAGGGTTTTGTAGATTTTGTAGGGACGCTATTCGGCTTGAGGTTTGTTATTACCTCAAAACTCCTCATTTATTGTGACCGATTTCGGACAATTCTTTTTTTATTTGAAAAGATATAAGTACTTTCATATTGGTTTTATAGAAATTTCATTAAAACCAGTTCAGTAGTTTGGTTAAGTCGGTTATATTTTTGTTAAAAAAATACTTCTTGTATTCACTAATACAGTACGCTTTTAATGCGCATATTAAACCCTGACCTATTTAAATATTAATGTTGTTGCTGATTCTGTGTATAATTATATACCTAAATGGCGTCATTTTAGACGATCTCCGTGGCATAGTGGGCGAATAGCCGGCTGAGACGCAGGAGCTAGCAGGTTCGATTCCCGCCGCGGAACAAATATTTACATGATCTACAGATTTAGTTCCGGGTCTGGATGTTTTTCTATGTATGCATTTAGAAAACAAAAAGTATTTAAGTATTCTATCAGTTATTTGGTTCCCAGCAAGCTTTGCTTAGTTTAGGGGCTAGCTAGCGCTGTGTGAAATGTCTAGAAATTTTTATTATGTTATTTATTCTTAGGCCTTTCACCACGCGCTGAAAGAAAATAACAATGACATTTTGCGCATTTGGTATATTCTTGAAAACTATAGATAGAAGAAGCAACAGCTTATGACCTCATTAATTTTACGGCGCGAACTCAAAGAACATTTTTCGCACTTCTTTAAATTGCAATGGTTGCACAAGCGGTATTGAAATCATGATTATATACAAATTACTGAAAAAGTATTGCAATATATTCTTTATTGTACCTACACAAGAAAATCTTATATTCTTTATTGTACACAAGAAAATATATTAAAACAGTATAGAAATAGAGGGCATGTACAAAGGCGAGCTTAACCCTAAGAAGATATTTCTTCCAGCAAACCTTTGAGGCTAGAGAGAGAGATGATTTTAAAAGTAGGTGCGTGTACAAGAATCATAAATATGTACATATATCTTAAACAAATATAACTAAATATACCAAAAGTAAGTAATGAAATGAATGAATATAATAAATAAAATAAATAGACTAATATATACAAAAATAAATATATACCTACAAATAAAATTACAGAGAAAGATAGTGCTTTTTAACTTTCCGTTTGAAAATGTTAAACGATGGTCTGGCGCGAATTTCATGAAACAGGGCATTCCAAATTTTCACCGCATAAACGGTAAAGGAGCTACTATAGCGGCTTGAAGTGTGTTGAGGTGTTTTGAGGAGAAGGGACTTAGAGGACCGGCATGTCACACCGCGAGGGACAAGGAATTCGATGCGTTCACGGAGGTAGGGAGGAGAGAGTGGAAATAAGAGTGAAAGAACGTGAAGATCACGACGAAGATGAATAGAGAGCCATTTAAGTTGGGATCTGAACGTGGATACGCGATCGAACTTGCGCAGTCCGAAAATAAAACGAATCCACAATTTCTGTAGACGTTCCAGTAGCAATACTCACATGGTATATTATAATTGCTGGAATCGATCTGGCATTTAATTCTTTATTCTTTATTGTACACAAATAGATTTACAGATAAAAATAGCTTACAAAATGGACATGTACAAAGGCGAGCCTAACCCTAATTAGATTTTTTTTCCAGCAAACCTTTGAAGATAGAGATATTTGATTATAGTGGTGGGTACGTGCACGGAGAATGACATCGGAGTAAAATACTAATATATAGTATATACTGTAATAAAAACAATACTTAACCATATTAAAAAAAAAATAATAATACCTTTATACTATACCTACGTTAGAGATAATAATAATCCTCCTAGCCGATTTCGGCTACAGAGACTTGACTTTGTGATTATTGGCCTAGGTGTTTAGCCTGTATGTGGCTGATGTACCCTATTTTTGCGCTAAAAGTCCGGTTACAATGAACACAAGTTAAGGCGCCATTAATGTAGTTGTAATTGATATTAGCCGGCGGTCGACTTTTAAGCTGATCTCGTTTTAAGTCTAGTTCTTGCCTCCTTTCTTCTTCAAACTCGTACACTTTGTCCTGAACATGACGCCTCCATTCAGGTCGTTTTTCAGCGAGAGCCTCCCAGCGCGACGGATCGATACAACACCTCTTCATGTGCCTCTTCTGTACGTCTTTGAAACGTAGGAACTGACCTCCGCGTTTCCGCTTACCATGTTCTAGTTCACAGAAGAAAATGCGTTTCGCCCTTCGCTCATCAGACATCCGAGACAGGTGCCCGCACCAACGCAGCTGACGCCGCATCAAATATGCCTCTATGCCACAGACATTAGCCCGTCGTAGAACATCGGTATTACGGACCCGATCCGACCACTTGATGTTAAGAATGTCGCGGAGGCATTTCAGATGGAATCTGTCTAACGTGCGTATGTGTCTGCGATACAGGCACCATGTCTCTGACGAGTACAAGATGTTAGGAAGTACAATAGCCATATACACCTTAATCTTGGTACTCAATTTGATGTTATGGGAGCGAAATACCTGGACTCGTAGTTTACCAAAAGCAGCCATAGCGGAGCCAAGTCTGCTGTTGATCTCCGAGTCAAGGTCGCATTTTGTTGTTATGCTGCTTCCCAGATATCTGAATGTATCGACCTGTTTTATGGGCTTTCCATCGATTTGCAGATTCAGTGGAGCTTGGTTAACAGTGTCCATGGCCATCACCTCTGTCTTTGTAATATTAATTTTGAGGCCAAATCTACAGCACGCAGCGTCAAGCCGAGTCATCAAGTCCTGGAGTCCCTCAGAAGATTCCGCAACGAAACATAGGTCATCAGCATACATCAATTCGGTAATGAGGTCATACGATACCTTTGTGTGCGCTTTTAACCTAGCCAGGTTAAAGATACTGCCATCTGTGCGAAAACGTATGCGGATCCCTTCGGTGTTGGCTTGTAAAGTCTCCCTCACGACAACGGAAAAGTACAGAGCAAAAAGAGTGGGTGCTAATACACAGCCTTGTTTTACACCACAAGTGACAGGGAATTGCTCTGTCTGCTCACCATTGACGGTTACGCAACAAGTCATGTTGTCGTGAAGAAGTCTTATCAAGCGTATAAATTTGTCGGTGCAACCAAGTTTCGAAAGCACAATCCACAAAGCTTCGCGAGGTACACTGTCAAAAGCTTTCTCCAGATCAACAAAACAGAGAAACAGAGGTTGACACTGTTCCCTGCTTTTCTCTTGCAGTTGTCTAAGAGAGAATATGGCCTCGCATGTGCCGCGATTGGGTCTAAACCCAAATTGCGTTTCAGGCAATATACTTTCAGAGAGCTCCATAAGACGATTTAAGAGTACTCTGGCAAAAGTTTTTCCTGGAGTAGACAGAAGTGATATACCCCTATAAGAGTTGCAAACAGATCGATCACCTTTATTTTTATACAAAGAGCAAATTAGTGATACGCCAAAACTAGGAGGAACGAACTCCATTTCCCACATGCGCTGGAAAAATTGCCAAATCTTGTAGTGCAACTCATCTCCGCCATATTTTAATAGTTCTCCTGGTATGTTATCGATGCCGACAGCCTTATTGTTTTTCTGCGCTTTGATGGCGATGATAACTTCCTCAAGAGAAGGAGGCTGATCCAGATCTACGGCTTGTGGTAAGGCAGGAAGTGATGCTAAATAGTTTATGTCAGCAGAACGATCCACATTGAGTAAGCTGTTATAGTGTTCTGCCCAGCGAGTAAGAACTTCTCCTTTGGATTTGTTAGAGATAAACATAATACCTAAAAGCTTACAAGGACAGGTAATGCTCTTTGACTCTCTTAAAAGTGCTTAGTGATGGACTTGCGCGGATGGAGTGTGGTAAAGAATTCCACAGGTTGACTCCATGTACAGTGAAGGAACCGCCATAGCGACTGGAGAAATGAGGAGGGGTTTTGAGAATTATTAATTTCTTAATAATTTAACCCACTTCGTATAAACGCACTAAATGAATGAATGAATGAATGAAAATTCTTTATTACACCTTACAAGCTAGACACAACAGATTTAAAGAAAAAAACAAATATAAGCAAGCATAATGGGCGGTCTTATCGCTTAACAAAGCGATCTCTTCCAGACAACCTTTGGATGGAGAGGATCATTGCTTAATGGAAGATTGGCCGAGGTGTGAAAAGAATAAACTTAATAACAGAAAAAGAAATTAGTGATATACATACATATTAGGTACATAAATAATTTTAAATAAATAAATATGTACTTACATACTTATACTTACACTAATAATATTAGAGATCAGATGAATCATGACTCTTCATGGAGATAAAAGTTTTTGAGTCCAGCTTTAAATACGGAAGGTGAGGGGGATTTCTAAAAAGCTATACAATTAAATAATCAATAATCAATCAATATTGCAGGACATTTCACACATCGACCCAAACTAAGCAGAGCTTGTACCATGGGAACCAGTTAACTGATAGAATACTTATATATTTTTTTGTAAATACATATCTACATATTCTTTAATATATAAAACTCGTGTCACGGTTTTAGTGGTCACCCTTCTCCGAAACGGGTCTACCGATATAAAATTACGACCGAAGTATTTTTCACACTCCTACACCACTCACCCCTCATTTTTCAATCGCGATTTTAGTATTTTGGTATCAACAATACCCATATAATTTAACCGTCGTTCATTGACGTGAAGTCATTTACGTGAAGTGTCGCGTCACTTTGACAAGAGTGTTTTATATAGTTTTTATCCCGAAGTTCCTACTGGAACGGGAAATATCAAGTGTGCGAAGCCACGGGCGGATCAGCTAATAAAAACGTAATTAAACAAAATCTTTATAAATAAAAAGCGACCAAGTGCGAGTCGGACTCGCCCATGAAGGGTTCCGTAGCAGCTAGTAACATAATATAAAAGTTCTTGTAGTTCGCTGTAACTTTTTTTTTATATTTGAGTTGATTGAATGAATGGTAAATTGCGGTTTACGATTTATGACGTATTAAAAAAACTACTTACTAGATCTCGTTCAAACCAATTTTCGGTGGAAGTTTGCATGGTAATGTACATCATATATTTTTGTAAGTTTTCTCATTCTCTTATTTTAGAAGTTACATGATGAGGGGGGGGGAGAGGGTGGGGGGAGGGGGGGGGGGGGTGACACATTTTACCACTTTGGAAGTGTCTCTCGCGCAAACTATTCGGTTTAGAAAAATGATGATATGATATTAGAAACCTCAATATCATTTTTGAAGACCTATCCCACACGTATGGGTATGATGAAAAAAAAATATTTGAGTTTCAGTTCTAAGTATGGGGAACCCCCAAAATTTATTGTTTTATTCTATTTTTGTGTAAAAATCTTAATGAGAACTGAATACATCTACTTACCAAGTTTTAACAGTATAGTTCTTATAGTTTCGGAATAAACTGGCTGTGACATACGGACGTACAGACAAACAGACATGACGAATCCATAAGGGTTCCGTTTTTTGCCATTTGGCTACGGAACCCTAAAAAGCCTACTATAACATATCATCTGATAGAGAAGCTCGGGATTGAAATTGCTCCAACTCGTTCAAAAATATTATCATTTAGACGTTATTTAGTTTCTTTATTGTTATATACGTATATTCTAAAAGGATCATTAAGAGTTGACTATACTCAGCCCAAACTCGAATTTCACCTCCGCTTCTCCGCGCGCCGCTGCACGTCCTATCTCGGCGTGGTTCATATGTTTGCCGGTTTTTTTATCATTCAGTCCCTTCATTATCTTGTTGTGTTTATATCTCATTACTGCGTCTTTACAAAAACCAACTAAATATAAATTCTACCTAAGAATTACGTGTTCGTTTAGAGCGACAAGCGTCCCGGGTATTTCATGATAAAATCGAAACGTATTTTGAAAATTTAAAACACAGGTGCCCTTATTTATGTTGTGTAGAATTACTGTACAAAGTTTTAAGATCTAAATTGTAGTATTTATCGCATAAGAACGGTTTTAAGATAAATTTGGAGTCATCTGTGGTTTTTTTTTTCTATTGAGAAAATTTTACGGAATCGTGTTTTCACAACACAGGCGCTCTAGCACGTATCCTTAACTATAACATATATGAATTACAAATCGAAATCACACAATTTGTTGAACAAAACATTGTTTCAAAATAAGCGATTTATTGTCTCCCCAGGTATAGTGCGCCCTTAAAAAGAACAACCAGCCTTGTTTCTTGCCTTTCTTTCCTGGCTTGGTCGCGAAGGAACACCCAGACAAATTGTCGTTCCAAATTGATCCTTGTGGTTTTAATTAATAAAAAGCTTTTGATTTTGAATGCCGTATGTATCTTAAAAAAAAACATCATCCGATAATATTTTTTTCTTCCGTCCTACCCTTTAACATCCCGTCCTACCAGCTACGGGCCTGCCTGCCTTTACCTAGCTGTAGCTTTGTTTCTGATCTCATAAAGTTGAAATAAGTCCTTCAAAGCCTAACTTTGCTATCTGACATCAGAGTTCGCGTAATTATGTCATTAAAGAACCGTTTGAGAAAAGAAAAGCTTTGCGAAAAAGTAATCGCTTAGAAACTTTGTAGTCTATACCTAATGAGTACTTAGCCTCATAAAGAACTGTCGGTGACATAGTATTTCAATGAGCAATAATAATACTATTTGAAGGATTCTATCGATAAAAAAACGTGTGTGTGTACTTATGTACGCACGTAAGAACTTATACTTCTTTGGTGTAACAGAACTAAAATAGCTTAAGATTTCATCCCGTATGCCACAACTCTTTGTTTGTAAAAGGAATGATAAATTAATAAATATAGTTATGAGTTTTCACTAAAACTTGAGAGACAGTTATCAGCTAAAATCATCATGTCCCTTTTTGGCTGTCGGTGTGCGCGAGCATGAGACAGTTATCAGCTGACTTCATCATGTCGCTTTTTGGCTAGCGGTTTGCGCGCGAATGAGACAGTTGTCAGCTAACTTCATCATGTCGCTTTTTGGCTGTAGGGTTTGGGCGCGCATGAGACAGTTATCAGCTAACTTCATCATGTCGCTTTTTGGCTGTCGGTGTACGCGCGCATGAGACAGTTATCAGCTAACTTCATCATGTCGCTTTTTGGCTGTCGGTGAGTGCGCGCTCATACGGGCGCACACCGGCGGCGGCTCGAATCGACACTCCGAATAATGTCCAGTGCGAGGCGAGACGTTATTCGGAGCGCATCGCACTCACCCTGGTGAAGGTTCACGAATTGAACCGAAACATTGTCGGTCGTAACACCGATAATCCGGTACGTGATAAATTCCGTATTTACAATAATGATTGTATAGAATATTCTAAGAATGCTCGCTCGCTTGATTTAAACGGTACTAGTGCGTGCGAACAGTTGCTTAGAGCATTCTTGCGTGTTTGAACGTGCTCGATCCCCAGAGCGGTCTCTTCAAAGTGTAATTGTGAATATATACTCATGAGCATTCGTTCGGCTGATCTAAACATCTATCGTGCAAGAATTCTAATTCTTGGTTCTCATTCTTGCTCGTTGATTTTTTTTATGTTAATTTTTTTTTTATTTTATTTATTTCGGAACAACAAACAGTTACACTATAAAGGTTAGGTAAGATACAGTATTCATGTGATAGAAGTATTAATAATGTAACCCACTTTGTTATTCACATATTGGTAAGACAGACTCTGTCTTGTAATGTAAATGTAATGAAGTAGATGCAACTAGAGGGCCTGAAGGGCCTTTTAACTATTTAAATCAAAACTATAATTATATAAGTGGCCTTCCGTGACAACTCTTTTAAGGTTGTAGCTGTCGGTCTATGGAACTCTCTCCCTACTCATATTAAAAAAGCGCCTAGTAAACCGGTTTTCAGACGACTAGTCTACAGTCATTTCTTGCAGTCCTCCACTGGCTGTTAAAATATATGAAAACGTAGTACCTATGTGTGTTGTATGTAATAGTATTTTTTGTTTTATATCTATAAATATATATATATATATATACAGTGTAAACTCCATGTAACGTCACTTGTTTTAACGACAAACTCTCTAAAGCGTCGAAATCATTCGGCTTTGGTTGGTTTAGCTTGTCTTGCATACAATGGTACACTCTGTATAGCATTACACCCACTCTCAATAACGACAACAATTTGTAATAAAAAGTTCTTTTTAAGTTGTCAAATTAGTAAAAACTGCGTAGCTGTGTATATCCTTTTGTCGTTTTATTATCCTAGACCATAATAAACTCTACTGTCGGCATCATACACACCAAACTTTTTAAGAAATCCGTTCTTTTGTTTACAAAATGGGATTGCTTGCACGTGTAGCTGCAGACTGTTGTTAGTAGAAGTGATGGATTTTATCTATACGTTGTCATATTCTTAGTAGCTCACAAACTTTTAAATTGTAAACTTGGCTAGTAAGAGAAAATCACTGTGTATTGACGAAAAAGTTTTGATGATACGCGCGATAGAGGCGGGAGAGAAAATTAAAACAGATTTTTATTGTAGGTACTATTTAACAAGACAAATCAGAAATAAACGTTTTCTTTTTCTAATACAGATTTTACTTCTCTCCATTTAACGACAACTCTCTATAATGTCAAAATATGCTCAATCCCTTGAGTGTCGTTATATAGAGTTTACACTGTATATATACCTAGTCAGGTCATAAGTATTGTCACACAGTAAAATCTTTTCTTTTAGAATGCTGGCCACAAAAAAGTTTATAGAATTCGAATTTCGAATTGTTTATGAATATAAAAATGTATACTTTTTAGAATTTTACTCATTTTTAAATATGGAGTGGACGCTTAAAGAAGACCGTGTTGCAGTTATTGCGTTGCATCGTTGCGGTTAAGCGCTAATTCAAATTTTTGACATACTGAAAAATTTGAATATAACCAAAAGATTCGTTTATCGCACCATCAAACGAAGACTCTAGTGTAGATGACAGGTCAAGAAGTGGTCGCCCTCGGTCTGTTAGGACTCCAGCAGTGATAAAAGCTGTGAAGGCGCGAATTCAAAGAAATCCCAAACGTAAGCAGAAACTGTTGGCCCTTCAGATGGGGTTAAGCAGAACCACGGTGAAAAGGGTGTTAAATGAAGACTTAGGGCTTCGGGCATATGGAAGAAAACCAGGACATCATTTGAATGCTCGTCTAATGGACCTGAGACTGAAGAGATGCCGCGCTTTGTTGAAACGGTACGCGGGAAAAAATATCGGGAAATTCTTTTTTCGGATGAAAACATTTTTACCGTAGAAGAGAGCTACAACAAACAAAATGATAAGGTGTACGCACACAGTAGTGA
The DNA here is from genome assembly GCA_918857605.2 of Philereme vetulata. NCBI lineage: Eukaryota > Metazoa > Arthropoda > Insecta > Lepidoptera > Geometridae > Philereme > Philereme vetulata. Next base: position 1,383,961 of record OU975423.1, on the reverse strand, counting down.
AGTAGCGAGCAACCGTATTCCGCGTGTCCAACGAGGTCCTTTTCCATCCTCGCTCATGGTATGGTTGGGAGTTTCTTATTAGGGCTTAACAGAGGTACATTTTTGTGAGAAAGGTGTAAAAATGAATGCAGTTGTGTATCAAAATACAGTCCTGACGAACCTTGTGGAACCTGTTTCTCATACCATGTTCAATAACAGGCACTGGGTATTCCAACAAGATTCGGCGCCAGCTCATAGAGCGAAGAGCACACAAGACTGGCTGGCGGTGCGTGAAATCGACTTAATCCGGCACGAAGACTGGCCCTCCGTCAGTCCAGATTTGAATCCGTTAGATTACAAGATATGGCAGCACTTGGAGGAAAAGGCGTGCTTAAAGCCTCATCCCAATTTGGAGTCACTCAAGACATCCTTGATTAAGGCAGCCGCCGATGTTGACATGGACCTCGTTCGTGCTACGATAGACGACTGGCCGCGCAGATTGAAGGCCTGTATTCAAAATCACGGAGGTCATTTTGAATAAACTTTAGTGTAATAAGAATCTATGTTTTGTTAAGTTCATTTTAGTATATAAATAGTTACATAATTAATTAACTTGTTTCAGTTATTTTATATTAAACATGTGACAGAATTTATGACCTGACTAGGTATATATATATATATATATATATATATTTGTTATATTTCTCATATATATATTCTATGTATTATTATTGTTATATCAAGTAGGTTTATGTATTTATTCTAACTGTAATCGGAGTTTATTGTTATTTGTGTTTCTTTTGTTTTTTTTAAATAAACATTAATATTGTTAAAAGTTAGCACGCCAACCTTTTTTGTTACCTCTGAGGTTGGCAGGTAGAAAATGCTATTAGCATTAAGCCCACCTTTTGTACATGTAATTTGTATTTTTGTCAATAAACTATTAAATAAATATATAAATAAATACGTAAATTAAAAGTATATAAAGTATATATAGGAGAAAGAAAATGTTAAAGGAAAAGCACAGAACGGAATTACGCTAAGACAGAAGCGAATGAAGGTCGTGTTTTGAAAGTATTATAGACACTAAGTTCTTAAATTGATAAGTTGAGCATGCAAATATGTCTACAGCCTCGAATGACGTATTGTAAGACTCAACCATACGTCGGATGGGCGCGCGTAGTCCCGAGTTATTTGTGGGGAAACAGACTTACGGCCCACCTGATGGTAAGCGGTCACCTTCGCCTATTGACACCGGCAACACCCGGGGTATTGTCGATGCGTTCCCTACACTGTAGTAGTTTGGTGTATATTTTGTTGATATTTTGGTGTAAACACTAAGAACGATCTTTCGTGTACACTAAACGATCGAGAAAGAATGATCTTATTCTAGCTCTCTAGCTATATGTTCATTTGGTTTAAATCGGCCTTAAGACTAATAACAGGTTTCTACGTTTAAACATTGTAAGGAAATATTTCGGGAACAAAACAAAACAAAAACAGCCTAGTTAGCCTATTTTAGAGTTACAATCAAATACTATTAGTAGGTTGTACATAGGGAGTGCAATCCCGATCCTGTGTAATTTTTCGGGATCAATCCCGACGCATCATATGACGAGATCCCGTTCGAGATTGACGGGATTGGGCGGCAGTGGTCAGCGACGCTACACACGTCCACTCGGGGCGCAAGCGGCGCGCTGACTGACGGCCGCGAGCGGCAGGAACGCCAAACAGCGTTAGAAAACTATTCCGACTATTTCCGAATATTAGCGACAGGTGACGATAATTATTTAGTTGGTAAGATTAAAGAATAAAGATTTTTATTTTATTTCGAGTAATATGTTATTTTAGTTAACCTCACTATCACAAACAAGCAGTTATTAGCTTTTTCAGTCATCCGAATTTAACATTTTTTTTAAAATAGACGGAACCCCAAAAATTCCGGGATCCGGGATCTCGAATTTGCAATCTCGAGTCGGGATTGCATTCCCTAGTTGTACACTGCACCTATAACGAAAGGAAGGTATGAAAGAAATGGATAAATACCTACTCACGCCTGTTTCCATTTTCTCACCATTTTATTATTTGTAAAAATGCGCAATTTGCTGTTATTTATAACATGTGCCTCTTATCTGCCAAATAAGATATGAATGGACTGATAAAGATACTAAAGTGTGTGAATATTCGATACAGATTTCTCGGGCGGAATCGTAGCATCACAATGTATTCGCAAATACTTATACAGAAATAGATAAAACAAGAGTAATTATTATAGATGCGAGATTTATCAAGTACCGTTTTATCGGTGTTACGAACGGCACTACTAATCCGAGGTGACACCCAGCTCGGAGCGGATCGCACTCACTCTGATAAAGGTTTACGAATTGAACCGAATTATCAGTCGTAACACCGATTAAACGGTACGTGGTAAATACCGTACCTATTAATAATAATCATTGCAATAAATCACGAAGCGTCATGGAACCGTTTTGATAAAAGCCAGATCATGAGCGTCTAATCTGACGAGCACCTAATATTAGGCGAGACAGTTTAACAGGTTAGCTGTCCGATGAGGCACATGTGCCTCATGGGTGATTGCACTGGTACGTCCATGAGGCATATGTGCCTCATGGCCAATGATGTAGATAATGCAATCGATCTATCGATAATTTTTTTTAATAATTATATTATTTGTAGCATTAGTAAATTATACTACAACCAAATTCTACCAATCAATTTATTATTGAACTTAAACAAAAAATAAATGTCACTTAAAAATTATTATTAACCTTATTCAAACACAAAATTATTCTTTCACCGATGTTACTATTATTGTGAGACCCTTTGAACAAGGGTTGCCAACAAAAATTAGGAAACTAGCCTATTATCATCAAAACCGAAATGGCGATTGTAGACCTGCGATTATATTCCCTCATGTATGTTTTTCTTTAAAAAAGATATTTTTCAGATGTCTAAAGTGTTACGAACATAAACGTACATTTTATCATTAAACGTAAATAATTAATTTCTTATCATACTCATCTAACATTAGCAATTATCGATATAATTAATTTCAATCACTAGGACACATAAAGTATCATAAAATACTTGAAGAGAATGACGTAACTTAATACGAAACTTCATGAGCGTTAGCTGTCATTATTTACTACGAGGACGTGTACAAAGAAGATCGAAACTTGCTTCGGGACAGCTAACCTGTTAAGATAGATGATTACGTTAAAATTACAATATTTAGCAGCCAAAGCCTTAATATCAAGTATTTTAATATACTTGTTCTAGGGATTCTAATAATATCTTACGCCGCCGTCCTTATTTGTTCATATACCTATATATGTATATATTTTACCACCTACAGGAAAGTCATTGTTATCAATGTTATATGTATGTAACCAAGTTGTTTGAAAACATTTTTACCGTAGAAGAGAGCTACAACAAACAAAATGATAAGGTGTACGCACACAGTAGTGAAGTAGCGAGCAACCGTATTCCGCGTGTCCAACGAGGTCCTTTTCCATCCTCGCTCATGGTATGGTTGGGAGTTTCTTATTAGGGCTTAACAGAGGTACATTTTTGTGAGAAAGGTGTAAAAATGAATGCAGTTGTGTATCAAAATACAGTCCTGACGAACCTTGTGGAACCTGTTTCTCATACCATGTTCAATAACAGGCACTGGGTATTCCAACAAGATTCGGCGCCAGCTCATAGAGCGAAGAGCACACAAGACTGGCTGGCGGTGCGTGAAATCGACTTAATCCGGCACGAAGACTGGCCCTCCGTCAGTCCAGATTTGAATCCGTTAGATTACAAGATATGGCAGCACTTGGAGGAAAAGGCGTGCTTAAAGCCTCATCCCAATTTGGAGTCACTCAAGACATCCTTGATTAAGGCAGCCGCCGATGTTGACATGGACCTCGTTCGTGCTACGATAGACGACTGGCCGCGCAGATTGAAGGCCTGTATTCAAAATCACGGAGGTCATTTTGAATAAACTTTAGTGTAATAAGAATCTATGTTTTGTTAAGTTCATTTTAGTATATAAATAGTTACATAATTAATTAACTTGTTTCAGTTATTTTATATTAAACATGTGACAGAATTTATGACCTGACTAGGTATATATATATATATATATATATATATATTTGTTATATTTCTCATATATATATTCTATGTATTATTATTGTTATATCAAGTAGGTTTATGTATTTATTCTAACTGTAATCGGAGTTTATTGTTATTTGTGTTTCTTTTGTTTTTTTTAAATAAACATTAATATTGTTAAAAGTTAGCACGCCAACCTTTTTTGTTACCTCTGAGGTTGGCAGGTAGAAAATGCTATTAGCATTAAGCCCACCTTTTGTACATGTAATTTGTATTTTTGTCAATAAACTATTAAATAAATATATAAATAAATACGTAAATTAAAAGTATATAAAGTATATATAGGAGAAAGAAAATGTTAAAGGAAAAGCACAGAACGGAATTACGCTAAGACAGAAGCGAATGAAGGTCGTGTTTTGAAAGTATTATAGACACTAAGTTCTTAAATTGATAAGTTGAGCATGCAAATATGTCTACAGCCTCGAATGACGTATTGTAAGACTCAACCATACGTCGGATGGGCGCGCGTAGTCCCGAGTTATTTGTGGGGAAACAGACTTACGGCCCACCTGATGGTAAGCGGTCACCTTCGCCTATTGACACCGGCAACACCCGGGGTATTGTCGATGCGTTCCCTACACTGTAGTAGTTTGGTGTATATTTTGTTGATATTTTGGTGTAAACACTAAGAACGATCTTTCGTGTACACTAAACGATCGAGAAAGAATGATCTTATTCTAGCTCTCTAGCTATATGTTCATTTGGTTTAAATCGGCCTTAAGACTAATAACAGGTTTCTACGTTTAAACATTGTAAGGAAATATTTCGGGAACAAAACAAAACAAAAACAGCCTAGTTAGCCTATTTTAGAGTTACAATCAAATACTATTAGTAGGTTGTACATAGGGAGTGCAATCCCGATCCTGTGTAATTTTTCGGGATCAATCCCGACGCATCATATGACGAGATCCCGTTCGAGATTGACGGGATTGGGCGGCAGTGGTCAGCGACGCTACACACGTCCACTCGGGGCGCAAGCGGCGCGCTGACTGACGGCCGCGAGCGGCAGGAACGCCAAACAGCGTTAGAAAACTATTCCGACTATTTCCGAATATTAGCGACAGGTGACGATAATTATTTAGTTGGTAAGATTAAAGAATAAAGATTTTTATTTTATTTCGAGTAATATGTTATTTTAGTTAACCTCACTATCACAAACAAGCAGTTATTAGCTTTTTCAGTCATCCGAATTTAACATTTTTTTTAAAATAGACGGAACCCCAAAAATTCCGGGATCCGGGATCTCGAATTTGCAATCTCGAGTCGGGATTGCATTCCCTAGTTGTACACTGCACCTATAACGAAAGGAAGGTATGAAAGAAATGGATAAATACCTACTCACGCCTGTTTCCATTTTCTCACCATTTTATTATTTGTAAAAATGCGCAATTTGCTGTTATTTATAACATGTGCCTCTTATCTGCCAAATAAGATATCGAATGGACTGATAAAGATACTAAAGTGTGTGAATATTCGATACAGATTTCTCGGGCGGAATCGTAGCATCACAATGTATTCGCAAATACTTATACAGAAATAGATAAAACAAGAGTAATTATTATAGATGCGAGATTTATCAAGTACCGTTTTATCGGTGTTACGAACGGCACTACTAATCCGAGGTGAGACCCAGCTCGGAGCGGATCGCACTCACGCTGATAAAGGTTTACGAATTGAACCGAATTATCAGTCGTAACACCGATTAAACGGTACGTGGTAAATACCGTACCTATTAATAATAATCATTGCAATAAATCACGAAGCGTCATGGAACCGTTTTGATAAAAGCCAGATCATGAGCGTCTAATCTGACGAGCACCTAATATTAGGCGAGACAGTTTAAGATAGATGATTACGTTAAAATTACAATATTTAGCAGCCAAAGCCTTAATATCAAGTATTTTAATATACTTGTTTTAGGGATTCTAATAATATCTTACGCCGCCGTCCTTATTTGTTCATATACCTATATATATATTTTACCACCTACAGGAAAGTCATTGTTATCAATGTTATATGTATGTAACCAAGTTGTTTGAATAGAGATTTATTTTATTTATATTGATCCTGTCCATCCAAAGGTCGCCTGGAAGAGATCGCTTTTAGCGATAAGGCCGCCCATTGTACCTATGATATAAAAGTGTATTTTCTTTTATATGTTTGTAATTAATGGTGTGCAATAAAGAAATTATCTATCTATCTATCAAGCCCTAAAATATTAATGAAACAGCCTGTTAAAAGTAGGCAAACAAATCAAATTCATTCATCATATAATTAGTTACCTGTTACACTGATTATGCGGCATCGTCGCAAAGGCGCAACCGATTTACGTTACTAAAATTGTTTTATGGAAATGTTTCAATTACTGGATAAATATTCAAGCTACCGGTATTAAACATACCTCTAAAATCAGTTAATACGATAGCAGATGTGTGTTTTATATTAATGTCGTTCATTACAAAACTGGTTGTTTATAGCATAAATAAAGCATGTAACTATGACGACCTCCGTGGCGCAGTGGGCTAATAGCCGGCTGAGGCGCAGGAGGTAGCGGGTTCGATTCCCGCTGCGGTACAAATGTTTGCTTGATCTACAGATATTTGTTCCGGGTCTGGATGTTTCTCTATGTATTATAAGTATGTATTTACAAAAAAAAAGTATATAAGTATTCTATCAGTTATCTGGTTCCCATAGAAGCTATGCTTAGTTTGGGGCTAGATAGCGCTGTGTGAAATGTCCAGCAATATTTATTTATTTATTTAACTTTCACACACTCAAACCACACACTCACACTAACACTCACCACACATCCTCGCATGCACATGGACAAACACTTACACACACACACACACTCGCACTCAAATCACGCAACGAACACACTCCCACACCTACACATACATTCCATTATGAGCATAGTCCGGAGGGAGGTATAGGTACGCCATCATACAGGTCCATCTTAGTTTGGGTACCTATGTTTTCCATCCTGAATTGTATTATACCTAGTAAACCATTGTAATTTTTGTTTGTGAAATACTGAAGTTTGTTGCTGAATAAATAAATTAATATTATTATTAACTGTTTGGCTTTTTATAAATTTTTCAGTGGTCCTTTTGTTATTTTGAAAAGAAGCCAGGTGCTATGAAAATCCTTTAACCATACAAATAAACATCAAACCCTCGCCAAATCAAATCAAATCAACCCATCTGTAAGGCATAATAAGCGGTTACTATAACTATGAGAATATGAGATTATATTTTTCTCGAACGTAGTATGTCAGGAGCAAGTGAAGTTCTGAGGTTTCGGCCTACCCCACTGCATATTCATTCAGGATATGCACACAAAGTGTGAGCTGTTGGGTACAAGCCGCACAAGAACGATCGCCCTGGAAATCTATGGGGAAGGCCTACGAGTATGTTCAGCTGTGAACGGCATGTGGTGGTGATGATGATATTGAAAATATTACAGTTTAGTCGGTATTTATTTTCTGTATTGTTATGTATTCTTATGGCGGGTTCTTATATCCGTCGGTAACCGACTACGACTCGTATCTCCTTGAAATAGTGTCAAACTAGTGTCAAAGTTTTGACACGTTTTCAAGGAGAAACGAGTCGTAGCTGGTTACCGACGGATATAGGAACACGCCATTAAAGGATCATTAAAAAAACAACCAGCTTTGTTTCTTGCCTTTCTTTCCTGGCTTGGTCGCGAAGGAACAGGCAGTAAAATTGACGTTTCAAAGTGATCCTTTTATGGCGGGTTCCTATATCCGTTGGTAACTAGTTACGACTCGTTTCTCTTTGAAAACCTGTCAAAAGTTTGACACTAGTTTGACGCTTTTTCAAGGAGATACGAGGCGTAGTCGGTTACCGACGGATATAGGAACCCGCCATTAATTAATAAAAGATTTTGACTTTGACGTTGATGATGGTGATTCAAAATAGGTCCCAAAAGTTTATACAAAAGGAAAAATATATTATTTTACCTACTATTTTTTAATGATAAAAGCCAAACTCTATAGAATCGTACAAGTTCTAATTTCAGATACCCTAAATGGCATATTCGTACATTCGAATCAAATCTGTACACAAAATATTCAATTATTTTGTTCTTCAACCATTAAGCATGTTCAGTCCAAAAATAGTTTTCCGCAGATGGTCTGACCTTTATTTGGCTTTATTGTACCCAAATATTTCCGTGCGGGTTCATGTCGCTGTAACTGTTTATAAAGAGCTTCCGATTAGGCCAGATGGACTATAAAACCATCCATATTTTTCTAAAACAAACAGTAAAGGTTACATTAAAAAAAAATACATTTATTTCAAGCAATTATGTAGCTCATATAGGAAAGCGCACAACACAATAAGTAAACTAATGTTTATACAGGGTTTTTGAGAGCATGCCTGTGACAGCAATGTCTCGTGTACGGGCAGTCTACTCTGCCGGCTATCATTGCCAAGACGGTGTTGGCGCTGGCCCGCAGCCTGTGCACCAGGGACGCGGCTCGCTTGCGCATGACGGTATGGAAGCAGTCGACCCGCGCCGCTGCGAACATCCCTGATGCACTACAATAAAATAACGGGGCAGCCCCAGCATCGCCCTGAGTGCATTGTTATACTGGACGCGGAGTGCGCTGTACGCCGTCTGCGTATAGTTCTCCCACAGGCTGCACGAGTACAGAGAGGTACAGTACGCCCGAAATAAAGTCAGCTTAACTCCCTCTGAACTACGCGCAAACCTGCGAGCAATCATATTCGCACGCACGGACAGCGCCCTCCGCTCCCGTTCGATGTCTTCATTGTCTTTGAGGTCTGTAGTGAAGGTCTGTCTGTCTGTACATTAGTTTGAAGGCATGAACTAGCCTTTACTTGAAAATTTATGTGACTGAGTGACGACATGGTTTTTTTGTAGTGGAAGGGCAAGTGTAAATAATAGATAAAATAATCCTCCCTGAGTAACATAATATATTAGGGTTAAAAAAAACAAAGACGAAGCCGCGGGCGGCTGCTTGTTATGTTCGCTTTTTTGCGGGCGGTACAAACACGCCGATATGACGTCACCGCGCTCAGGTCCCAACTTATTGCGCACGGGTAATACATGCGCAGTACTTGCACTATAGTGTGACCATTAGTGCTGTGCACTCCCTGAGGTATGCGCGCGGCGAGACGGGGGGGAGAGAACCTGTCAGACGCACATAGTGCAAGTACTGCGCATGTATTACCCGTGCGCGATAAGTTGGGACCTGAGCGCGGTGACGTCATATCGGCGTATTTGTACCGCCCGCAAAAAAGCGAACATAACAAGCAGCCGCCCGCGGCTTCGTCTTTGTTTTTTTTAACCCTAATTTATTATGGTACTCAGGGAGGATTATTTTATCTATTATTTACATCATCTTCGTCACTACTTAGTGGATTTATGCCTTCTAGAGGTTGTTCTTCGTCCTCAGTCTCACGACGAAGAGGTATCCGATAAATTTACAACATTTACTATAACAACAAAAACTACCACAACAAAACAATAAGACAAACGAAAACTAAAAGAATTCCAGAGCGCGTCGTTACGTGACGTAGGCCAGTACGAGACTAAAAACCCTAGTAAAAAATAGTGATGCGAACGGTACAATACGGGCGCCATCGGGGAAATGCAGGGGAAGCGGTCGGGGAATCGCATTCCTAGCAGGTCCCAAGTTATCGCGCACGAGTAATAAAAATAAAAATAATATATATAATAATAATATAATATGTGATGAAAATTATTATTGTATTTAATTTAAGGATTTTTTTTTATTATTCATAGCAAAATCTCATCTCATATTCTGCTATTTCATAGCAGAATAGGGTGCAAATGTATGACTTTTGTAATCTTTCAGTGACAGCTACCTTACAATAAAAATACATTTTTTTTGCAAATGTTAGCTTGCTTTTAATTAGTACAAGTAGTTAGTAGGTAGCTAAAATTTGACAGTTTATATCTTAAACTGCTTGCGCTATCAATATTTTCGCAAGATTTGGTAAAAATCGAGGTTTTTAACATAAAATTATGAATTTTGGACAATAAAACTCGTGCATATCTTAAAAAACACACAAAAGTCAATCGTACTGATATGTACGCCAAATAAGGTGTAACAAATTTCTTAAAACTCGAGTAATAAATAGAATAAAATAAGAGAACTCAGGACCTCACACGATAAACGAACGAAACAAGCAACGATGCCCTTTTAGCCACAAAATCGCAGATTGCCAACTCTACTTCCGTCTTATTCACCCTGAAACATTCAAAGAGAATTATTTCACTGAGATCAAACCCAGTCCTCGCAAAAGTAATTTATTATGTCCGACCTTGTTAGAATAATTCTTGTTCTCTCCATAACAGAAGGCTGAGGGTCATTCTTGTAAATTTTTCTATGTCTAGAGATATCATAAACAGATATGCAGCAACAATTCAGATGTAAGTTTTGATGTGAGCAATAGACTATTGACAAATGATAGCGTAACATTGCTGCTTGATTGCTGCAATGTACAATTTATGGGCAGATCAAATGTCATCTGAGTTTTAATTTTTGTAACTACAACACTAATTTAGCATGAGAGCTGAATGCTGTCTCGGAATGTCCCACGTAAATATGCTAGGAGACACGAGGAGTTGCTGACGATACGGACAAAATTTATTAGGACACAGTGTCCCAACTGACACTTTTGATTTTAATCACAGCGCTATCTAGCCCCAAACTAAGCAGAGCTTGTATTATGGGGACCAGATAACTGATAGAATACATAAATACTTTTTTTTTGTAAAATACTTATAATATATAGAAAAACAACCAGACCCGGAACAAATATCTGTAGATCACATTTGCTCCTGGGTCTCGAACCCGCTACCTCCTGCGTCTCAGCCGGCTATTCGCCCATTGCGCCACGGAGGTCGTCAATTCATCAGATTCTCTTTTTTTGGAAACATGGTTAGGATTATTTGTAATAAAAACGGGATATTTACCATCATTATGACACAAACTAGGTCACAATAAGTAATTTTACTGTGACACGTGAGAACAAAACAATTGGGTTAGATAAAGCTATCCATATATATCATAAATTTTGTCGTGTGCCCTCCATAATTATCTTTAGGCAAACATCGCCTTCAACAGTTACGAGTACACATTATAAGCTATCTAACCTTATATGATCTGCTTTATGAAGTTATATTATTTTCTAAAACAGTACAAAACATAAGACTAACCTAAACTACATACAATTCTATAAAAGGCAAAAATACGTTTGAAGATAAGACGATCTATGGTGCTAGGCAACAAAACTACATTTCATGGATTGATCAGGTTACCATCTGGATAATTGTTTTTCTCTTAGTAATTACCTTTTAGGCCAGACAATTGATCGAGCAAAGTGAGATCTCTAAATCAACTTGGGCAAATCGGCGTTGTATATATGTATGTTGTTTGTCCGTGGATAACTTTCCAAGCATTTATCCGATCATCGTGAACTTGGTATTATAGGTAGGTAGTGACGGCACAACTTCAGTGTGACTAAATGAGCTAAAAATGTGGGGGGATTGTTGAGATATTGGGGTTCAAGGGGGGTAAAAAACCAAAATGAGACTGTCCGGCCAAATGACACGTCCAATAAAAGGTCTTTGTGAGTACATTTCGAACCCGTTTTTATTTTTGTGTGCACAGTGTGCTGCAGTGCTGCAATTTGGTGTGCGTGTAGTTTTAGTGACAAAAATATAGGGAAAAGTCTGAAATCCAGAATAACTGCCATCTCTACCCCAAAAAAGGTAATCCAATTAAAATGAGCTCTCGTTATCTGTAATTTAAATGAAACTGTAGTTCAAGTATGTTCGTTATCAATTTCGTGGGACTATATTTTGATAGTCAAAAATTACAAATAGTATTTTTTTGTTTTTATGGGAGACTTGCGATCTCAGTTCGGGGCGAACCACTAGTTGATAGATATTTGCTTACACGGATATTGGTACCTACAGCAATATCAGAAGAGATGTATTAAGAAACTGTCAACTAATATTCGATGATTCTCGCGAAAGCTCAAAAAAGTCATAGAAACCACCCAGACTCTGAAATAGATACTCCACGAATGTCTCCAAACATTTGAGTTCCAAACAAATTCCAACTCAAATCATTACAAATCTATCAATTTGTTTAGGTTGAGTCATAATTAAGTCTACACCACGAAGCCACAGCTTCCATTATGCAATTATGTTCAGAATTCGATCGAATGTGATGTCGATAAGGTTCACTTTCGCGTGACGGTTGTGATTAATCCATCACGTTGGCATCGAGGTCTTCACTCTGTTCTCACGAGCAGTTAGCTTCGTTTACTAGGATTAATTAATTTTCCCGTAGGGAGGCCTGGGGTAAACATGCAGGATTAATTTACGTAATAGAAGACTCAGCAGTGGTTTTTTTTATTGTTTTTAGCCAAGCGCTTGACCACTACCTCACCTGGTGGTAAGTGATGGTGTGATCGAAGATGGAGCACGCTTGCCTACAAAGAAAATAAGTACTTTCTAGGCAAGCGTCCTCCATCTCACCCTGGACTTGAAGACTTCGAAACTATACTGGTTCGGAAAACATACGCCGGAAGTGAGTTCCACTCCTTACTTGTGCTAACAAGAAAAGTTGAAGCAAATCGTTTGGTACGGCAAGGTGGTGTGCCGACCAGGTATGGGTGGTACTTCTCGGTACGTCTGCTTGTCCGGTGGTGGAAGGCGGAAGGAGGGATAAGGTCATGAAGATCTTGTGCACATTCACCAAAATGAATATTTTAAACAACTGAAAGTCTGGCTACCCTGCGCCTGTGCTCTAGACTTTGTAATTGGTTACTAAGCGGATATTGTTGTGGAGCTTTGAGGACTTTGGTCAGGGTAGAGTAAATGAGTTTTTAGTGCTCCAAATTTTCATTAGCAACTATCTTTTTCATCTTAGCGTGTTAAAGGGTCTATAGTCTAACTTTTTATTAGCTGCCGTAAAATGACGTTTCTAAATGTCATTCCGTAAAATAATGTTGCCAGCCTAATCTCAATAGGGATGTGATTCAGTTCACAAAAATTAATTAAATAACATTATTATGACGTTTTTGTTTCATTTTGAATGTACCTCCCTATACTTCCACTAAAAAAGATCAATCCTCTAGTATAGTAATAATAATAGGTTAAAAAAATACATTACAACTTAATATTAAATCTCAAAAAAAAAACCAAACTGATTATTCATTTATGATTCACTCATTTAGCTACATCCCTATTTATTTTTCTTCAAAAACCGGCAACCCACAAAACGTCATTTTACTGCAGCTAATAAAAAGTTGACTTTACATTATTTGCGACTATGAAAACATTCTTCATCATGCCAGCCGATAGACATCAACTGCTGGACTATACTAACATACTCGTAGGAGGCCTATGTACGCCGTAGAACACCTGGATAAAGGCCTGCGCAAACGTTACAGTTAGTCTTCTAAAAAAGCTATAACAGTAATGATGAGCTGCTCTTTGACGTACAAAGAGCAGCTCATTATCAACTTTCCACCCGGTCTATCTTCCCCTACTTATCCGCAACTTATCAAATGAATAGTACTCAAGTAGATGTTCCCCTTTTCCTCCCCTCTTCCGATCAAAAGTGGCACGTATTCATCGAATGCCCGCATACATTTCAATAAGTATACACTAGCACGAAGCAAATCTCGATAGCATCTGGAATCAGTCACAGAATAGTTTATCAACAAACAGTAGCTAAAGGTATTAGATATTCTTTTCCCAAAAAATAACAATTAGTTAACATGCGTTTTGTAACGATCCTTAAACAGATTAAGGTGAAACTTAAACTGATTTTGGTTTACTGATTTTCTACTCCATTATTGGATTTAATTAGACACAGATTGTTATTTTGGATTACTGGCAGATATGTTCCTCAAAAATAGATGACTGGTTACGAAATCTCGTCGAATGTATCACCAATATCTTTAATGATAGAGAGACCTTACCTTTGCCTTGGTATACCAAAACCTTCTTAGGTATATCTGATATCAATCACAATTACAGCTTTTCAAATTATTCTATAGAAAACAAGTTACGTTTAAATTTGAAAGTGTATGTTAGACCTAAACTAAAATTGAGATCTTGTAATTTAACCATGTTTCATGCAAATAAATATTATTTCATTTCAGGTTTATTAGTACAAAATTTGAAAAACCTAAGTCTTTTATAAGTAAATAAAATAAATAAATAAATATTGCTGGACATTTCACACAGCGCTATCTAGCCCCAAACTAAGCAGAGCTTGTACTACAAGAACCAGATAACCGATATAATACTTATATACATAAATTTTTGTAAATAGTTACTTGTAATATACAGAAAAACATCCAGAGCCCACTGCGAAATAACACCCCCCTTTTTGCGTCAGGGGGTTAAAGAACAATGACAATGATAATTGACAATATTTTTTTTGTACGGGGCAAAATGCCTTTATTAACAGAAATACCTAATATCAAATTATAAATTACAAGATACAGGAGAAACAGTTGAATCATCTAAATACCGTTGCAAACGATCTAGGTATAGATAGCTCAACTGCTCCAGGTCACCACCAGGCGGATGTGTCCCCGTTATTGAGTTGGACAATATAGTTGGTAGCATCTTCAAGTTCAGAATGGACGGGTTCTGGGGGGCAATCGCGGTAATTGTGAACGTGTCTAACGTTTGGTTTCACGTTGGTTTGACTGATGTCGCGCGTGTCAGCGCAATACTGAATGTGCATAATCGTAACGTTTTTGTTTCGGTTTTACTTTAGTACTATCGTTCAAAATTAAGCTAATTAACAAGATGCAGGAGAGTCGGCTGCGATGGTACGGTCACGTGAAAAAGAGGCCACCTGACTACGTAGGGAATTTGGCACTACAACTTTCCATCCCCGGACGAAGATCTAGAGGTAAACCCAAGACAAGGTGGAGATATGTAGTGTCAAAAGACATGAGAGAGTGCCAAGTTTCTGATGACGACGTCGAGTATAGAGCGAAGTGGAGAAGAACGACCAGGAAAGCTGACCCCACCACCATGTGGGATACATAGCTGGGAAGAGAAAGATTATCATTCAAAATTAGCGCGATTGCCCCCCTGTTCTAGCCAAACGTGATCCAACCTCGACAACACCATCAAGCAATGTAATAGTCTCACGATTGAATAATTATATCAAATGTTAGGGTCATCATATCAGCCGTAGGACGTCCACTACTGGACAAAGGCTTCCCTCATTGATCTCCAGGAACTGCGGTTGGAAGCGGCCTGCATCCAACGCCGACCTGTGGTTCTTAATAAGTCGTCTGCCCATCTTGTAGGTGGACGTCCTACGCTGCGCTTGCCGGTCCGTGGCCTCCACTCGAATACTCACTGAATAAGCTCAACGAGCTATGGACAGGGCTATGCTCGGGGTTTCTCTACGGGATCGAATCAGAAATGAGGAGATACGTAGGAGAACTCAAGTCACCGACATAACCCGACGGATTAGCACGTTGAAGTGGCAATGGGCAGGCCATATAGCGCGCAGAACAGATGGCCGATGGGCCGGAAGGTTCTCGAATGTTAAGTAATTTAAAATAACTATATATAATTGAAAATGTGTAAGTAACGCAATAATAATGTTTGCATTTATAATTAAAATGTATTTTATAGGAAATATGTAACTAATCATGTTATTAACAAGTTCGTCCAAGTCATCATCATCATCAACCTATAACAGTCCACCGCTGGACGTAGATCCTCAGCTCTTCTCATCCAATCCTTGCCAGCCACAGCGCGCAAATCGTCACTCCAGATGGAGTGACGAGTGAGGCAAGCGAAGTGTAGTACGCCCTTCGGCTAGATAGCCGAAGGGCGTACTACACTTCGCTTGCCTAGACGTGATCTCCACTCCAGAATACGTTTACCCCAACAGTTATCGGTTCTGCACAAGATATGATGATGATGACGTCCAAGTAGCTCAGTCGTTCTTGTTTTTGAAACGAAGATAGACGGAGCACTGAGATTGAAATAAATTTATAGATACTTTGTTCGGGGATTTAGTTGGATTCTTTGTTAATATAGATATATTGCAGAAAGTCTAAATAAACAGGATATTTGTCTCATAATGTTTCTTAGGTTCATTGCATCACAATTAATAGGAAAGATCAGTAGTAGGAAAAAAAATTTAAAGAAATTAATAATGACTCAAGTTGATTTGCAATGTAACTGTTTGTTTAGATATTGGCACTGTGGTCAAGGCTAAGGTGAGTTCAACAAACTCATCGTTTGGGAGATTCCCGTGGCGTGACCGGCGCGGCGGAGTCTTCAAGAGTAATTGGCTTCAAGTCAACTGTCTTCAAAGAGCCGCATTTGAACTAATATTACGAACAGTGACCTTTGTTGTCTGTCTTATAAGTTGTATAGTCGGAGAGCTAATGATGAATTTGGGGAAGGTTTTTATGCAACTTGAAATCATGCAAAATGTGGGCGTTTACGGATATTTCGCTACTGTGCTGTATAGGACATTTGCTAAAAATAATCAATAATTACATTCCTTAGGCTACTTGGAATGATTTGAATTTTCATGTTGTTAGCAATCATAGAATCTATAAATAAAAATCCCAGAGTATTTGGACGCCAGGGTTATTATTTAACTCGCGATACCAGTAAAATAAGCAATCTCTATATCTACACTGAATAAAAACCGGTTAATTTCGCTAATCACACTAATATTATAAATTTGAAAGTTGTTATAAATTGGATGTTTGTTCATATATTTGTTTATTTGTTTGTTTCTCATTCACGTCGTAACGACTGAACCGATTTCGATGAAATTTGGTATGTTGTGTGTAAATTAGGTATTATAAACTGGATTAACACATAGGCTACTTTTTATCGACAAACCACGCGTGCCAAGCCGCGGGTGGAAGCTTATATGTAATAAATAATACATAAAAAACCTACCTCACATTCGTCATCAGCATTTTCGTCGCTAGCAGCACTTGAGCATATATTTAGTATCAATTATGTCTTCATAAGTCGCTATTCAAATAAAAACTAGTGGCAGAGTAAAGAGAGAAAAGATCCGCCATTTTACAGACGTAGACACAGCTAGACTAGTTTACTTCAGCTACTTCCACACCATTATGTCATACGATATATTGCTGTGGGGGAGTGCTGCAGATATAAACACCATTTTTGTGCTGCAGAAGAGGGCTGTTCGTGCAATTTATAATATGGGCCCCAGAGAATCATTACGCAATAAGTTTAAAGAAATAAATATTATGACATTCCCTTGTCAATACATCTATGAAAATCTGATGTATGTTCACAAAAATATTAATTTGTTTAAGAAAAGTAGCGATAATCATAACTTTAATACTAGAAATAAAGATAAACTCGCTGTTGCCACTTGTAGACTCCATAATGTTAGTAAATCGTTTAAAGGGCAAGGTGTACGCTGTTATAACAAACTCCCAAGGAATGTACAAAAATTGACAACTAACAAATTTAAAAACGTAATTAAACAAAACCTTTATAAAAAAGCCTACTATAACATATCGGATTATTCAGATGATAGAGAAGCTTGGGATTGAAATTGCTCCAACTCGTTCAAAATGTTACAATTTAGACGTAATTTATTTCCTGTATTGTTATGTATTCTAAAAAGATTATTAAAGAACAACCAGCCTTGTTTCTTGCCTTTCTTTCCTGGCTTGGTCGCGAAGAAAAAGGCAGTATAATTGACGTCTCAAAGTGATCCTTGTGATTTTAATGAATAAAAGATTTTGACTTTGACTTTGCTAATTCTGAAAGAGTTTGTCCGGGGAAGTTCTACCACCGTATTTTCTACACCAGGTTGTAGGTAATACTGACATCGCTGTGATTCATTACATAAGGTATGCCCGTGAAATTCAAGGCTCATGAGACTTCTCACATGTATGTCTCAGAGTGACAAACGCACGACTGATGTTATAGGTGTTACAAACGTCCACAGATTATCATCATTTTCAACCCGTGTTAATCCACTCCTGGCTAAAGGCATCTCATTGTTTATGCCGATCAAACATAATATTTAAAAATACATGCTTAGAGTTATTTAAAATACAAATTACAAAATACTATTTCGCACGTATTTAAAATACCAAATATTGTTAAGTCGTGTATTTGAAATATGAAATACAAAATACCGTATTTTAACTTTTTTTTAAAATACAAATTACAAAATACAGTCAGGTGTTAGGTACTTGTTAATTTGACGTACATACAGGTGCGGTGTAGTCAAATCAAATCAAATAAAATGTATTATTGCTTGAAATATACGTCATGGGTCTTTATTTCTAGGCTTGATCTAAACTCTCTCCCTTATTTTACGTTTAACGATGTCCCCTTAGCTTACTGCTCTGAAGTAAAGAATCTTGGCATAATCATCACTGAGAACTTATCATAGGAGCAGCACATTACTGAAGTCAGCAGGAGGATGTATGGATCAATGCACGGTCTAAAGCGCATGCATAATTTCCTTCCTTTTTCAGCTAAAATTACTCTTGTAAATTCTATCCTACTCCCTATCCTAGATTATGCAGATGTGTGTTATCCCGACGCTACTGAGGAGCAACTTAATAAACTGGAGCGGTTGTTAAACCTCTGCATCAGGTATGTATACGGGTTACGCAAGTACGACCACATCTCACAGTACCGCTCACAGTTAAAGTGGCTCAAAATTCGGTTTCGTCGGGATACTCATATACTCTGTCTTCTTTATAACATCCTTCAAAATCTTCTGTCTCCTTGCTATCTTAAAGAAAGTTTTTCTCCTCTTTTTCCACCTGATAGTCCTTCTCGTTCTTCTCAACATCTTTTATTCAAGACGCCTGAGCATAAAACTTCTTTCTTCACTAACTCTTTCACTGTGACAGTTATCTACTTGTGGAACTCTTTTCCAGTGGAAATCCGCAAGGCCGCCTCTATGGGAATCTTCAAATCCACCCTCTTTAAATACTTCATCTCTCTTCTAGATAAGAAACAAAATTGAGCACTTCCTTTATATATGTGTGTTATTATTACGAGTATTTTTAATTTTTGTAAGTTTATTTCTAAGCTAAAGTTTGTTTAAATTTCCATTTTCTGGCACTACCACTTTCACACTACACACTACACAAAGGTTAGCTGGAAGAAAATGCTAATAAGCATTAAGTTCGCCTATGTATTATTTTATTAGTGCAATAAAGAATTTTCTAATCTAATCTAATCATGTTACAGAGATGTCAGAAGTAAATATTGGAATCAATACATTTCTGCCTTTCCGGTATGCAATATTAAAATTACAAAGTCCCAAATAACAACAATACCTGAACAAAATCAATTATAATAATTATATAAAAAAAATATAATATAAAATTGGTATAATCCTAGCTAATATGCCAACTTATTTTGCCAACTTTAAAGATTGACTTAACTAGCGGTCGCCATTTTGCTTAAGAATAGGTACACACGGCTACACATCAAGCTATACATTTCCAGTATAAGCTGACCTCGCATTGTGTAGGCTTTTCGTAGAATGAGAGGTCAGCTTATACTGGAAATTTATTGCTTGACGTGTACCCGTGTGTACAAAAACTATCAAGCGCTATTTTCTGTAGAACGCACCATTATTAAGATCGCTAAATGTATTTATGTTCAGATGTATTTTAAAGACATAAGTATTTGAAATACTAATTAATAATATAATTAGTTAATTAATAATTATAATTAATATTAATTAAGTATTCAAAATTCCTCAGCGTCAGGTATTTGAAACACCAATTACAAATAATTTTTTTACGAAGTAATTGAATTACAAATACAAAATTCGTATTTGTATTTAGATTATACATTTTAATTACAAGTGATTCAAATACTGTCTACCCCTGGCTGTAACCCCTTATTAGGGGGACCGTATGCTTTTTTGTCAGCTCAGCTTAACAAGATATAACAATTCGTTTCTAACTACGAGCATAATATATAGACACATCTGACATTCACATTTTATGAATCAAAAGATATTCCTTTGTGTACGATGCGACACTACGTGTTGTATGTGCAAAAATCCCAATATAAAAATAATGATGTTTGTCATACACATACGAAAATATCATTTTTATTGTGCCAAATAGCATCGTTAACTCGCGAACAAAAGTGAAATAAAATTGTAAATATTCTCATTGTTTTGTCGAGAAGGAAAAACATATTGAAATGTTTTTTAGGCTTCCGTACCCTAAGGGTAAAACGGCACCCTATTACAAAAGCTCCGATGTCTCGTCTGTCCGTCTGTCACCAGGCTGTATCTCATGAACCGTGATAGTTAGGCAGTTGAAACTTTCATGATGATGCATTTCTGTTGCCGCTATAACAACAAATACTAAAAACAAATTAAACGTGATTTTTTGTTCCT
Organism: Philereme vetulata; assembly: GCA_918857605.2. NCBI lineage: Eukaryota > Metazoa > Arthropoda > Insecta > Lepidoptera > Geometridae > Philereme > Philereme vetulata. Next base: position 1,363,338 of record OU975423.1, on the reverse strand, counting down.
TTTAGCTCGATATTGATAACGGCAAAGGTACGCTTGAAATATTCACAGAATATTTAGTTATATATTCACTTTAAAAATATATAATTAAATTAAAATAAAACAAATATTAAAGGGGGGCTCCCATACCACAAACATGAATTTTTTGTCGTTTTTATAGATAATGGTACGGAACCCTTCGTGCGCGAATCCGACTCGCATTTGCCCGGTTTTTTATTGTTAGTGTTTGACCACATTGTAAGTCTTTGATGCCGGAGCCGAGCGATACATCTTAAATAGAGTTGGGCAGGACACCTGGCCGTAATAACTGATGGAGCAAACCCTTTGACCGAGTTGTGGTCAAAGTCAAGTCAGAGAAATCCGCGTCGCCCAGAAGCGGGTGGGCGACGTCGTAAAAATTGCGAAGAACACCCCAATTCTACTGAACCAATCGCTTCACTATGACAATGGTACCATCGCAAAATCGCCTCTATAGACATCTTTTCGTATTCTATTAACTAGTGGTTAGTAGAATACGAACTGAGATCTCGCGATTCTCCGATTAAAACAAAAACATATTATTTGTAATATTTGACAATCAAAATAATGTCACGAAATAAAAACCAAATTACTTGACCTATAGTTCTATTCAAATTACAGGTAACGGGGGTTCATGTTTGTGGTTACTTGTTTTAGGGTACAAATTTCACCTATTTTTGATTTCAGACTTTTGCCTATCAAAGTCACAAAGTATTAAAATAAGAGTGTCACTTAACCTACACGCATAACAAATTACAGCACTGTGGAGTCACTGGTGTAGGTACCCTGTGAATTTTGGCAAATTTCAGTTTTTAATATGGCTAATAACTCGAAAACTATAAAGACTACTAAAAATAAAAACGGAGTCTAAATGTACTAATAAATATCTTTCATTTGACATCCCACTTGACGCCAATATCTCAACAACCCCCCCCCCCCCCCCCTTCCTCCCCCCACATTTTTAACTCATTTAGTCACACCAAAATTAAGAGATTTAGAGATCTCGCTGCGCTCGATTAAATAATGACCGCCGTTACTATGATAACAACTTTGAAAATTTGGCAGGTTACGACAGGAACAACAAACATAATCGATATATGTATTATAATGTTATAGTTCCGTTATCGTTTTTCATATACATTAGCAGAATTGGGCCCCTGATGGTAAAGGATGCCGTGGTCATAGATGAAGCACGCTTCCCTAAAAAGGTCCTGTTTACTCTGGACTTGAAGATTCTGACATTATATTAAAACGATTCGAGAAAACGTATTCTTAAGATTTTGTATATCACATCATATCTTGAAGAACTGACGGCCGTTGGGGCAGAAGGGTTCTAGAGTTGGGACCAAGCACTGGAAAGTGCAACGTAGGACGCCCCCCCCCCCCCCCCCCCCCCCGAATGGAAAGACGATCTAGATAGACGTTGCTGGGAGTCGTTTGATGAAGGCCGGTCAACATCGGTTGCTCTATCAGATCAATTGGTATCTCGGTCTCCAAGCAATTAGAACAAGGCAGGATTATCTATCTATCCATGTCCTGGTATAATCTACAGGATGCTTCGCTAGTTCCATCAACATTAACACACTAATATTATAAATGCGAAAGTTTGGATGTTTGTTACTCAACCAAATAGTAACGGCTGAACCGATTTCGAGGAAATTTGGTGTATAGATAGATTTAGACTTGGATTAAAACATTTTATTTTTATTGACAAACCACGCGTGCGAAGCCGTAGGCGGAAGTATTACAATACTTCTTTATGGATAAAGTTCATAAACTTTGTGGCACGTCTTTGATGAGTGGTTTACCAGGATTTTCTTAAATACCTTAAGAAATATCTGTATTTTACTCCGGGAACAGTTGAGCAACTGAATGTACATGCAAATTTATTTCAATACATTATAGGCTTCCGTTTGACCACGATCTCGCCTAATGGTAAGCGATGGTGCAGTCTACGATGGTACACGCTTGCCTAGAAGAAACCTATTCACTCGCGACTTAAAGATACCCAGATTGTAGTTATTAGGAAACACAGACTCTGGCAAGGCGTTCCACGCTTTGGCGGTGCGCATAATAAAGGTCGAAGAGAACCGCTTTGTGCGAATGGGAGGTATTTCTACCATATAGCGGTGGCACGCCGTAGAGCGTCTGGTTGTCCGATGATAGAATGGAGTTTTTTTAAAGTGGCAATGGCCCCTTTTTAAAGCGAACTTACATTTATGGTTGTTATTAATTCGACATATTCTCATTTTTACTTTTGAATTTTAGAAAATTAAAGAATTTTAATTAGCTTGAAACTGGTCTACATTTGCGTAATGCATTTTAGGATTCAATTGGAAGCTAGGGACCTAACAATCACGCTGTGGCGGGAATACGTCGAATTACTAATAACCCTGTAAACCAAAGAGCGTGTATATCGCGAACGTCACCAGTGTCATAGAATACCTAATAATGCAAATAGTGTATCGAACGTAGGGATTCGTTAGACTAATCTCGTGACCCTCCTCCAATTGTCTTTAGGGGCTGAACGTGCTTCATAAAATGAATGCTTCAGTTATCAGTCGCAGAGTTTATTAGAAACGTGTATTGTTCCTTTATTGGAACTTAGTTTTTTCATTAATTTTTCGGTAAATTTTGGTAAAACTATAAATTGAATTTCTTATTTTCGCTCTGACACTAATCGTGGGTTAGGAACCCACCATCACGTAATTAAATAAAATCTTTATAAAAATCCTACGATAAAATATCGGATTATCTAGATGGTAGAGAAGCTTGGGATTGAAATTGCTCCAACTCGTTCAAAACTGTTACAATTTAGACGTAGGTAATTTATTTTCTTTATTGTTATGTGTTCTTAAAGGATCATTAAAAAACAACCAGCCTTGTTTCTTGTCTTTCTTTCCTGACTTGGTCGCGAAGGAACAGGCAGTAAAATTGACGTTTAAAAGTGATCCTTGTGATTTTAATGAATACAAAGATTTTGATTTGATTTATGTCGGGTTTCTATATCTGTCGGTAATCGACTACGACTCATATCTTCTTGAAAAAGTGTTAAACTAATGTCAAACTTTTGACGTTTTCAAAAACGAGTCGTAGCTGGTTACCGACGGACATAGATACCCGACATAAATCAAATCAAAATCTTTGTATTCATTAAAATCACAAGGATCACTTTTAAACGTCAGTTTTACTGCCTGTTCTTTCGCGACCAAGTCAGGAAAGAAAGACAAGAAACAAGGCTGGTTGTTTTTTTAATGATCCTTTAAGAATACATAACAATAAAGAAAATAAATTACCTACGTCTAAATTGTAACAGTTTTGAACGAGTTGGAGCAATTTCAATCCCAAGCTTCTCTACCATCTAGATAATCCGATATTTTATCGTAGGCTTTTTATAAAGATTTTGTTTAATTACGTTTTTAAATTTGTTAATTGTCAATTTTTACACTACCTACCTACTACCTTTACGATTTACTAACTTTTTGGAGTCTACAAGTCACACGAAACATTCTATAACTTAGCCGTCTGGGTGTGTTTGTAGTGGTCACCGAGTTTTTAAGCGACCTGAAAGAGGTTACGATGTACACTAATATAATTTTTTCTTCTGAGCCTTAGATTCATTTGTCATCTAAAGTTCTTGTTTTGCAGGTTGGGTCTTCACCACGACGGACCAGATCACTGCCAGATGAAAGGTTCCGTGATGGCTCCCACAGTGCTGGCAACTCTCCACAACTACGCCTGGTCATCCTGCTCCAAGGAACAGTTCCATGAGAAGTCCAAGTAAGAAACTTACAAGTTTAGCTTACTGCGCTGAGGCTTAATTTTTCCTTTATCATATCAGCCGTAAGCCGTCCACTGTTATACAACGCGTTTTGTTATGTACACTAAATGAAAACAAGTGTAGGGATAACGAGTAGTTTTAAAATTGATTACCATAGATAAATTTTAATTTTAAGTCATAAATATCAATAAAACAGCCTGTGTAAAATAGTTAAACAAATCATATTCATTCATCATGTAAGTAGGTACCTGATAAACTGACTAAGCGGGATCCTCTCAAGGCGCCGCCGATTTACGTTAAAAATTGTTTATTGGAAATATATCGATTACTGGACAAATATTCAAGCTGCCAGTATTAAACCCACCTCTAAAATCAGTTAATACGATTCCGGATGTGTGTTTTAAGTTAATGTCGTCCATAACAAAACAGGTTGTATATGCCCTGTATCCTGCATAGATTTCCGAGTAGGCCGTCTTTCCATCTAGAAGGGGGCCACTTTTTGGAGCATAGTTTCCAGTCAACAATAAATAAATAATGTTGGCAATGTCACACCGCAAATTCGCATAGTTTAGGGCAATAGCCCTAAACTAAGCAAAACTTGTACTATGGGAACCAGGTAACTGACAGAATACTTATATACATTTTTTTTTGCCAATACATACTTAAAATGTATAGAAATACACCCGAACCCGGAACAAATATCTGTAACCTCCTGCGTCTCAACCGGCTATTTGCCCACTGCGCCACTCAGGTCGCCGACCACTCTTTTTGAAATTAGTCATGTATTGTATGAATGAATGAATGAAAACACTTTATTGTACACAATATAAACAAAAAAAATACAAACAAAATAGAAAACAAAGCAAATAGTACAATGGGCGGTCTTATCGCTTAGAATCGATCTCTTCCAGACACCCTTTGGATGGAGAGGATTTTGTTATCACAAATATAATGGTCGAGTGTGTACATTTATGGCCAAACTATTTATGAAGACAGTGGCATCTAATATCTAAATAAAAATATAACTAAATATAAAATTATATATAATTAGAACATGTGAACTTACATTAAATATATATGTTAATAATATTGTAAATAAATGTAAAGATAAGCTGATAAATGCGATCATATATATAAATGAATTGTGCAATACTATAGTCTAACTTTTTATTAGCTGCAGTAAAATGACGTTTCTAAATGTCATTCCGTAAAATAATGTTGCCAGCCTAATCTCAATAGGGATGTGATTCAGTTCACAAAAATTAATTAAATAACATTATTATGACGTTTTTGTTTCATTTTGAATGTACCTCCCTATACTTCCACTAAAAAAGATCAATCCTCTAGTATAGTAATAATAATAGGTTAAAAAAATACATTACAACTTAATATTAAACCTCAAAAAAAAACCAAACTGATTATTCATTTATGATTCACTCATTTAGCTACATCCCTATTTATTTTTCTTCAAAAACCGGCAACCCACAAAACGTCATTTTACTGCAGCTAATAAAAAGTTAGACTATACGACGTTTCTGACAAATACAAACTTTTAACTCTTTTGTAGTTAGTCACTATATATTCTCTTGTTATTCTCTATATATATCTAGCTACATTAGGGACAGGTTAGGCGGTTTATAGTGTGCATTGCGCTAATGCACATTCCACACAAAGCACGTTCTATTAGTGGGTGTTACTAAAGATAAAGATACATTTATTTGCTGGAAAATAATTTATAAAAGTCTTATAATACATCGATTCTGAACTCTACTGCGAACAACTGATGAGATTAAAGCAAGAAGTTGAGAGAAAGCGGCCGAAAAACAACAGAAGGGGTGTGGTTTTTCATCATGATAACGCTAGACCTCACACGTTTTTAGCCACTCAGTTAAAATTAAGATAGTTTGGCTGGGAGGTGTTAATGCATCCGCCGTATAGTCCTGACCTTGCACCATCAGATTTCCACTTGTTTCGGTCTCTTCAGAATTCTTTAGGCAGTGTCAGGTTAACATCACGCGAGGACTGCCAAAACTACTTGTCGCGGTATTTTGATCAGAAGCCCCAAAATTTCTATAGCAATGGGATCATGTCCCTACCTACAAGATGGCAAAAAGTTATCGAACAAAATGGTACCTGCATACTTTAGTTAAATGTAAATAAACTATATTAAAAAAATGTTGTGAATTTTCTTAAAAAATGCGAAGAAACTTTTTCCCCAACCTAATATGTGTAGGTAAGTGTCAAATATATTCTACCTTATCTTCTTATTTCTTGAGAGTGATGATGACAATTCTTGCCCCTAATGCTCCCTTCGCAGTCTTCGCTTTGTCCACGACACTGCAGTTGTAGCTTTACCGTTTGTGATGTCCAGTTCAAAGAGAAGATTAAATTCCGTATAACAAGTTTTACACGTAGATGTGAAATGAAAAGTTGTAGATAATTGTGACGGTGAATCGAATTTAAATTCGGTAATCATAGTTTAGATAGAAATAATAACACATAATAACAATTTTAAGTAATATAATTTACAAAACATATTTTTTTTTAAATATAGGCTTGTATAAACATCATCATTTCAAACATAACCTACTAAGTCAAGTACTTGTGTTATGTAGATGCCATTCTCACAAGCGGTATTGAGCCCTTAAGTCTCAGGAGAGATTTTGCTTCCCTGTGTGTGTTCTACCGCTTGTGTTCTGATATGGTACCTGCAGGTTCGTTTTATCATCGCACCGCTCGCCATCGGCAGGGAATCCATCCTTACACCTTGGAAACGATCTGGTCGCATACCGTGAGGTTCCAGAGGAATTTCCTCCCGCGGACACTTCGCTTGTGGAATGGTCTCCTTGCCGAAGTTTTCCCTAGGGACTCCAGTAGGGGGTTCTTCAAAAAGGGCGTTCTGAAAATTTTAAAGGGTCGGCAACGCGCGAGTTATACCTTTTTTGTTACAAACGTCCATAGGCAACGGTAACCGCTTACCATCAGGTGGGCTGTATGCTTGTTTGCTAATGTAATGGTATAAAAAAAGATGCAGCTTCGATTCTCGCTGTGAATCAAATGCCAGGTTAAAGATGTTTGTTCATGTTTTAGAAAATAATGTTTGTATAGATTTGTGGTACCTAACATTGTATTGTCACAAAATGCAACAACGATGATACGATGGGACAAGCATATGGCCTACCTGATGTTAAGTGGTAACCATCGCCTATAGCAAAGCATTGCATTGTAGGTCACGTACCTAAGATACGTGCCCTACGATGCACTGCCTCATGTCTATCAACTTGAGGCATACAGGTCACGTCTCGTACTTGTTATATTACCTGGTACACTCAGATAGGCCCCAGTAGACCACTTTCTATTATGTGTTTAGTAGTGTGTAGTCCTTAACGCGCCGGCGTACCCTGAGCGCAACTTCAATTCGGCCGCGTCAAAAACTTCGGCCTGAATATCGCTATCCCTGTTTAGTGACGAAGTTTAGCCACGCAGAGCGACAGTGATAGCAATAGAACGATTCAAAATTTGATTAGATTTTGACCATGTTCCGTAATACCAAAAATGATAACAGAAAACTTGTTGTATTTTTCTGATTGTGTTGTTATTCTGTAACAAGACTATATAGTCTATGTTCCCATGACTAGGATACGTAAGATGTTGTTGTTTTTAATACGAAACAATTAGGTTGAAAACAGGTCTTTTATGACGTAAAAACATGCAGAATGCGATACGCTTCTGTTTCATTTTAGGTAAGTATTTTAATCTAATATATGGTTGGGAACCTAGATAAATACTATTCAAGTTATAATAATACCTTATTAAGGTAGAAATATGCTCCAATTAGAAATTATCTTGGTAGTACGTGTTGTATGGGTGATTGTCCCTCCGGTGTCCCCTTAAGCAAAAATACTTCACCTAGGTATGTACATTCAGTTTACAAAAGTACCTTCATCAAAATAAACGAATTCTTTCACTGTGGTCTAATAACGCTAAGTAAACTAATTTTACATTCACCATTTATCAACACTTTATTAGCCTAAGGATGCTAAAGCTGCGGCCGCACTATCCGTGCCAAGGCCTACTGTATTTTATTTTAATTTAAGTCTGTGTATTACTCATTCGGAATCTAGGTGAAAGCTGCACTAGGAGCTATGCTTGTCTATAAGATACTTAAAGGTTGCGTCCTTTATCAGCCTTTATCAGCTTGGTGACCAGTCATATTCGCTTATCACTTTGTTTAGCGATAAGACCGCTCATTAATTATGCTTATATTTATTTGTTTTTTTATATTTTTTAACTGTTACACTGATACAACATTTAGCTGGTAAGGTATAGTAAAGAATATTCATTCATTAATTCATTCGATTGACGCTGTCGATCCATGAGAACAACCGACTTGCCACACTGACACTATAAAATATAAAAAAAATATTTTTAATTGTATATTCAAAGCTTAATTTAATTACAATTTAATATCAAAGGTTTATATAATATACGTCAAATTATTTTTTCAAAATCAAAGAAGAAAAAAATGGATAATATTTGTAAAAAATTCTACATCAAGCACATGGAAAATTCAAACAAAGAATTGCAAAGATTAACGATAAGTTACTTGATATATCACTTGAAAAGCTATGTTACAAAAGCAGCAAAAAGGTGAAAAAGGGTCGTCCCTTTTAAAAATGACCAAGTGACTGAGAAAAATAATCAACACTTTAGTTAAGTGTGATTCGCTTAATAGCGGTAATAGCGGGTTCCTATATCCGTCAGTAACCGATAACGACTCGTATCTCTTTGAAAAAGTGTCAAACTAGTGTCATATTTTGACAGGTTATCAAGGAGAAACGAGTCGTAGCTGGTTACCGACGGATATAGGAACCCGGCATAATTAGACACCTAGCGAAGCGCGTCACTGGCAGTGTGGCCAACTGCGATAGATATACGTCTGTTTACTAGTATCACTCGCTAAGCACCTACCTTGGCTCTTAGGATTCTAGCTCCTAGTATTGTGGCCCTAGCATTACTGAACAGGTCGACATTGTACATTACGTGCTCAGAAATATCACAGAAATAAAATTTCGTTTACCGATCCCCGGGGATTCATGCAATAATCGTGATATTACGAAACAAAACAGGCTGAAATAATAAAAACCAAAGATTTCCTTTAAGTTCTCGGAAGACAAGGGCGTGATTGACTTCTGAGGCAATACGAAATGAAAGCAAAGGTGAATGGTGGCTTGTGATTGTTTACCGGCGTTTACCAAGTCCTGTATAAAAAAGCTGACATGTTATTTTGTAAATTTAGGTAGGTTTTAAGTTTGGTTAAATTAATCCATTATGTAGGTAAGTCTAGCTGTTGCCCGCGACTTTACACTACTAAATATGTAGATAACGTAGAAATAAAGCTAATCTCGCTGTTGCAAATTGACATAACAACCCTTTTTTATCCCATGGGACATTTATAATATTAGTGTGATGCTATAAAATGTAAACCGGAATGTGAATAAGTAATAATACTGCACATTTCTCACAGCGCTATCTAGCCCCAAACTAAGCAGAGCTTTTATTAAGGGAACCAGATAACTGATAGAATACTTATATACATTTTTTTGTAAATACTTTCTTATAATATATAGTGAAACATCCAGACCCGGAATAAATATCTGTAGATCATGCAAACATTTGTTCCGCGGCAGGAATCGAACCCGCTACCTCCTCGTCTCAGCCGGCTATTCGCCCACTACACCACGGAGGTCGTAAAAACCCAAAGTCAACCCAATAATCCCAATAAAGCGTTTTCTATCTTCTATCTATCTAATCATAAATTTGAGGAATATATTGGGCAAAAATACCTATATATATTCAAAGTATAATTAAATCTTACATGGCACAAACTTGGAGAGGCCTTGAAGTCGGGCAGTGGACGTGATGATGATACATTGAAGTGTTCAGAATATAAAAGAAAACAACTCTTTATTGTAGGTAAAACAATCAAAACATACTGACAATAAAGGAAGAACAAAGGAAAGAAAATACATAATATTTGATACACACACAGGACAAACCATCCGGAACAGTACCTACATACCAACTTACATAACGAATATAAAATGATTCATCATTATCATCATCTCAGCCCACATCCACCCACTGCTGGGTATAGGCCTCCTCGCTATCACGCCATTCTCTCCGTTCCTGTGCCAAGCGCATCCATCCGACCATCCGGCTGGTGGTCTGCCAACTGGTCTGCGCCCTTCTTGCGGCCACCACTCGGTTGCTGCCCTCGTCCATCTTCCGTCTTTCCTCCTTGCCAAGTGTCCAGCCCATCTCCACTTCAGCTGGTTGATCATTCTACCCACATCCACGACTTTGGTTCTGCGTCGTATTTCGATGCCTAACATGGCACGCAGCATTGCTCTCTGAGCATCTCTAATCCTGTGAACAAGTTCGTTCGTGAGCGGCCATGTTTCAGCACCGTATGTGAGGATAGGTAGGACACATTGGTTGAAAACCTTAAAAAAATGATTAATATTAAAAAAAATTATTTAATAAACACAGGAATCACACAAGATAAAGATATATACAGTCAAAACCGTTTATGGCGACATCGTTTAGAACAACATACCGGTTAAATTGACCAAAATCAAAGGTCCTGGCTGAATGTTATATGACCGCCTTATCGAACACATTGGTTTTTACGACATTGTTTACTACGACATACCGCATTAAGCGACCACATTTGGTTAATGTTTTCGGAGAATTATATCTGTAGAACGACCGGCTCAGCTGTATTGTAAACAATTTGAATAGGTAACTGTATCCACATCTGGCACAGTATAATAGTCAATGGCTATTATCGTAAAAGTAAACAAAGTTTAGGGTCTTTTGTAATTCTTAGAAACAAAGCACATGCATGCCGTAGCCTCAAGGCCCGCTTCGTCATATCTCTTAAGTCAGTTTGTTACTTATACACAAGACGCACCAAAACATATTGTTGAGTTAACTGTGAAAATTGTAACATGTCGCAAAAAAGAAATTTCCTACATGAATATACATATTATCTTTCCTATTAATACCTGTCACCGGTTGTTACAACTATCGGTTTTTACGACTCAATATGTGTAGTCCCTTCGATGTCGTTATAACAGATTTTGACTGTAATAGTATATAATAGTAGTAGGTATATAATAAGATGAATAGTTATATCGCGAAGTATAATCATGTTCAGATGACAAAGATCATTGTACTTAAACTCATTAGGTATTTGTCATATCAATGGACGAAGCATGTAATTACGCATAAAACAAGAAACAAGACGCACGCAAATGGAACGTTTATTTCAAAGTCATGGGGTGACGAACGCAATGCATATCACAAAAGAACCGCTGTGGCAACAGATGTTCCACTTCACAGAATCGAGACCAGCTGTAGATGTGTATATGATGATTGATTATGGTGTGAATGCGTCTGTGCATTTGTTTCGTTCAACTGTCAAATACAGGAAATTCTCATCGTGTCAGTTTACGTAGAGCTTTTGTGAACAGCTGTTTTACAAGTTACCTTGTCAACTTAAAATACGTATTTAATTTTACAAATGTGTGAAGAAACAATTAGGCCCGTATAACAAAGAGCTAGTAACAGCATCAATAGTCATAATCATAGATTTAAGCTCCTAATGAAATAACTGTCGAAAAACAATCCTTGAGCCTCCTACAATTTTGAATTTAGTTAAATAGAATATAAATATTATAAATATTGCTGGACATTTCACACAGCGTTATCTAGCCCTAAACTAAGCAGAGCTTGTACTATGGGCACCAGATAACTGACAGAATACATATATACATTTTTTTTGTAAATACATACATATAATATATAGAGAAACAACCAGACTCGGAACAAATATCTGCAGATCATGCAAACATTTGTTCCGCGGCGGGAATCGAACCCGCTACCTCCTGTGTCTCAGCCGGCTATTCGCCCACTGCACTACGGAGGTTATGGAGTTCTGGCATATGAGCAAACAAAGCCAAAATAGTTGTTTATTACATATTATATGTATGATTATTGGTTCTCTATACATGTAGGGTTTTTGATAATATACGCACAAAAATGTGAAATTTAGAAATGTGAAATTTAGAAAGGTGAAATTTAGAAATGTGAAATTTATTTTGGCATGTAAAAACGAACACTTTATTAAACTTATGTTGTGCTATTGCATATTGCTTGCCATCTAACCACAGATACTGTACGGTGACCCGAAACCCGCAGCCATTGTCGAAAGAGATATTTTTTATTTGTTTACTATTTAAACAAAGATTACAATTATATGTTACAATTATAGCATCTAAAAACCAGTGAGGTTTGTGCCGGGTCTATTGACGGTTTACATCACTAGGCGTTATTTACTTAGCAATAAAGACTATATAAAAATGTAAGTAGGTAACTAAGCAGGAGCCAGGTAAGTACTTTTGTGTATGGTTTAGTTTAGTAATGTTATGAATGATCAAATGAAAACTAATTAAAACTATACTTGACTCATAAAGTATTTCCTTAGTTTAAATTTTATATTTTTAGGTGTTAAATTATCACGTACGTCAGAGGGTAGGGTGTTGATAAGCCTAGGAACAAGGTAGCTGGCCGTCCGTTCGCCGTAGGCATTGGTAGCGCGCGATGTGCAAAGCCGATTCCTAGAAATAGCTCGAGTGTATACTGGGTGTTCGATTTTGTTTTTTAATGATTCATTAAAAAATGTTCTCTCAGCAGTAAATAATGAACCTGTGTGTGAACTGGCAAAACTTTGCAGTAAATGAATAGACCACTGTCATTTTCATGAAATTGATTTTTAATTTTAGGCGGCACTAAAGTTTTTAAAATTTTTAACTGTAGTTTATAAATATCATCGAGATACGTTTTGTAGGTTCTACCATAGCTGCTGAGACCATATTGTATATATGACTCTGTCAGTGCATTGTATAGCATTATCTTAACTTTATACGGAATGCGATTTTTGAGGATTGAGATGATCGTAAGGAATTGTATCAATTTATTGCAAACGCGTTCAATGTGATGGCCAGTTAAACTTGTGATCAATTATCAGACCAAGGTATGTTTGTTTATCAACAATATCTATTAATGGACAACTGCAAGCCACACTAACAGCATGCAAGCAGCTATGGTCATGGGCCACTAGGTTTTGAACAGGAGAATGCTTTATATACGGTGATTTAATGATTAATAATTTGGTTTTGCTAGCGTTAAGAACAAGGCCAGCATCGTGGCACCATTTAATTAGAGTATCTAGATCCGATTGCAAAAGTTCACAGGCATATTGTTAATTTTTATCAGCGATTACTAGGCATGTGTCATCTGCAAACTGGTAGCATGAGCAGTTGGTAATGGCAAATCGGCTTTTGTTTTTGGATGTCGATTGCAAGAGTAGGCAGTAAGTTATATATCGAATTAACCACCCAAACTTAGTCGATTTTCTTTAAAATTTGATAATTTATGTTAATTTTATGTTATGTTAATTTTTTCAAGAACTCTTTTATTACGTTTTGAAAAACCGTCACTTAAATATTGTCAGTATATTACCAAACACCCTGTATAATACAAGAATGAAGTGTATAATACGAAAAAACGTACGTAAGTAGTCTATCAGTTATCTGATTCTCATAGGACAAGCATAGCTTAGTTTGGGGCTAGATGCCGCTACTTGAAATATCCAGAATTAATTATTAATCTATGTAACTCTTACAGGAAGAAGAGTAATCGTATAAAGTTCGGGAAGAGTGACTTAAACAAAGAAAAGCCTTTAGCTAGCAGGTGGATAACACGGGCTGTATATAAAAGCCTTTAGCTAGCAGGTGGATAACACGGGCTGTATATAAAAGCCTTTAGCTAGCAGGTGGATAACACGGGCTGTATATAAAGGCCTTTAGCTAGCAGGTGGATAACACGGGCTGTATATAAAAGCCTTTAGCTAGCAGGTGGATAACACGGGCTGTATATAAAATCCTTTAGCTAGCAGGTAGATAACACGGGCTGTATATAAAAGCCTTTAGCTAGCAGGTGGATAACACGGGCTGTATATAAAAGCCTTTAGCTAGCAGGTGGATAACACGGGCTGTATATAAAAGCCTTTAGCTAGCAGGTGGATAACACGGGCTGTATATAAAAGCCTTTAGCTAGCAGGTGGATAACACGGGCTGTATATAAAAGCCTTTAGCTAGCAGGTGGATAACACGGGCTGTATATAAAAGCCTTTAGCTAGCAGGTAGATAACACGGGCTGTATATAAAAGCCTTTAGCTAGCAGGTGGATAACACGGGCTGTATATAAAAGCCTTTAGCTAGCAGGTAGATAACACGGGCTGTATATAAAAGCCTTTAGCTAGCAGGTGGATAACACGGGCTGTATATAAAAGCCTTTAGCTAGCAGGTGGATAACACGGGCTGTATATAAAAGCCTTTAGCTAGCAGGTGGATAACACGGGGTGTATATAAAATAAGAGAAATCGCTTGAAGTGACTTCAAATAGCTATTGTTATGACCTAGCTAAAACACGCTATACGAAAGTTTGAGAGCTAGAGAGCTTTCAAAGCTGAAATGTCAAAGCTTTTCCTGTGTTGCTTATTACGAACTCTAGAAATGCTTTTGCATTATTAAATTATTTTCCATTTAGAGCATAAGATGCTTATGTTTATAAAACTTTTCCGTGTTTGAAGCATCTGATACCGTTTTAATATATGTTTATTTCTGTTATAATGAGGAAAGTTTTAAATAAAACTTTTTAAATTCTCGCGAACTATACTCATGTTTTTAAGACAAAACGAGTCTTTTCGCGCACAGATTTATATCAATATTATAATTTTTACTAACCTCGACGTTTCGGCCAAGTTACATCGGCCGTGGTCACGAGAGACTCGTCGAGACACGTGTCTCTCGTGACCACGTTGGACACACAGGGAAAAGTTTTAAAAACATCAGCGGCCGTGGTCACTAGAGACACGTGTCTCGACGAGTCTCTCAAGGTTAGTCAAAATTATAATTTTGATATAAATATGTGCACGAAAAGACCCGTTTTGTCTTAAAAACATGAGGGAAGTTTTCATCTGTAGTTTGTGTGATTGTGTGAATTATTGCATAATTTTCGTCAATTTTTTGACAACTACTTGACCTGATGGCAATTGATTGGTCGAAGATGTAACACTTCTCGGTCGGCGTCTCTCAATTTCTGCCACTTTTAGTCATTATCGTTTTCTATCTAATGGTTATTATAGTTTTCTACAATTATGATTATCTTTGCAGAAAGTGGTGGTGCCTCCACGAGCGCAGCAGAGAAGAAGGAGTGGAGCTGGGAGGGGCAAAGGAGATCTCTAACTACGTGTTCACTATGGAAGAACAATGTCGGACGGAGTTCGGTGAAGGGTGAGTTTGTCTCTGTAAATTCTTATTGACCTCTGTGGCGCAGTGGGCGAATAGCCGACTGAGACGCAGAAGGTTGCGGATTCGATTCCCACTGCAGGACAAATATTTGCATGGTCTTCAGATATTTGTTCCGTGTTTGGGTATTTAGCTATATATTATAAGTATGTATTTGGAAAAAAGTGTACATATATATGTAAGTATTTTATACGTTATCTGGTTCCCATAGTATAAGCTTTGCTTAATTTGGGGCTAGTAGTGCTATGTGAAATGTCCAGTAGACGACCCAGTTTAGCTAGACCCTACTATCTGATGTGACGTCACGACTCGACCGCCTAACCAGTAAAAATAATGAAATGGTTGGCACTACAGCGTCCGACCAGCCTACACACGGTGCAATATGGTTGTACGTGACGTTACATCTGTTGGTTGGGTCCACCTAAACTGTTTCTTCTGTTAGTGCGTTTAGTGTTGAAAAGTCGTAAAAATAGTTTTACGAGTAGGATACTATCTGGGTTTTTCAGTCCGTCCGAAAGCCTCAAACATGCCTTGCAGGTTTTTATAGATTGTCGTAAAAATACTTTGTTAGCTGTCCTTTCCAGATTCCTTCGATTCCTGTTATTTCTTGTTATAACTTTTCAGAGAAACCTTTTTTAATATAACGTTGAATTTCAATATCAAGTGAAATGCTCCTGAATAATGCCTTAAACTTGTTACCGATTATCTTATACCAGCTGTCCCGCTCGCGTCTTCGTATGCGTGGTATTTCAATAAAAACATTACCCTCCTTTTGTGCACTCGAGTAAAAAGTAGCCTATGTCCTTCCCCAGGATATAAATCTCCTTGACTTTCATTACGATCCGTTCAGTCGTTCAGTTAAGAAAAGGTAAGAAACAAACAATTACTTTCGCAGTTACTATGTATGTATTATTATACATATAAACTTTTCTCTTGAATCACTCTATCTATTGCTAAAAACTACATAAAAATTCGTTGAGTAGTTTAAAAGATCTAACTAAGGTAATAGACAGCGACTTCATTTTAAGGCGGGGAAGTTTGAAGGGTGACGACTTTTAGGTTTTTTTAACTACTGTATCTCTACTAAAATGTAAAATATACACAAAAAAAAAGATATTTTATTAAAATTTAACATATAATATACCGCTTTGTGAAAATAGAAACGCGAATAATAATACTTTTCTTGATAAAAAAAAAATCATAAAGTTGACACTAAATTGATATTTAAACGGTCGATACTAAGAGGTTTCTTCTTGAAATCATGTCAAATTTATATCAAAAGATAGAGCTTATTATTACCTAAGAAATTGTGAAAAATCAATTTGTAATTCAGTTATTATTAATCTCTGTGAAAGAAAACTATCAAAATTTACTCGTTAAGGCGCTCGCGCCGGGCGGCCAGTGCCCGTCGAGACGTCTTCAAGGTCGGACGCACGCCGTTTGTCTCCCGAAAAATCCCCCGCGTTTCAAATTAGTGCAGTGCAAATACGTTTAGATTGGCGGGGCCTGAGGTAGCGTAAAATACCTAAAGTTCCGAAACAGGCCCGCGTTAAACTAAGTATGTAAAGAAAAGATAAATACTGTAAAGACAAGGAACGGTTTAGAATGCTGTTAGGGATGAAACATCATTGAGCTCAGTGCTTATGGTGCTTTGACTTAAACTATGCCTTCAGAATTTGTGCCAACATGAAACTATTGTAGTTAAGTCCCAAAGGCTTCATTGTGGGAACGATAATTAAATTCCCCAAACAGGTATGTTCCCAATTGTTAGCCACATAGGCTTTGAATTACAAAATAAATTTAACCAGGCTACTATCGCCATATTTTCATGAAATTTACCTCAACCTGAATATTCTAGATAAATTGTTATTTTTGAAAGGTATGCAAGTATACATAACACTGATGTTTTATAATGTGTCCCTCATTCCACCGATGTATGCACCATTGATTCACAAAATCAGATTAACATGTACTGGTAATTTATTGGTTGTGTGTTTCGATACACACATTTGAATGCATTAATTATACAAGTCTAGATTTAATTATACAGATACTACCATTAGTAGCTGAAGCTCTATCTCTCTTTCTCTCTTCCCGGTCTCCATGTCTTGTCTAAAATATACCAGTGAAATGTTCTTAAGTGTGATAGTTAGTAGTGATAGTTTTATTGGTTTAAAATAGTTGGTATTTAATTTTGTTATTCATGTATTTAATATGGTTTGATTTGAATTTAACAATAGTTGTGTTTGTCTTATTATGGCTACCCTTGATCAAGATGTACGTGAGGTAATGTAAACTGGACTCGGCGGAAGACCAGCGCTGCGGCATATTAACATACCGTAGCATCATGCTGAGCTGAGTACCTATTCATCTACACACAGAGCTTTTATGTTTGTTAGTTTGTTAGTGCTTAGGTTAGATTTTATTGTTGTTGTGTTTTATTTTCCTTTATTAATATCTGGTTGTTGAATAAAATGTTTTCTTTCTTTCTTTTATTTATTTTTTTTTTTTTTAATACTTTATTGCACAAAAATACAAATTACATGTACAAAAGGTGGGCTTAATGCTAATAGCATTTTCTACCTGCCAACCTCAGAGGTAACAAAAAAGGTTGGCGTGCTAACTTTTAACAATATTAATGTTTATTAAAAAAAAAAAAAACAAAAGAAACACAAATAACAATAAACTCCGATTACAGTTAGAATAAATACACAAACCTACTTGATATAACAATAATAATACATAGAATATATATATGAGAAATATAACAAATATATTATATATATATATTTATCATTCATATTTATTATTTATATTATTATTTATTATTACATATTATACATATTATATTATATTATATATTATACATTTTATTATTTATTTCATTTATATTTATTATTATATATTTTTTTATCATTATGGACGTAAACTTTCTGGGGTAATTACGTCCAAGGTTTTTGTTGGATGGCCTTCCCAAATAACTATAAATGAAAATATCAAATATCTTATACAGGTCCCAAGCATTTAGTTATATTTACCAGTATTCTCGCTCCACTTGATTCATGGGTCTGGCAGCATTACAGTTCTACTTTATTGTGTACATTACAGCTAGCCCTCGAGCTCTCTCGCTAAATGAAAATCCCCAAATAAAATATTCGCCTCATTTATCTTCGGCGAAGATAGTTTTTCTTTGGCAAAAGTTAAGTGCCACCCACATCTGTGGTGGTCTTTACAAGCCCAAGTATACCTTTTTTATAACAATACCGCTCAAATGCGAGAGGGACTCGCACGCCGAGGGTTTTGTACCTATCTAGATGTATGCTTACATATAAAAATAAAACCTGCCAAGTGCGACTCGGACTCACGCACGAAGGGCTAGTCGGACTCGCGCACGAAGGGCTCCATACCATTATCTATATAAACGGTAAAAAAATCTCGTTTGTTGTGTGGGAGCCCGCTTTAAATATTAGTTTTAATATAATTTAATTATTTATTTTTAAAGTAAATATTTATCTAAATATTCTGTGAATATTTCAAGCGTCTACTTGTTGCCGTTATCAATATCGAGCCAAAACAAGCGAAAAAATCACGTTTGTTGTATGGGAGCCCCCCTCAAATATTTATTTTATTTCTGTTTTTAGTATTTGTTGTTATAGCGGCACCAGAAATACATCATATGTGAAAATTTCATTTGTCTAACTATCACGGTTCATGTGATACAACCTGGTGACAGACAGACAGACAGCGGAGCCTCAGTAATAGGGTGCCGTTTTAGTCTTTACGTTTAACCCTAAAAACGTTCAGGTTGATTCTAGGTTGATTTCTAAAAATAAAACGTAGACTAAGTTTTGTTATTCCTTTAATATTTGCATATATTTCAATCAATCATATTCGTTTTTCAATAAAACCATACAATATAGCAAATAATATATATATTAAAAAGTTGAATTTGTAATCTAACTTACAATTTGGAGCCGTTTATTGATTGCCAAAATAGCCAAATTATTAATAAAAATATTTTTATTTTGTTTTTGCTTGCCAATAGAGGTGAGCCCGTATTATAAATAAATATTGCTGGACATTTCACACAGCGCTATCTATCCCAAACTAAGCAGACCTTGTACAATGGGAACCAGATAACTGATAGAGTACTTAGTCTTATATACAGGGGTGGGTAGTATTTGAATGACTTGTAACTAAAATACGCAATCGAAATATAAATATTATTGTATGGTATTTCGTATTTATAATTCAATTACTTCGTAAAAAAGTTATTTGTAATTGGTATTTTGTATACCTAACGCTGAGGTATTTTGTAGTCAGTATTTCAAATACTTATGGTTTCAAATACATCTGAAATGAAATACATTTAGCAATCTTATTAAGGTGCGTTCTACAGAAAATAGCGCTCGATAGTTTTCGTAACTATTCGTAAGCAAAATGGCGACCGCTAAATATGTCAATCTTGAAAGATGGCAACACTGTATCTGTACGTCAAATTGTCAAGTTTCAACATCTGACAGTATTTTGTATTTTTAATAAAAATAATTAAAATACTGTATTTCGTATTTTAAATACGTAGTATTTTGTGTTTTAATTGATGCATAGCATTTATTTTGCTCAGCTTATATGTATATTTTTTTTATGTAAATACATACATAAAAATATAGACCAGACCAGGAACAAATATCTTTAGATCATGCAAACATTGCTTCCACGGCAGGAATCGAACCCCCAACCTCCTGCGTCTCAGCCGGTATTCACTCCCTGCACCACGGAGGTCGCATAATTTACATATTGTATGTACAATGTATAAATGACGCTCACGCAGGAGACTGTGTATAGATTAAGAGTTGCACAGAAAGCCATGGAGCGTACCATGCTCGGCATCAAACTCTTAGATCGGGTTCCAAACGTCGAGATCCGTAGAAGAACGAAGGTTCATGATGTTGGGATTCGAGTTATGGAGTTCAAATGGTCTTGGGCGGGACACTTGGCAAGACGTGGTGATGACAGGTGGAGCAGGGTAGCAACTGAATGGTGGCCGAGGAATGGCTGTAGGAGGGTTGGACGTCCGGCAGCGAGATGGGTGGACGACATCTTTAAAGTCGCGAGCCGTCAATGGGTGAGAGCGCAGGATCGTGGCGGATGGCACAAACTTGGGGAGGCCTATACCCAACAATGGATGAAGTGGGGCTGTGGATGATGATGATGTACAATTTACATAGAGAATAATGTCAGAGGGATGGTTATTAAGGAGTTCTATCTTTGTTAGTAATTAAGTGATGTTAAAGACTCAATGCCCCCCCCTCCCCCTCCATTTCTAAGTAATGATAGCTTAAAATCACGACCGATAAATACTTCACCCAACTAGGAAGCAATAACAAATCCTTTTAACTCCTTAGTAGGAATCATGATGAGATAGCTCAGAATAGAATTAAAATAATCGTTCTATATTTGGAATACAAATGAATCATCAAAACTGAGGCATTAAATAATAGTTAACTACTAATGGCAATGGTTGGCCAACAAGGTCATGGTCATAGCCGTAGACATATGTGCCAATTGATGTGTGAGACTACTGTACACTAGGGTTGCCATCACCAAATTCTGAAATCCAAGACATTTCGGTTTAAAACCAGGACGCACTAATGTGTTTTGAATCCTCATGAGAGCAGAAAGCTTTCCACGTTGCTTCTTGGCCCCAGTGATAAAACGATTGGAGACGGTAGTAGCATGTGATTTTTATTTTTTTTAATTTTAAAACACAGGCCATTTTAATAAACCAGGACGCTACTTAAAAACTATCCAGGACGGCCCAGGACACCCCAAAAAGCCTGACATGTCCTGGGAAAACAGGACGGTTGGCAACCCTACTGTGCACTGACAGATGAATAAGCTGTTTTAAATTGATTTATTGAGCGAAATTAACGAAGTCTCACATTAAGTTTGCATACAATCACAAAACAATTGTTATTACTGGTTTTACGTTGTTATTTACAGGCACTCCTGCCTTTTACTATGGAGGTATTCCCGTTATGTCTAGTCCAAATAAGTTGTAACTCGGCATAGTTTGTATTGGATACGCCATTGATAAGGAGAGCTTGGTGTTTCACTACGAATCAGAAATGAAGAGTAAACAAACCAAGGTCACAGATACAGCCAAGAGGATTAGCAAGCTGAAGTGGCAGTGGGCAGGGTACATAACTCGAAGAACTGACAGCTGTTTGTATAAAAAGATTCTAGATTGAAGACCACCTTTTTATACAAACACATAAAATGGAAAGCGCAGCGTAGGCCGGCCCAATAGATGGAACGACGTCATTGATCGAGCGAAGCGAGATCTCTAAATCAACTTTGGCAAATCGGCGTTGTATGTATAAATATATATAAATAATAAATATTGCTGGACATTTCACACAGCGCTATCTAGCCCCAAACTAAGCAGAGCTTGTACTATGGGAACCAGATAACTGATAGAATACTTACATATATACATTTTTTTTGTAAATACATACTTATATTATATAGAGAAACAACCAGACCCGGAACAAATATCTGATGTAGATCATGCAAACATTAGTTCCGCGACGGGAATCGAACGCGCTACCTCCTGCGTCTCAGCCGGCTATTCGCCCACTGCGCCACGGAGGTCGTCATGTATGTGTGTGTGTAACTTTTGAAGAGTTTATCCGATCATCGTGAAATTTAATACATAGGTAGGTAGTGATGGCACAATTTTGTTGTGACTAAATGAGCTAAAATGTTTTGAGGTTGCTCAACAACCTCAAAACATATCTCAAATATTGGGGTTCAAAAGGGGTAAAACAAATGAAAATGAGACTAACTGGTCAAATGGGACGTCAAATGAAAGGTATTCATGGGTACATTTAGTCTCCGTTTTTATTTTCGTAAATTATATATAGTTTTTTGAGTTATTAGCCAAAATAAAAACTAAACTTTGACAAAGTGTACACACCAGTGACCCCACAGTGCTGTAATTTAATATCCGTGTAGCTTTAGTGACACAAATATGGACAAAAGTCTGAAATCCAGAGTACCTAACTGCAATTTGTTACCCAAAAATGATTAACCAAATGACAAGAACTCCCGTTACCTGTAATTTGAATGAACTGTAGGTCAAGTTAGTTGATCATTTATTTCGTGACACTATTTTGATAGTACAAGATTACGAATAATATTTTTTTTGTTAGGAGATATATATAAATCGGAATATCGGAGACTCGCGAGATCTCAGTTCGGGGCGAACCACTTGTAAGGTGTGGTAAGGGTTGCTGGGAGCCGTTGGGTGCAGGCCGCACAAGACGCTCTGGAAATCTGTGGGGAGGCCTATGTTGAGTAGAAGACGTCCTAAAAAATATATGATGGTGATGACCCGAAAGGCTAGAAGTACCATGTAATAATATATCCAACGTCATCACTTTAATGCTATATTTAGACGACCTTTAAAAACCAATACAAATTTAAATTTAAAAACCTCCAACCCCCGTTTGCGTCGGAGCTTAAATACTGACATAACTACGAACCAGCCCAGTTAAACTAGCTTTGTATTAAAAAACACATCCAAATGAGACCATCCATTTGGGAACACATTTGGGAATTTGCCACAGACAGACAGATAGCGTAAAACTTATAACACCCCTTTTTGCTTCGGGGGACAAAAAATATAGACATATAAATGGGAATAGCATTTTTATATTCTAGCAGTACACATTTAGATCGATCGATGACGTCACGAATTCCCTATGCTGGTGAGTAATACGATTTGTTCCACGTCATGTCGATTCCTGTTAGTTCGACTACATTCTGTGCATGGCTTCGACCCCCGATTATCCCAGCGGACTGGATAACCATCAATACAGTTCTCTGCAACTGCCTTCCATATAGATAAATTTCCAACACTTCTCAGTAAACTTGGTAACTTTTCAACTTAAAATCTACTTTTCTAAGGATAGTTGGAATAAGAGTGTTTAATAATCAACATAGACTTTTGTCTAATACAAACAAAAGAAATGACAAATCAACAACTAATTGTAAGCATTTGCAATACTGAATACAATTGTGTTTTACAAAACACACAATAGTGTTTTAAAGATTTTAATTAGCCACTTATTTAGATAGAAAGCTAGATAGATACTTTATTTTACACCATACTTAAATTAACAAAATAAATAATTAGACACGCGGTCTTATCACTAAAAGCGATATCTTCCAGACTTATCCGATGTTGACATAATTTTTATATGACCATCGCCGTATCATTTTCAACAGATCAATCAAAAAAGCCATGAAGACAGATAAAAAAGACTAACAGACTTGACCTAATTGTGTTGTTCGAGCATAATTTTATAATGTAGGTAGTTTTGATGCAAAATGTAAAAGATACCGTCGGCAGGAATTAAAATCATTCTGTCATCTCATGAACCACGAAATTCTATTGCTCCGGAATATTCCAATACTTTCCACATTATTAAAAGTATATATTTATCTATAAAGTATTTTAATATTCTATCAGCTTCTTTGCTTAGTTTGGGGCCCAGCATTTATTAATTGTCAACACTGCGAATACTTTTAATATTTTAGTCCAAGATCCATACATTATTGCCCAGCCTCCTTTTTATTCTTGACTAACTGACCCGCTCGCGGCTTCGCACGCGTGTTTTATCCATAAAAACATTACCCTCCTTCTGCGTAGTCAGGTAAAAAGTAGCATATGTTTCAATCCCGATCATAATCTATAACAAATTTCGTAGAAATCGGTCCTACCGTTCGAGTTGAATGGTGTAACTATCCCGACTTTGTTTTATATAATATGACTAATCTTTCTCTTTTCTTACTTTCAAGTTTTGTGGCAATCGATGTCTGTCAAAACGATCGCCATCTTTGGAATTTTTATAATGCAATCGGGGGGCTTGTAAGCAGATTATTGGAAAATCTCGGATGCGTCCCAAAGCCGCAGGGTAAATTCGGTGCGCATTTTATATTTAATTTTAAAAATAAAATGTTACTGCGAGGTTACGAAGCTAGCGAAAATGATAACATTTTTTCAGGATTGAAAATCCAAACTGTGCTCGTTTCGTATTTTAGGCATCGTATAACTTATCGTTTTCACTTACGTTTTTGGATTTACTTCAAAATCACAGACAGACACTTAAATTTTATTATTGGTATAGATTTAGTCTAAAAGCAAGACTCCATTTAGACCAGCACAGTTCTGCGATGACATCATAGAGTTATTACAAGCCCTTTTCTGCCCGAGTAAGTTGTTAAGTGCCCACTTGATTACGTTAAATAAACATTAGGAGTAACAGGAATCACAATGATTTATGGTGGATGTGAGTAGCTCCAGAATGTATGAATTAAATCCTCAGAAGCGCAATTTTAGTACGTGCTTGGTATACTACGAACCGTAGGGAAGAAATATCATTTGCTTCAGAGCGGTCCAAATATTATAAATTCAAATCAAGTTACACCGAAATCACCACGTAGGTCCCCCCCCCCCCACTAGGTGAACTGTATTTTTCAGTGCGTGGTCTCCATTCGGGAATCTTCCTGCCCCAAGCGGCCGTCAGTTCTTCGAGCTTCAAGCTATGTGCCCACTGCCACTTCAGTTTGCTAATCCTTTGTTTTTTTACACTATGGCAAACGAGCATACATTTTGTGCTGAGTCGGTGAATTTAGTACGTCTACGAACATCATTCATGATCATCACTTCTGATTTGATCTTGTAGAAGAGAACGCTGATGGTTCTCTCTAGATGGAATAACGACCTGTAAAAGGTTGCTGGGAGCCGTTGGGTGCAGGCCGCACAAAATCGGCTCTCCCTGGAAATCTATGGGACAGGCCTATGTTCAGCAGAGGACGTTCTTTCGCTGATATGACGATAATGATTAACTAAACTCACCTTCCTTACCGTTCCATAACTTATTTCCGTCTATTGAGGCGTCATAACCTTTCAGCTACGTTGCATTGACAGGCATCAAGATAAGCTCTTTAAGATCAATACTATAATATCCTGCTATTACGCTTATATACGGAAATTGTCCTTCAGTTTCGTTCAATGTTACAACCAGAGAGTAAAGAATAGGATTTTTTCTACACAAAAATCCGCAAATGAGAGAGATACGACAGTGCATTTATATAACAGAGCGATAATACATAGAGTCAGTTCTCAGATTTAAAAGCTTTATTGGAAATCACAATAAGATAGAAATCGTCTACTCTCTGTAAGAGGTCACCTCGAGCTTCTAAGAGTTTCGCTCGCTGGGGCGATGCCAATCTCGTCAAATACAACGCTTTAAAAACGCAAGCATGTCTCTTCTCAGCGAAAAAGTGTCAGTTTTCCCAAGTTCCCATTTTCCGAAATGTACCGGTATCTGTAAAAGGTCACCTCGAGCTCCTAGGGGTTAGGCTCACGCCTACTCTCAACTTTAGCTCATACATCGAGTCTAAGGCTAAAACAGCTGCCATCTAGCTGGGCATCCTCAACAAGGTCAGGAGACACTTATCACCGGGACAGCTTCTTAGTCTCTACAAAGCACAAGTCCGGTCTGGTATGGAGTACTGCTGCCACCTTTGGGATGGTTTGGCCAAATACCAGATCGCTACCTTAGACTCGATAGAACGTAGAGCTTTTAGGCTTATAGGTGAGCAATGGCGGAGACCAAGACCCAAAATCTCGGACACCGCCGTAAAGTTGCAAGCCTATCGATCTTTTACATTTTGGGGAACGTGCCCAGGAACTTTAAGATCTGATTCCGCCATCTCTCTTCTATCAAAGGACAAGCAGGCGCACGGCTCAGTACCATCCGTACCTAGTTGATACTATACCACCCATTCGCACACACCGTTTTGGTTCTACGTTCTTGATGCGTAGCTAAGGTATGGGATACTTTGCCGTCGTCTGTTTTTCCTAAATAATACAATCCGGGCCTCTTTATGGTAAAAGTGAATAGGTTTTTTTTTTAGATCTTCGTGTTTCATCTTAGACCACATCATCTCTTACCATCAAATGAGATAGTGGTCAAACAAAGATATATCCAGTTAAAAAAATAAAAAAAAAACTTTAAATATGAACGCCCCTCCATCTCGTTAGTATGCTACAATACCACAGGCAGACAATTCAAATAAAGAACATTTCGATTTGACGTTATGAAGTGGAGTGGCTTTCCTAATATAGAGTAGACGCTCTCTATCTCTCCTATATTTTTACTCTGGAAATGCTAGGTCAAACGGGCGTTCATAAATGGAACATAACTAAAGGAATTTTTTTTTTTAAATTTCAAACATATTTCAACCAATATTTTTAAACTCACAAATAATTGTAATTATTAGACATAGGCGTAGACATTGTCTTAATATATTTCTTTGATTTTTAAAAATCTAAATAAAACAATTTTTACCATGTAAAAATTGACTCGTGGTACAAATGGTATTCGGTTGGGGCCTGGGACCGGTGTAAACTGAGCATGACAGATGGTATCTAACTGCAGGTCATGTAGTGCTAAAATGGTTTCTCAAGCAGTGTGAGGTCTTGCGTTATCATGGAGAATGGTGGTGAAGATCGGTTGACGAAACGGGGCTGTATCGCTGCGAGTTTCGCCATCATTGTTCGAAGTTCTGTACAGTAGACATCTGCTGTTATTGATTGGCCGGATCTAAGGAAGTTGTAGCAAATTACACTATGACGTGACAACCAAACAGTTACCATCAGTTTTCTACAGGTAATCCTTGCTTTAGGTTATTGTTGCGGCGTTTGACCTGGAGTCAGACATTGCGTTCTTCGCTTAAGATTATCGTAAAGATACACTTTTCATCACACGACACAATTCGGTCCAAGATCCCTTAATTTCCTTAAGGCAAGCTTCCGCAGATAAGTTGAATCATGGAGCACCTATTTTTCAAGTTTTTTTATCTGACCGGTTTGATGCAAATGAGCCAAAATTGTGAATATGCTAACATCGAACCACGTTGGTAATTCCTTGGTAGTTTGATACAGATCGGCTTCCATCATCACTTTCAATTCATCGTTGTTTACGTTAGTGGCTGGTCTTCCTCGAGGTTTATTCCTCAAGTCGAAGTTGCCAAGTTGTTCATTTGCCGTCTCCTCTCCAAACACAGCATTGATATTGCGAACTGTTTCTACTGCGTCACTTCTACACTCAGAATAGATAAATCACCAGAAGAAGTAAACGCGCCTAATACCAAACGCTATCAGTTACTCTATGACAGTCGTCACCCGTGACGTGTTTTACAATGTTCAATTCAATTAAGTTATGCCTTCTTGGCTTGTGTCATCCCAACGTGTATAAATTCAGCTGGGCTGAAAAAAAACAAGATGGGATCTCATTTCATACGTAAGTAGCGCATTTAGATGTTGTGTTATTGGTTTATTCAATAACAATTTCGGTTTGTAATTGTTGTAAATAATGATCCTCCATTTTGCTGGTGTTGCCAAATATCGAGTGTTATTATTTTCTCTACTCTAAGAATTCTGAGATTTAAAACTTTTATTAGTTGTAGTTTTAAATTATACTAGTGGTTCGCCTCAAACTGAGATCTCGCAAATCTCCCAAAAAACACAATAATATATTTTTAGGGTGATTTGCGCAACGATGCCTAAACGTATTTAGTGGCTAAATATGATTTAAGGAGTTCTCAAATCATACAAATATGTCAAGTTTAAACACGTTTAGTCGCTAAATACGTTTAGGGATCGTTTGTAAACTGACCATAATATTTGATTAATAAAATAGTGCTATAGTTACATTAGTTGTATCTTACCCCAAAACGGGTATATAATGATTAAGCTAGCAACATTACGCGGGTGCGGGACGCGGGTTTTGTTTTATGGACACAGCACACGCTTGCAATCACAGCTGAACGCGCCTTCTGGCGTTTTATCTATTCTGTGCTTCTACGTCGGAACTCGTATTCAAAAATTATTCTTATTTTCGATGTATCCATTTTTACTTTAAAAAAGGAATGAAAAACAAATGAAAGACAAATAATCAAATGTTGTACTTTTTTTCAAATTTAGAATGTTTAATAAAGTCGTGTGGAAAAAGTTTTACTTTGGAATCTCACTGTATGCAGGTTTAATTTTAATTCATAGTGTTTAAATTATGATAAAACGGCAATTTCATATTTAAACTCCGTATATATGCTGGGAGTACACGACAAGCTAGCCTTTATTTTCGTATTTAAGTTTTCTTGTACATTTTGTAACCTTTATCAGTTTTCCCCGAAAATATCTCAACATACTACTTTTTGTATGATACAACCTAATTGAAGTAATGTATAACCTTATTATTTCAGCAGGCAGGTATATCATGCGATTAACTCATGGCAATTTCTTGGAAAATAATACGATGTAGAGCAGCTCTTTGAGCCCTCGCTTTGCCGGCGGGCAGGACTCATTGTGGGGAATGAAGCTCTTTACAACACGTGAATATATGTACGTGTAATTTTAAAGGCGAAATGGAAATTTCAGTTAGCTTATAAAGATATTACCATAGTTAAATACCCATCTAAAATATTATGAGGTGTTGCAATTTAAACTACAAATATTAACAGAGTATATTTTTGAAACCATAAATAATAAATAAATCATTTTTTAAATCCAAAAATCTATATTTTTGAGCATTTCAGCCTAATATATAGGTACGTACTGGCCTGCCATACGCACCATACGCGCTCTGTTGACTGATTGTGTTTATTGACCGGATCGGGTCATTGACTGGGCGAGGTTATTGAACTAGCGAGGTTGTAAACGGTTCGTAGTAACTTTGTAATAATCTGTGGCATCGTACTATAAGCTAGTTCTCTAACATTTCGTCTAGCAGCTTTTTATCGATGTTTTCGAGATTTTGATATTAAAACAAGATCATTTTATAAATACAGTTTTTTAATTTTTGTCTAGAAACCATGGAGGGTTCGCAACGAATTAATACCCAAACGAATCACAGTGTTACTCGTTGGGAGCTTTTTTCCAAACGAGTTACAGTGTTTTTAAAACAAAACGGGTCTTTTCGCCCACAGATTTACATCAAAATCATAATTTTGACTAACCTCGACATTTCGACCAAGTTACATCGGCCGTGGTCACGAAAGACTGAAAGCGGGCGGGTGTCATTGCCGGGAAGCGCGATTGTTGTCACCCGCACTTGGTTTTCTGTATCGCACGTATCACTGTTTCAACAACCAATACTAACAGTATCAGTTACAGTGTAACTCAATGGGAAGAAAAAATTCCAAAGAGTAACACCCAATCATATGATTTACGATTGGGTCATAACCAAACTGGGTCGTCTACCGAACCTTTTAGCACTATCTGGAGCTATTCTAGGCTTACCGATGAGTCTTACTGTTTATCGTAACAAATCAACAGTCGTCCAATCACCTAACATCGACGATTGTTTTAAAAAATATACAATTCTGAAAGCTTTTATCAAGATTACTCGCGATAGGAAATGTTATTCTATATGAGCTGGCTCTTGGACAATATTGTCCTGAATATATACCATTAGATTTGATACCTTGTTGACTTCAATGACTTATTTATTCATTTTATTCATTCATTTATTAAATTTTCAGATATCAAAGATCCACATTTGTTAGTAAAAAACTTAATTCAAACATGTCACATGGGTTAGTAAACACACAGCCATAGGTGAACAGAAAAAAATTGTTTCGGTGACTGTCAATTGCATCAATAACTCCACCTGGACCTTGCTCCAAACCCTTGTTGCACACACAGACACACTGACATACAGACGAAATTCTTTATGCTGATAACACCCTATTTTGGGATAACCAACGTAAAATATTATTCGATAAGAATCCTACTTACTTACCTAATTAATCGTTAGTATATTACATTCAGGGCGTCTTGCGCAACGATGCTTAAACATATGTATAGCCTAAATATGATTTATAGAGCAGTCAACTTTAAATACTTTTGTAGCTAATTACGTTTAGGGATCGCTGTGCAAGTCGTGCTTAATACCTATCATATTTTTATTGTATTTGATCTCTGTTGTCATAATTTACATAAACTTGTGGAAATATAATAGGTTGAATTTGGCAGGTGTTAAAATACTGTTACCAACGAACAACAGAACCAAATAATACAACATTGGAATATCATCCTCTAGAAATATTGAGTCAGGATTAACTAGTGTTTCTAAGTGTTTTTTTTTCAATATAAAGTGAAACTTAGTGCTTATTAGATATACTGAATAATTAGTTGGCATTATGTGGTCGATTTTTTGATTCCTTGTGTAGAATTTAGATTTATTTATTAGGTCTACCAACAGTTGTTACATGATATAATGCTAGAGTTCTTATGACTATGTCTTATAGCTACGTACATGCACAATCAACTACAGGTGAACACAACATGCACTAAAACTATGTTGACAAGCGGATATAGCTGTATCACAAAAAATTTTACAAAATTAGAGAAAAATATATAATTTATCTTTTCGTCCAACATACCTCAGTGCCTTAAGACGAAAGTCTACAATCAGTGTGTGTTACCAGTGATGACATATGGAACCGAGACGTGGTCCTTCACTATTGGCCTTATGAATAAGCTCAGAGTCGCTCAACGAGCTATGGAGAGGGCTATGCTCGGGGTTTCTCTACGGGATCGAATCAGAAATGAGGAGATACGTAGGAGAACTCAAGTCACCGACATAGCCCGACAACTTAATCAGTTTATTCACTCTATTGCGTTGCAACCCGTTCATCTTGCAAAACACCACTCACCTGTGCACTGTACTGGACCGTAATGCGAACGATTTCTGTGCAGTAGCGAGTAGTTTAGCCACTAAATTACACGCTACTCTACTAAATTACTAAAGTAGTCCGAACTAGGCTTTAGCCTTAGCCAATTTAGCCATACAGTTTCACGTAAGCGACAACACAGCGGAGTGCTATAGTAACGTAAGCGCTTTTGTAACCCTGGTTTACTGTGACGCCTGAGTTAGTAGATTTTTAGAATCTACAATTCTTCGGTCGATTAACCACCGCTTCGATCTCCAGTTCGGAGATTAAAGCACTTATTACAAAAGCGGAAACCACCCTTTCACACAATCATCGGTTGGACAATCAGTTCGGGGGTTGGACGATAGTATAAAGCCAGCATCCAGACATTATGTACACACGGCTACACATCAAGCTAAACATTCCAGTATAAGCTGACCTCTCATTCTACGAAAAGGCTACACAATGCGAGCTCAGCTTATACTGGAAATTTATAGCTTGATGTGTAGCCGTGTGTACTATTATTATTACATTTCGATATCTTGGCCTCGTTGTCTACAGACTTCTTAATATCCGTTGAACGCAGGAAGCAGGTAATGTATAGTTTAAGTTGATCAGTTCTTGCAAGCAATGAATCATTTTAATAATAATTAATTTTGATCGTCATGCCATAATAATCGAAGTTCGTTTTATAGACTTCTATCATCGCACCGTTCGCATTATCAGGGAATCCATCTTCACACCACGCAGGCCATGTTTGTGAAGTTTCAAAGGAATTTCCTTCCGCGAATACTCAGGTTGTAGAACCGTCCCCCGCTAGGGATTTTCCTACAGACGACTGTATGGCAATACGAGACTTTCCTTCGAAAAGTTCATAACTTTGCAACGATCTGTAACGCGCGAGTGATAACTCACTGACCGGCCAGTAATTGGGCATTTGGATCGATGCTTATCGGTTTTCATTTGTTTTACAGTAAACATTTTTCAGCAAATAACTCAATCAACGAACATTCACTGAATATTTTCACAGACACTCAATTTTGTGGACGTTATTAATGATTCAATAGGTTCAAGGCGAAACAATATTGTTACTGCGAGGCCGGTATATTTGATTTGATTGAAAAAAGGGCAATACAAACAACATTGGCAATTAGCGTAATAATATTTGAGTGGGTAGCGATTAGATAGATGTTATTTAATTAAATCTGGGGAGTTCGATCGTAATGATGACCTTACATCAGTGTAGTAAAAAACTATTGGAATAAATTAATTATTATTGTAGCTTCCATATTCCGAATGGTTTGTATTTTTTTTTATACAACTTATTTGGCAAACCAGCATCCAGTCCACCAGATGTTAAGTGGCTACTGCAGACCATGGATATCCACAATTCAAAACAAGGTATTATATTGTCTTGATCTCTATGTTACGTTGTCATACTATAGGACTTAGCTGTTATGCCTATGTGCCAGTAATTACAGGAACATACCATTACCATCTAACCGGAACACAGCAGCACAAGTACTGCTATTTGGCGGCAGATAAAGGTAAGGCGGTGGTGCCCACTTCCTCGAGCTGGTTGACAAAAGCTCTACCACCAGTAAATATATCAGTTTAAGTTGTATATTTTAGTGTTGTTGTTACAGTAGGTATGTCTATCAATTCATTGTGGCTGCAAAGCCCTCCTGAATTTTCAATGAATTACTGCCTGATAGTGACAATACTAAAAATTGATTATTGGAGATGTTACATTTTTTTGAAGTAAAACTTCTTTACGCACGCTTGACTTGGGGAGTAAGCTAGTGAATGCGTTACGCAAAGTGCGAACGCAAGTTGAGAAGGAGATAAAAGTTAGTGAAGATAGAAAGAGAGAGAGTTACGTTTCGTATATTTTTAAACGTTAATGTGCGAGTGCGAGTTGCGTTTCTCCAGAATGAACATACGAGTAGACTGATCGACCTACAGACGTGTCGACCATTTTGTAATTTTATTTAATATTAGAATATTTTGAAAAAAAAGTTTTACTTCAGTCGTGTGTTAGAAACACACGACTGAAGTAAAACTTTTTTTTTTTTCACAAGCACACTCATTTTTTATGCTACTTGGAGATAGAACATGCTTATGGCCCACCTGATGTTAAGTGGTAACCATCGCCTATAACAGAGAATTGCCTCGTAGGTCACGCACCTTAGAATTGTGCCCGCCCTATGATGCACTGCCTGCGTCAACTTGAGGCATACAGGTGTAAAGCCTTCAAAGTGAAACGCCTCTCTGAAACTTTCTTAAGAAACTCTAAAATGTTTACAAGATTTGATTTAGCATATTAATTAAATATATGATTTATTTGCAGGTATTCTGTGTGCCAGACACCGAAGGTTCGGTCAGCGTGCTCGAGGCTGTGGTGCGCTCACCGCTCCATGCCGCACGTTTGTCGTTCTAAGCGAGCATCGCCTCTGGAAGGCACTCCTTGTGGACCTAACAAGGTAATGTTACTTCATCCGTCACTGGCTCTTTTCAAGTCATTGAAAAGACGTACGGTAACCGTCCAACAGGCCTGGTATGAGGGAAATTTGTAGCGGAGAGAGCGCGGGGAATGACTAAAATCAAAGAATTTCGAGGAATCTAGGCCGACTGCTTTTTGCACTGAATAAACCTAAATAATATTATCAATTACCATCCATTGCAGCTTAAATGCATAACAAACAAGGGAATACCGAAACGGGGAGACTGACAAAATGCGAACCGATCCGGTCTATGCTTAGAGTGAAAAATAGGAAAAAAAAAGTCTAATTATGTACTAAATTGGAAAAGATTTTTTTAGATCTTAAGAAATCATTACAATGTTTGTTTTGTTAATAATTACTTCTATAGTAATATTATAAAAAGGAAAGATTTGTATTTTTGTGTGTATGTTTGTAACCAATAAATTCAAAAACTACTTGTCCGATTTCAAAAATTCTTTCACCATTGGAAAGCTACATTCACCTTGAGTAACATAGGCTACTTTTTACCTAACTGCGCAAAGGAATGTAATGTTTTTATTGAAAAACCACGCGTGCGAAGCTGCGGATTGGTCAGCTAGTCTTTAATGATACCCTTCAAGAATCAAGAGAATCAGGAAATTTATAATGGCGTCACCGCTGGTTACTGATGGTTATTATCATCAACAGCGGATCTAAGGTAATATACCTTCGTTTCTCGTTTCACTCGTTTCTTTTTATTACCCTGAGTTATAATTGGGTTGAGGATCATTGCCTTACAATGGGCTTTGTAAGTGGGGCCTTGAACTTAAGGGCGCTGGGGAGACGATAAATCGCTTATTGAGAAACAATGTTTTGTTCAACAAATTGTGTCCTTTCAATCTGTAATTTATATATGTTATAGTTAAGGATACGTGCTAGAGCGCCTGTGTTGTGAAAACACGATCCCGTAAAATTTTCTCCATTGAAAAAAAATCCAAAGATGACTCCAAATTTATCTTAAAACCGTTCTTATGCGATGAATACTTCAATTTAGATCTTGAAACTTTATACAGTACTTCTACACAACATAAATAAGAGCATCTGTGTTTTAAATTTTCAAAATACCTTTTGATTTTACCATAAAATGAAAATACTCAAGTTTTGCACTAATGAAACCATCCGCTTCGGTCGCCCGGGCCGCGATTCAGTCTGGCCTCGGCTTTCAGACGGGGTACCCGTGACGCTTGTCGCTCCAAGCGATCACGTAATTCATAAGTAGAATTTAATATTAAGTTGGTATTTGTAAAACCGCAGTAATGAGAAATAAGCACAACAAGAAAATGAACCACGGCGAGATAGGATGCGCAGCGGCGCGCGGAGAAGCGGGGGTGAAATTCGAGCCAACTCTTAAGAGTTTACGTGGAGTGCACTATTTTGCACATAAATGCAGTAATATCTGTATTAAAGTGAAATTTAACAGACCAAAGCCCCAAAGCGAGTTAGCATAATTGCAATTAGTAACATAATTGTATGCCTCTCTAACAATGGCCATTAATTTCGCCTTCCCATCCGCAATGCAGTTACATGTGGGCACAAATTGTAAACCTTTACACGTATGCATATTGATGAGGTCTTCATTTATGTTGCAAATTGTCTATACCCGACACCGCAAAGGTAGTGGTATCGTTTGACACACGACGCTATCACCATGTAACAGAATCGATCGTTGCAGTTGCATAAAGGGTGATTGATGCCTAGCCGTAGCGGATCCGGCCCGAGTGAAGGCAATCTATCTTCTAGATATTTAATCAGCCCAGTATTTAATCAGCCCATATTTACTCACTGCTGGATATAGGTAAGTCTCCTCGTTAATACGCAACTCTCTCCATAATTTATATCTTAATCAACAAATAACCACCCATACAACGACCTCCGTGGTACAGTGGGCGTATAACCGGCTGAAACGCAGGAGGTAGAAGGTTCGATTCCCGCCGCTGAACAAATATTTGCATGATCTACAAATATTTGTACCGGGTCTAGGTGTTTTTTTTATATTATAAGTATGTATTTACAAAAAATAAGTACATATTTATGTAATTTATCAGTTATCTGGTTCCGATAGTACAAGCTCTGCTTAGTTTGGGGCTAGATAGCACTGTGTGAAATGTCTACCAATATTTATTTATTAATTTATTACCTGGTCGGCATACCGCCTTGCCGTGCCAAATGATATGCTTCAACTTTTCTTTTTAGCACAAGTAAGGAGTGAAACTTTCAGCGTATGTTTTTCCGAACCAGTATAATCTTGGAGTCTTCAAGTCCAGAGTGAATAAGTTCTTTCTAGGCAAGCGTGCTTCTTCGATCACACCATCACTTACCATCAGGTGGCGTAGTGATCAAGCGCTTATCTATCTATAATATTAAAACGAATGGTCGAAACTGCCTTTCATATTTTAGATTATTAAGAATGTATTGGTCTCCTTATTTCTATACCGCAGTTGGTTTCCAAAAACCTTAGTATTGGTGTTTATATAAAAATTTGCGGTCTCAAGTCGGTATGGTCCCTTGCCTGTCTCGGTGCAATATAAAGAATCACTTTATATTCACGTGGATTGGTCGCATACCTTACTAGGGATTCCAGCGATGTGTCCGACCGACACACGTGTGCGCGCATAATTTCGATAAAATGCTTTGTGAATACGTTTTTCGACATGCAAATGTCGCTTCGAGGCTCGGCAGATCAATACGGCCCGTAATAAAATCGCACAAAAGGTACGCTTGAAGGGACCCAGCAATCCGAGCCAATTGGAATTCAACGACATATGTAACCAATTTCAAGCTAAATGCATTCCAATGAGTTTCGATCATGGACTCATACCTAGTAAATTTGCTGCTTCGATCTCAATGTCTGCGAGTCGCTGGAATTAATTAGCTTTCAGCTTTCTGTCACAGTAGCGAGGCGACGACGTGTGTTTCTTGGAGTTGACCCAATTTCACGCGTGTAATTAGAACGAGTTGAACCATTATCCTAATGTTCTTTGTTGATGAAATTCCGGGAAATGGTACTTACTAATTAGTAACGCCAATGCCATTTATTGTTCCTTAGGCAGTAAAAACATGAAGGGCTTAGCGAAGTATTTCAGTTAATTAATTTGTTAAAGTGAAATTTTATCAAGTACCTAATCTACTTTCTGTATTGCAGTTCGATAGACTTCGAACAAAAGGGCTTCGGAAAGAAACCGCTGCACCTAGTTTGGTTAGCGTTAAGAGTTTTCCGATAATATTCTATTAATGCCTCGAGGAAGATGGGGAAATAGCTTGAAAGGCTTATAGAGTCTGTCTTTTCACTGATTCCATTCATTTCAAACCTATCATTTCATTCCTTGACTGTTTGTGTTCAATGCATTATTCTGTCTAAAATGGTTCGCATTGTTTCAGTGGTGTGTTAAGCGCGTCTGTGAGCCGATGCTCGGGTACAATATCAGTCGGAAGAGGGTGAACCTCCAGGATGTGGACGAGAAGGCGCATTGGAGCGAGTGGAGCCGGTGGAGTGACTGCAGCGCGGAATGTGGTTACGGACTGCGCTCGCGCGTAAGGAAATGTCGGTACAATGGGTACGTACATATTCTAATACATATTACGCTAATACATAAGGTAAGCTAATACATATTTCTAAACTAGTGGTTTGCCCCGAACTGAGATCTCGCGAGCCTCCGATTAAAACCAAAAAATATTATTTGTAATATTTGACTATCAAAATAGTGTCACGAAATAAATTACCAAATAACTTGACCTACTGTTTCATTAAAATTACAGGTAACGGGAGTTTATGGTTGTGGTTCCTTTTTTTTGGGGTACAAATTGCAGTTATTCTACATTTCAAACTTTCGCCTACATTTGTCTTACATATGCTACACGCATACTAAATTACAGCACTGTGGGGTCACTGGTGTACCCTGTGAATATTGTCAAAGTTTAGTTTTTATTATGGCTCTAAAACTATTAAGTAACACTCAAAAACTATTAAGAATTTACAAAAAATACAAACGCAGTCTAAATGTACTAATGAATACCTTTCATTTGACGTCCCATTAGACCGGCTAGCCTCATTTTATTTTTTTTACCCTTCTTGAACCCCAATATCTCAACAACCCCCCAACATTTTTAGCTCATTTAGTCACACTAAAATTTTGCCGTCATTATCTACCTATGTATTCAATTTCACGATGATCGGATAAACGCTTCGAAAGCTATCCTCGGACAAACATACATACAATCAATCGGCAAATCGGCGGATTTGCCCAAGTTGATTTAGAGATCACGCTTCGCTCGACCAAAAATATATTTTCCAAATATCAAAATCAAAGAACACCTGTCCAAAAATATTTGAGACCATCTAACACCAAAACCCGTATTGAAGTCGGCTCATCAGTTAAGGAGCTAAAATGACACAGCCAGAACATATACAACACACTAATGCGATGAGTCCATACTAAGACTACGTTTGGGTGGGTGGGGGGTGGGTTAAACAACTTTATCATTACAGCTAGGACGTTCACAACTGAACATAGGCCTCCTCCATCGATTTCCAGAGCGACCGATCTTGTGTTGCCTGCGCCAACGGCTCCCAGCAGCCAGGGGGGGGGGGGGGGGCAATCCTACGCTGCGGCATCCTTGCGTGTTCGCATTTGAGAACATGACTTACAGTATTACGGTTTAAGTAAAACGCCTTGCCAAAGTTCATCTATCATCGAAAATACGAACTCCCGGTAGTGTTATTTATCTAGAGCTGTTATAAAACTGTATATATTTGTTCCTTATTGATCGAGCGAAGCGAGATCTCTATATCAACTGGGGCAAATCGGCGTTGTATGTATGATGAGATATTGGGATTGAAGATGGGTAAAACAAAACAAAATGAGACTATTTTAACAAAATTGACAGAATTCACAGGGTACACCAGTGACCCCACAGTGCTGTAATTTCGTATTATAGGGAAAAGTCTGAAATCCAGAATAACTGCAATTTCTACCCCAAATAAAGTTAACCAAATACATGAACTCCCGTTACCTGTAATTTGAATGAGACTGTAGGTCAAGTTTTTAGTTGCTCATTTCGTGGCACTATTTTAATATTCAAAGATTAAAGCCGGTCTGCACAATGATCCCTAAACTTATTTAGCGTCTAAACATGTTTAAATTTTTCGTATTTGTATGATTTGACAATTCCTTAAATCATATTTAGCCACTAAATATGTATAGGCATCGTTTTGGGAGACTCGGGAGATGTCAGTTCGGGGCGAACCACTAGTGTTTATTAATAAATCTATCTTGGTAGTGTCTAACTATGTATATCTTCATTTATGTTAATGTTGTGTCTTTTAGCTTACTTTGTTGTAAAAGTATTAAGTACGCTATGTGCTGCGGTCGAATTGAACTTACTGACGAACCGGAACGCATTTCCCTTCAAATATTTTTCAGATATTTTTTATTAGGTTTTTAAAAACTAAATAAAATGAAAATAATTTATACTAAATACTTTTACGAAACGGAACGGAGATTTGACGAACCGATTTCCGGTTTCGTTCCGGTTCATGTCGAGCACTAGCTATGTGGTGAATATTTTTAATGTCTAAAATGTGGTGTTTTTGCAGAGCGATATCAGAACGGGAATGTGACGGCGCAGGATCTCAAGTGTCTGTGTGCTGGGCAGGCCACGCATGCGCAGTGAGCCGGGACATACGAGCAGACCTGTGCTTCCGACAGCAGACCAGCTTCATACCACATATGCATCACGATGGTAACTACCACTTACCTAGTTAATATACCACCCATTCGCACACACCGTTTTGGCTCTACGTTCTTGATGCGTACAGCTAAGTTATGGAACACTTTACCGTCGTCTGCTTTTCCTAAAGAATACAATCTGGGCCTCTTTAAGGTAAGAGTAAATAGGTTTCTTCTAGATCTTCGTACTTCATCTTAGACAACATCATCACTTACTGTCAGGT
Source organism: Philereme vetulata (assembly GCA_918857605.2). NCBI lineage: Eukaryota > Metazoa > Arthropoda > Insecta > Lepidoptera > Geometridae > Philereme > Philereme vetulata. Next base: position 1,323,843 of record OU975423.1, on the reverse strand, counting down.
GAGATTGTGGTCAATCGAAGATTTATCCAGTTAAAAAAACCCAGTCTTAGGTTTCAAATGATGACGGTGATGACGACGCGCGTTCCACTATTTTAGGTAAGTTGCGGTATAAGGGTCAGAGACTGGGGGTAGCCACAAAATAGTCCCCTCAAACAGCGCTGCAAACCTATGTGGCACAGTTGGCATAGCCCCTCTTGTTGGTGATGCCAAAAAACAAAAAACGAGTGTGTTTTAGACCACACGACTGATGTAAAATTTCTTTTTCAAAATATTAATCTAAAAAATTGTTCAATTACAAAATTGTCCACATGTCCGTTGGTCGATCAGTCTATGTTCATTCTGGACAGACGCAACTCACACTCGTACATTAACGTTTAAAAATATACCTTCTCTCTTTCTATCTTCACTAACTTACACTTCCTCTCAACTTCCGTTCGCACTTTTCGTAACGCATTCGCCAGCTTACTTCCCAAGTCAAGCGTCAAGAAATTTTACGTCAAAAATAATGACATAATCTTCGCAGAATCAAAACACTGTGAGATCTGGTGCATGGACTACAAGGGAGGCGTCGCGTCTAACTTCGGAGCCCTACCTGAAGGCACTCCTTGCAGCTACGAGAAGCCGTACGATGTCTGCTTCCAGGTAATGCAAATTTTCCGCAAATTACTCGCTTTTTCTTTCAGATGAATAAATTAATATATATAAACTTACACACATGCACACACCCCCAAATATACCCTCGCGCATACACGCACGTACACACATATACACACACGAACGCACACACATACACACAATTACAGGCACATACTCATTAATATATACATACACGTACATGAATGAGAAATGAGGAGATACGTAGGAGAACTCAAGTCACCGACATAGCCCGACGGATTAGCACGTTGAAGTGGCAATGGGCAGGCCATATAGCGCGCAGAACAGATGGCCGATGGGGCCGAAAGGTTCTCGAGTGGAGGCCACGGACCGGCAAGCGCAGCGTAGGACGTCCACCCACAAGATGGGCAGACGACTTGGTAAGAACCGCATGTCGGCGTTGGATGCAGGTCGCTTCCAACCGCAGTTCCTGGAGATCAATGAGGGAGGCCTTTGTCCAGCAGTGGACGTCCTACGGCTGATATGATGATGATGATACGTACATATTGAATGTGTAACTAATGCACCTTGATTGGGAGCTACTGTAATATTTCCCGGAGGAGGACGTTGATGTCTGCGACACAGTTTAATACTTCTGCAGATATCATATATAGATAATGGCAACAGGTACACGCTTGAAATATTCACATATAATTTAGTTATATGTATATTCACTTTAAAAATAAATAATTAAATTTAAAAAAAAACTAATATTTAAGGGAAGCTCCCATACAACAAACGTGATTTTTTGCCGTTATTATAGATAATGGGTACGGAACCCTTCATACGCGAGTCCGACTCGCACTTGGCTGGTTTTTTATTTATGAACAACTAGTGTTATACCGCGACTTCATCCGCCATTTTCTGGATCTCGACAACAGCATCACCTTCCGGGTCCAACTGTAAATTTAAACCATCCATGAACCCACCTAAATACGCACAAAAAATTCATCAATATCAGTCGAGCCATTCTCGAGTTTTTGTGAGACTAGCGAACGGCATTTGATTTTATATATATTGTAAATATACTTCTATTTTTCAAAATATTTAATTTTGAAAATGTAGTTAACGGTTCGATTTAAGTCATTCATTACGTTATTTGTCGGTGCCACATTAACATAGGTCGTCTACCTTGTATAGAGGGTGTTTGGTAAAATACTGACGATATTCAAGTGACGTTTTCTCAAAACGTAAAAAAGATTTCACGAAAAAAAAAGTTTAGGTGATTAATTCGATATAAAACTTACTGCCTACTCTTGATCAACATCCAAAATTAAAGGCCTAATCCACAGCGTAGATTTGCTACTAGTATCTACCTACTACCGTAGATCTAGGCAGGCATGTATTTTTGATATCTCTTTCGGAAATGGCTGCGGGTTTTGAATTAGAATGGGACAGAGATATCTCGAGACGTCACCAATACAGTATCTGTGGTTAGATGGCAAGCATTATGCAATAGCACAACATAAGTTTAATATAGTGTTAGTTTTGACATACCAAAATAAGTTTCCCATTTCTATGATAAACATTTTAAATATTTATTTATTATGCTCATTAAAATAACCCCTTTCATTTTTGTGCGTATATTATCAAACACCCTATATAGACGCTTCAAAAAAGCCGCCATATTTTATCATATTAAAGACTTTATTAGCATTCCAGAGGGTGCTCCTTAAAAATGTCTCACTTCAATATCTTTTGTGATTTATCTTTCGTGTGTTGCTTTATACAGAGCTTTTCTCACTTTTATTAATAGAATGTTCGCGCTTATACAGGATGCTTTAGAAAAGAGTGATTCAGGCAAATGGAAAACTGTTTTATAAAAAAGTCATACAAGAATGCCTAACTTTGACCCGGCGATATACTTACCTGAAGTGGGATGCCTCGTAACAATTTAGTTTTATTTTTGTTTTAAATTTTTATGTATATAAAAATTTACCTGCGAACGCAGGTTTGATGACTTCCAGCCTCCCAAACAAGCCGGGTTCCGTAAAGGCTACAGTACCATAGACCACATACATACGCTGCGGCAAGTCATACAGAAGACCGAAGAGTATAACTTGCCGCTATGTCTAGCGTTTGTGGACTATGAGAAAGCCTTCGATTCGATCGAAACATGGGCAGTGCTTGAGTCTCTCCAACGATGCCGTATTGACTATCGGTACATCGAAGTGTTGAAGTGTTTGTATAAAAACGCCACTATGTCAGTCCGAGTACACGAACAGAGCTCGAAGGCGATTCCCTTAAAAAGAGGCGTAAGACAGGGAGATGTCATCTCTCCGAAACTGTTTACGACCGCATTGGAAGATGCCTTCAAGCTTCTGGAATGGAAAGGACTGGACATCAATATTAACGGCGAATACATCACTCACCTTCGGTTTGCCGACGATATTGTGGTCATGGCAAAGTCGATGGAAGAGCTCAGCACGATGCTCGAAGGCCTCAATCGAGTCTCCCAACGGGTAGGACTTAAAATGAACATGGACAAGACGAAAATCATGTCGAATGTCCATGTCGTCCCTGCCCCAGTTATGGTTGAGAACTCGGCTCTTGAAGTTGTCGACGCGTATGTATACCTAGGACAAACAGTCCAATTAGGTAGGTCCAACTTCGAGAAAGAGGTCAATCGTCGAATCCAACTCGGATGGGCAGCGTTTGGGAAACTTCGCAACGTCTTTTCGTCCAACATATCTCAGTGCCTTAAGACGAAAGTCTACAATCAGTGTGTGTTACCAGTGATGACATATGGAACCGAGACGTGGTCCTTCACTATTGGCCTTATGAATAAGCTCAGAGTCGCTCAACGAGCTATGGAGAGGGATATGCTCGGGGTTTCTCTACGGGATCGAATCAGAAATGAGGAGCTACGTAGGAGAACTCAAGTCACCGACATAGCCCGACGAATTAGCACGTTGAAGTGGCAATGGGCAGGCCATATAGCGCGCAGAACAGATGGCCGATGGGTCCGAAAGGTTCTCGAGTGGAGGCCACGGACCGGCAAGCGCAGCGTAGGGCGTCCACCCACAAGATGGGCAGACAACTTGGTAAGAACCGCAGGTCGGCGTTGGATGCAGGCCGCTTCCAACCGCAGTTCCTGGAGATCAATGAGGGAGGCCTTTGTCCAGCAGTGGACGTCCTACGGCTGATATCATGATGATGCTGATGATATATATACTAGTTGACCCGCCGAACTTCGTACCGCCTTGACATGCATATGACGCGGGCTGCTAATATATTACTCGTGCGCGATAACTTGGGACCTGCTAGGAATGCGACTCCCCGACCGCTTCCCCTGCACTTCCCCGATGGTGCCCGTATTGTACCGTTCGCATCACTATTTTTTACTAGGGTTTTTAGTCTCGTACTGGCCTACGTACGTCACGTAACGATGCGCTCTGGAATTCTTTTAGTTTTCGTTTGTGTTATTGTTTTGTTGTCTGTAAAAAAGAAGTTAACCATGTGGACAGGCTTCGACAAAAGTATTGGGACGATGACCTCTTACAAGAGACGAATGAATCGCAATTAATTGTAAATTTATCGGGTACCTCTTCGTCAAGGGATTATAGTGAGACTGAGGACTAAGAACAACCTCTAGAAGGCGTAAATCCACTAAGTAGTGACGAAGATGAGATAATGTAAATAATAGATAAAATAAATGTATAAATTTAAACATTGTATTTTTATTTTATTCAAATAGTGTAAAAAGATAAGATAAAAAGCAGCGTCCTCCCTGAGTAACATAATAAATTAGGTTAAAAAAAACAATGACGAAGCCGCGGGCTGCTGCTTGTTATGTTCGCTTTTTTGCGGGCGGTACAAACACGCCAATATGACGTCACCGCGCTCAGGTCCCAACTTATCGCGCACGGGTAATACATCGCCCCGGTTAAATTGTCAATCATTAGCTGCATCCATGTATGAGAAAATGAATTCTCTTCATAATTTCTTTTTGCGTGATTTTTTCCGATATTTTAATAGTTATTCTACTATTCGGGACGGAGACCAATTCAATAAATAAAAAAATCATCAAAATCGGTCCCGTTGTTCTTGAGTTATAAATGTTGTAATTAACCCGACTTTGTTTTATTGATCGAGCAAAGCGAGATCTCTAAATCAACTTGGGCAAATCGGCGTTGTATGTATGTATGTACGTTTGTTTGTCCGAAGATAACTTTCGAAGCATTTATCCGATCATCGTGAAATTTGATACATAGGTAGGTAGTTATGCCACAATTTTGGTGTAACTAAATGAGCTAAAAATGTAGGGGGGTTGTTGAGGTATTGGGGTTCAAGAGGGGTAAAAAAAATTAAATTAGACTATTAGGTCAAGTGTGAAAATGAATGGTCAACGTCAAATGAAATGTTTTCATTAGTACATTTTAGACTTCGTTTTTATTTTAAGTAAAGTCCTAATAGTTTTTGAGTTATAAGTCATAATAAAAACTAAACTTTTAAAAAATTCACAGGGTACACCAGTGACCCCAACAGTGCTGTAATTTGGTATGCGTGTAGCTTAAGTGACACAAATTCAGACAAAAGTCTGGAAACCAGAATAACTGCAATTTGTACCCTAAATTAGTTGAACCACTATACATGAACTTCCGATACCTGTAATTTGAATGAAACTGTAGTTCAAGTTATTTTGATGGTCAAAGATTACAAATAATATAGGGGGTTTGATAATATACGCACAAAAATTAAAGGGGTTATTTTGATGAGCATGATAAATAAATTTGTGAAATGTATACACAAACACTTTATTAAATGTATGTTGTGCTATTGCATAATGCTTGCCATCTAACAACAGATACAGTATTGGTGACGTCTCAAGATATCTCTTGTTGTCCCTTTCTAACCCTACACCCGCAGCCATTTCCGAAAGTGATATCGAATCGGCCTTTCTTTTTGGGATGTTGATTGCAAGAGTAGGCAGTAAGTTTTATATCGAATTAATATTAAACGTACTTATTTTATTACTTATATTAAACTTAGTCGATTTTCTTTAAAATTTGTTAATATAACTAGTTGTTTTTCTTCAAGAAGTCTTTTTTTTATGTTTTAAGAAACCGTCACTTGAATATCGTCGGTATATTACCAAACATACTGTATTTTTTTGTTTTAATCGGAGACTCGCGAGATCTCAGTTCGGGGCGAACCACTAGTAAGTATATATAGATTGTTGACCGTGGTTCTAAGATCGTGTTGTTTATTTATTAACAAATTATTGTTTCGTATCTGCCGCTTGGTAGTTTTCTTACTATATTCTTCAATTGCCCTTACTTAGAAGTTAAATATTTTTTTTGTAAACATTTTAAACGTTATAACACGCCTTTCAGTCTGCTGTTTGGTGAACTTAGTGTCTACCTCAGTGCTTTTAGTAGGGCTCATTCGCAATTCAAATTAAATTTTAATTCGCATTCTCACTTTTGCACTTTATTTTCGATTTATAGGATATATTTTGCAAGCTTGTGCCAAAAAATGCAAAATAATGCGCCCTGTGTAGACGGGCTTAAATGTACTTACAACATATTTTATTTCGTGTTCTAGACCTGAGACAGGATATTTACTAAGTGGTGTTTCAGTAAAAAACCGGCCAAGTGCGAGTCGGACTCGCGCACGAAGGGTTCCGTACCATTATCTATAAAAACGGTAAAACAATCATGTCTGTTGTATGGGAAAAATAACTAAATATTTATTTTATTCAATAGAATAATTTTATTTAGGTACCTTATTTGAGGTTGGTGCCGATTAAGCTAGTACTCTAAATTGTATGAACGCCCATAAAACTCAGAGGACTATTTTAATTGGCGTCAACTATGTATTGTATTTATTCATCCATAGACATATTCACATGTACTTAGACTAGTCATTTATAACAGAAATATAAATTATCAAAATTAACAAATGTATGTATGTAAATGTATGTATGTATGTATGGGGACACCTTTTAATTTTCAACTTTATTTATATATTGGAATTTTTCCTTTTTTTTGTTGCAAGAATTTGCTTTTTGGCAAATTTCGTAATTCTAGGTCAACGGGAACTACCATATAGGGTTTCAACCTAAAAACTATAGGGTACCTTCTTCCGGTTTACCTAGAATTGTCAATTTTGGTTATAAGCAAAGTCATAAGTTTCTGTAAGTTCATACAGCACAAGTAAAGGGAAAATTCGGAAAAATAAAAAAGTTGAAAATTCAGGCAAATTTTGGTACTTACAAGTTTCCGCGAAAATCTAAATTTGCCCATATCTTTTTATCGTGTTGACTCAGGACCTTGATTTTTATACCTAGACCTCAGTAAGTATCTAGTATACATTTCAACTTGCTAGGTCCACCCGTTCTTGAGAAAATCTATGGACACACACACGGACAAACAGACGGACAAGAGAGTGATCTTATAAGAGTTCCTTTTTTACCTTTTCAGGTACTAAACCCTAAAAACGTAGAACGAACATTATTCTTGTAAGGGAGATCAATAGCCCTTTCAAGTTAACGTATTCCGAAGCACCCTGTATAACTATAGGTTCCTTACGTAACATTCTCTTTGTCATTTTATTTTATGGCTTCATCTAGGCCCTTTTCTCACATCATATTACATAGCGAAAGACCAATTCTCCTTTTAACTATAAAGAGAATTACTTCGCCAGTGTCAATAGTAGCGTCATAACATTAATCTATACTAATATTATAAAGAGGAAAAATTTCTTTGTTTGTTTGTTTGTATTGAATAGGTTCCGAAACTACTGGACCGATTTAAAAAATCTTTCAATGTTGGGAAGCTACACTATCCCCGGGTGACATGGGCTACTTTTTACCCAACTGCGCAGTAGGAGGGTAATACTTTTATTGAAAAACTACGCGTGCGAAGCTGCGGATTGGTCAGCCAGTATTTTATATAGGTATTATTGCTGTTTTTGTCTATACAGTTTGTGTAAGAATCCATAGTAATATTACAAATTCAAAAGTAGCTCTGTCTGTCTGTTTGTTACAATTTCAGAACTAAACTGGTCTGGCTGGACAGATTTCGATAAGATCTGGCTCGTAAGATCAATAGCTGTTTAATCTAAAATTCTAATTTAATGTATTTTATTTATTTATTAAGGATTTCCAAAGAAGAATACACAGACTTACATTTAGATAAATAACAATAGAAGCGCTCCCTGCGCTCACTCTGTGAAGGCAACCACACATAACGCAGCTATACATAACTCATTTCATTAAAATAGTGAAAAAAACTTAACAATAATAATAGACATTTATAACTTCAAGACAGTCACAGAAATTACTAAGAGATAGAACATATTTTTAAAACTTTTTTAAATAACAGCATTTTTAATTAACACCATAAGTACATAATTTTGCAATATAAGAGCACTTACTATATTTTAATTAGTTTTTCAAGAAAATGACCGCTATGATAACAGTATAAACATGCAACTAAAACTTTACTTTGGAATTGATGGTTTAAGCTTAGAATTTTAGTTTAAACTGCTATTGACCTTACGGGATACATAAAATAATAATTGATCTCTGAGTGTTATCAGTATCACCGTCTCGGCGAAAACTCTCTACATCAATACCCTCCAGCGCAGTAGGGTAAAAAGTTGCCCATGTCTCAATTCCGGTCACAATATATCTCTGCCCTCGTAATAGCACTTGCAGTACTTGCAAAATGGCGGTTTCTAGAAAAACGCATTAACAACATTTTTAGATATCTCCACAACATAGCTATGTTATATAACTTTAAAATGTATCTAAAAAACTAGAAAAAAATCAAGCTTCATATTGGCATATATTTTTCTTCACTTTACAGTCCCATTTTAATATAATGCGGCTTACTGCGTTTCTATTCTACCATCTAGGCTTGTGAGCATTGCATGGCCCCTAAGGTCAAATGCAGCATTCGTGTTTATTACTGCAAGATCAGCTAGTACGTGTTGGATACTGTGTTATTAGTTATCAATGATTTTCTATTTTCATGCTTGGTGCTAGTTAAAAGTGAGGAAGCTAGTATTTTCTATTGAATATTTAGTTCTAAAGAGACGAAATAAAACAGTTATTATTAGAAAAAAATGTTAATATATTTCTAGGAATAAACAATAACATCGACTTTGGAATAATATTAATAAGTACGTAGTTAAAACTGTATTAAAAAATTACTTTTATACGAATATATATTATCTTATTACTATTAGTTAATATTTTATACCAAAATACCTGCAAGTAAATGTAGCCAACTTTAAAAGTAACTTACATATAATTTAAAAACTATGTAGCAGTCTGTCTACAAGAATTCTTAATAATAATTATAAATCAGTCTTAACTTCATATTTTTCAAACAAAGTTTGCTAATATATTTCTAGGATTAAACAATGACATTGACTTTGGAATAATATTTATAAGTAGGTCTACTTCTTTATCAACAACCAGTGACTTGACATAAAGTCTTTGAGCTTCGTAACTGAGTCCCCAATATAATACATACATATATACTTTGGCATTCAGATTCCGTAAAAGATGACGAACATTTATTTATGTAAGTTAGATTACATCCAGGCTTCTCGCTCATTTTCTCAAATTTTAACTATTTTTTATTTTTGACTCCTATTTCTACCGCGTCTCCAAATTTACGTCTGAGCCTTGGTTTTCCGGTTTTTGTTGTCCCCTTATGAGCATCACATGTATTTTCTGTCATTTCATTTGTTTCATGACCAACATTGTTTTTTTATAGTTCTCGATTTGTTACATTGCCCATATTATCAGTGGTTTCTTAATTTTCATTCCTGATATTATATTTGTTAGTATTTACATTATTTGTCTTATTCGTGTTTCTTTTATTACATTTTTCATTAAGTCCGTGTTTTCTTCATTTACATCGTTTGTTTTATTTATCTTCATTTGTTTGAGGATGTTCCGCTGAAACTATGTCACGAATAATTTCTTCTAAGTCTATTGATACATCTGTGAATGTAGCGTTCATCACTGAACTTGGTAATGTCTCATGACACAACAAACTGATGGAATATTCATTTTTGGTATAATCAAATACTTTATTAAGCCGTTTCTCTAAGTCTGTGTGGGTCAAATTCAATGTCGAGGCATATTCAACATCCGGAGTAAGTTATTGTAACTAAAAGAATATGCCCATAGGCTACCAAAATCATGGATATCAAAGGGTTTATTTCAGTTTATCTTTTTTTTTGGATTACTTTAAAAAATTGGAGAACGCAAAGTTTCTATAGTTTGGTTTGGTTCTGCAAGCACCATTTAAACAAGGTTTCTACCTCGCATATTATGTGACGACATTTTAGAGGGTATGATCTGAAAAACTAAAAATACAGTAAGTTAAATCACGTGTAAACCTCCGCATTTTACCTACAGTTACTCACAAACACCTCACACACACACGATCACCACGCAGCCACGCAACAAAAATTAATTAGGCTACTCGCGAAACATACATACATATTTATCTCCTTATAAGGGAGAATAAAATCCAGCCGAAATAGGCAAACTTAATCAAAAAAAAAAAATAGCCACTAGTTTTTGCCCGTGGATACCCCCGCGAGGTAGAGAAAAAGTAACCTGTGTTCTTCCCTAGAACGCGATACATCTTCTTATCATCAAGATCCGTTAAGCCGTGAAAACGTAACAAACAAACAAAAAGACATATTATTAGTATGGATGACGCTTACAAGATAAAGATTGCTGATGCTACAGCCGGTTACAATGAAACATAAATACATAGTTTGGTACATACATACGCACTATAACATTTCATTGGGGGCAATAGGTACCTCCTTACAGTAAAATGATTCCGAAACGGTGAAGAACACAGTTGAGGTATTTTTACTCAGATTTACCTTCTATTTAACCTAAAACCTAACTCACTGTTTTACATACTCGTACATAACCTAAAATATAGTTAAAATATCATTTCACACAGCAAAAGCCTTGATACTAAGATAGGTTTTACAAGACTAAACTAAAATAAGTATGAATAAAACTTACCGAAACACTTTCAATGAACAAACAAAATTCACCGCAAAGCGGAAAGTCACATGTGTTTCGTCCGCGAATGACGTCAACGTACTGATTTGCTATAACGAAATGCAGCACTGTTTCTTGCGGCTTGGGCACAGGCGTCTTTTTTCTACACTTGCTACACTCAGACGTAGCACTGTAGAATACTGCGTTTGGCTCTATTTAATACCAGTTGCTAAATGATTTTACAGTAATAGTAGCAAGTGCTGCATAATCTTCTAGCGCATGTTAAATACTCTAGATCTGGTTTGCAAATGTAATATTTTCAAGCAAATACTGCGATTCTTGTTATATAAAAAACATACTTTTAAAAACAATTGTAGAGAAAATCATTTTTTTTCTGTGTAGAATAGCCCCTTGGGATACCATTTCTGCAAAAAAGTGAAAACCCCCAAAAATGTCGATTACTGCAAGTGCAATTAGTACGAGGGCAGATCTGTATACCCAATTTTATCGAAATCGATCCATTTGAATCTGCCGTTAAGCCATGAAAACACCCTTAAAACCGAAGGATTTTTCGGACCTTAAAAATTTCACATTTTGTACAGGGAACCTGTGTTAAGGGGCAATGCAACTCAACTGATCCTACGTGCAACTGGTGTCCTGATGGCTACTGCAACAATAATACTCATATCTACACAAGACAACTTACCAAAGGTATGTAGAATTCTCTAATATTTGACACACACAGGACACACCATTCAGAACAGAACAAACATACCTTCCTACATAAAGATCTATATCTATATAGATCCTACATAAATGATTATGAGATATCATCATCATCATCAGTCGGCATACGTCCACTGCTGAACATAGGCCTCCCCCTTAGATCGCCACAACGAGCGGTTGGTAGCCGTTTGCGCCCAACGGCTCCCCGCGATATATTTCATACTTATAGGTAAGTACCTAGATGATATAGTCTTTCGTGGTGTGTGCGCCAAACAGGCCCCGTCTCAGCGTATTGCTGCCAACCATCCGAGGACGAAAACGGCGCTGGATTCCAAACGTGTTCAGTTCTCCAGTTCGATTCACTGTGAACTATTGAGATTTCTTGTCTCGTTTGTTCAGTTGACTAAACTAATGAGATAGTCGCCAAACAGCCAGCTTAAGATTTTAATGGAAAAGCTTTTTTCGTTTTAACTATACTTTTGCATAAGACTCTCTCCTTTTTCTTTTTTAAATGAATGAGAGAAAAAGACACTCAATACCTATACATACCAACCATATTTAACCATATTGACTTGACTATTAGTATAGATACGTACGTACAGTGAAACCTTTAAGGCTAAGTTGGACCTAGATAAGTGAGAAATCTATATTATTGAGAATTGCAATGAGGTCCCGGCACTTTTCCATCGAATTTCCACTTTTAATGGAACTTTTAGAACCTAGTAAAATGAGATTTCATTCTAGGATTTTTTCGATGTTTACCTCTACCTAGTCAGGTCATAAATTCTGTCACATGTTTAATATAAAATAATTGAAATAAGTTTATTCATTATGTAACCATTTATACACCAAAATGAACTTAACAAAACATAGATTCTTATAACACTAAAGTTTATTCAAAATGAACTCCGTGATTTTGAATACAGGCCTTCAATCTGCGCGGCTAGTCGCCTATCGCAGCACGAACGAGGTCCATGGCAATATCGGCGGCTGTCTTAATCAAGGATGTCTTGAGTGACTCCAAATTGGGATGAGGCTTTGAGCACGCCTTTTCCTCCAAGTGTTGCTATATCTTGTAATCTAACGGATTCAAATCTGGACTGGAAGAGGGGCCAGTCTTCGTGCCGGATGAAGTCGATTTCACGCACCGCCAGCCAGTCTTGTGTGCTCTTCGCTCTATGAGCTGGCGCCGAATCTTGTTGGAATACCCAGTGCCTGTTATTGAACATGGTATGAGAAACAGGTTCCATAAGGTTCGTCAGGACTGTATTTTGATACACAACTGCATTCGTTTTTACACCTTTCTCACAAAAATGTACCTCTGTTAAGCCCTAATAAGAAACTCCCAACCATACCATGAGCGAGGATGGAAAAGGACATCGTTGGACACGCGGAATACGGTTGTTCGCTTCTTCACTACTGTGTGCGTACACCTTATCATTTTGTTTGTTGTAGCTCTCTTCTACGGTAAAAATTTTTACATCCGAAAAAAGAACTTCCCGATATTTTTTTCCCGCGTACCGCTTCAACAAAGCGCGGCATCTCTTCAGTCTCAGGTCCATTAGACGAGCATTCAAACGATCGATGTCCTGTTTTTCTTCGATATGCCCGAAGCCCTAAGTCTTCATTTAACACCCTTTTCACCGTGGTTCTGCTTAACCCCATCTGAAGGGCCAACAGTTTCTGCTTACGTTTGGGATTTCTTTGAATTCGCGCCTTCACAGCTTTTATCACTGCTGGAGTCCTTATAGACCGAGGGCGACCACTTCTTGACCTGTCATCTACACTAGAGTCTTCATTGTATCGTTTGATGGTGCGATAAACGAATCTTTTGGTTATATTCAAATTTTTCAGTATGTCAAAAATTTGAAATGGCGCGTAACCGCAACGATGCAACGCAATAACTGCAACACGGTCTTCTTTAAGCGTCCACTCCATATTTAAAAATGAGTAAAATTCTAAAAAGTATACATTTTTATTTTCATGAACAATTCGAAATTCGAATTCTATAAACTTTTTTGTGGCCAGCATTCTAAAAGAAAAGTTTTTACTGTGTGACAATACTTATGACCTAACTAGGTATAATTGGGACTCTGTAGCTTAACTTCCTGTATATGTGAGACAATAGGTTGGGACAGGTTTCGACACGTTTGTACCACCACACATATTTCTGCTACCAAGCAGCATTCCCGGTGAAATTACAGGCACGAGGCTTTGTACCTGTATGCCTCAAGTTGATGGACGCAGGGTAGTGCATCGTAGGGCACGTTCCTAAGGTGCGTGACCTAATAGGCAATACTATTGTATAGGCTATTTTATACTTGTACCACATAAAGGTAGTATAAAAAAATGTATGTGTTCTAAGAACATATATAGTTATTATTATAAATACGGGATTTATCACGTACCGTCTTATCGGTGTTTCGACCGACAATGTTTCGGTTCAATTCGTGAACCTTCATCAGGGTGAGTGCGATCCGCTCCGAATAACGTCTCGCCTCGCACTGCGTGCCGCTGCTCTCTGCGCGCGAGTGGACGGGCGGCGTGGTGGGGATTGGGTCGACGAGAGCACAGTGCGTTGACCCGCTGTGTCATCATCATTATCATCACTGCTGCTCTCTTCTGTAGTTCTTGGTACAGGCAAACACACAACACTAACTATGTCTCTACCAGGTTCACTCACTCTTCTGTCACTTGCATCATGAAGACATGGCCTCCAGGCCGGCGGTAGACGGTACGTGATAAATCCCATATTTGTAATAATGATTGAAATCAATCACGAAAGTTTTCTAAGTAAAACATATATAGTTATATTTAGTATAGGCTAACCATAGGCCTAAAACCTCTGACACCAGAGTTAGTAACTAAGTGATATGAATTTTACTTGCCTACTTAGCACATACTACGTCAACTACCTCTATAAATGGAGTAACGATATATTTCGACCTCTTTAAGCGGGGGCCTCCGTAAATGAGACAACTATAATTTTAAACCTGTCTAATTGGAAAACTGGTTAAATGAAAACCTCTATAAATGGTACAAAATCCTTGGTCCCTTGAGATCCCTATTAACCAGGTTAACCCGGTTGAGGTGAAGTTGACATAACTGTATTAATATTATTCTAACAAAGCCAGTATACAGCCGTTAATAAAATATTGTTGTTTTAAATTAGATAAATGATTTCCTAACATTTTTTTATGTAATGAAGTTGACATAACTAAGTGCTCTTTAAGTCCCTATGTTTTGAAATAAATAAATATGAATAGTGTGGTTCAAACCAGAGATGTAACGGAGCTTCGATTCCGGTTCCGTTAAGTCGGAACTTCCGATTATTATTACAGTTTCGGTTCCGACTTCGGTTCCGATACTTTTGTATCGGATGTTAATCGGAGGTCGAACGAAACAAAGCGGGCGGCGCGCGACGGCCTGTGCCGAACAGGCCGTCGCGCGGGTCATACATATCGCGCGGGGAATCCCCCGACCCCCACTACGTGCACTCTATCATCAATTATTTTTTCACTTGTTATTATTTGTTACGCCCACGACACGTTTATAGGTTATAGATAATTGTTTTGATTTTTGCGGCTTATCATCAGTGAAAGTGATCTGTTTTTGTGTGGGATAATGAAACCTAAATCCAGTTGTATTTGGAACTACTTCAATGAAGTTAATTCAGATTCGGCAAAGTGTAAACTGTGTATGAAGACGTATTCAAGAAAGGGAGGTACGACAACGTCCTTAAAAAGTCATTTGAAGTCTGTCCATGCCACTGAATATGAAGAATTCATTAAGTCAGAAACTGAAAAAAAAGATACTGTACAGCCTTCGACTTCGACGCCCCTTCAGGATGCTAAAAAACAAATGACTTTAAAAGAAACTTTGCTGAAGAATACAAAATGGTGCACTTCTAATGCTAAATCTAAGGAAATTGACAGATTAATTTCGGAAATGATTGCTTTGCAAGACCTACCCTTCAATTTTGTGGAAGGTATAGGATTTCAACGACTTATGCAGTTTACTGTGCCGAGTTAAAGGGAAGACAATTTTTTACGGAAAATATTTGTGGTCATTTATGTATATGAAACATTAGCTAAAAATATTAAAGATTTGCTCACACAATTTGAAAAGATCTCATTTACAACAGACATTTGGACCGAACCAAGTTCGAATGTGTTTTTATTGAGTGTGACAGCGCATGGCATAAATAGAGATTTTAAAAGGCTAAAAGTTATTTTAAAATGCCATACATTTGACGGAAGACATACAGGAGATCTAGTTCTTGAAAAAATTAACAGTATGTTGATGGAATGGTGCATCATAAAAAAAAAATTCATTGTTTTGTACGCGACTCAGGATCTAATATGATACGAGCAATGAAACTCGGCGACTTACCTGATGTCAGTTGCACTGTACATCAGTTGCAACTGTGTGTGCGAACATTGTTAGATTCTGATGAAGAAATTAAAGCCTTATTATCGAAATGCAAAAAAAAAATTCGACGCATTTTAATCATTCCGAAATAGCTCAGACTGAACTGCATAAAATACAAAAGGAACAACTCAACCAAGAATGTTTGAGTGTAAAACAGGATTGTAGTATGCTTTAAGTTCTTTAATTTGTGCATTTATTTTTTTTTACCTCCAGATTATATTTCAATCAAAGATCTATGCACGCTAATACAATAAATTCAAATAAAACTACTAAATAGATTTTATTCAAACTTGCTGTCGTATAAGGACGCTGATTATAATGAGTGTAAATATTTAGTTTTTATCATTAATTTAATTTAAGTTATACTGTATATAAGTGTAAATTGTAAGCGTTAATTAAATTAATTAATCTGTTACAGGTGGAATAGTACATTTTATATGTTGGAAAGAATGATTAAAATACAGGATTCTCTATGCCTGTACGCATGTAAACACAACATCTCTCAGTTGTCTCCTGAAGAATGGCTGCAGCTTAAAAAAATAGTGACTATACTTCAACCTTTTGAAGAAATTACCCGAAATATGAGTGATAATAACGCCAGTATCTCATCAGTAATTCCACTTATACACACACTCAAGTATACATTACAAACTGAAGCCAGTAAACAAGATACTAATGAAAAATTTAAAAGTATAATAAAATGCACCGTCGATCAATTAAATTCCAAATTTGGTGACCTTCAAACAAACAATTTCTTTGCAATAGCAACCTATCTAGATCCTCGGTATAAAACAAAAATTTTTAATGAAGTGGTTAAAGAGAAAATTGAAACCGAAATAATGTCACTATTTGATGCAGACACATCTAAAAACGAGGCTGATAATATTGATGCTCCTGTAGAAAAACGGGCAAGAATGGAATTACCAGCAGAAGCTAGCCATAGTAATGTCCAAACAGTTTTGTCGAATATATTGTTAAGTAGTGATGAAGACGATGATGATACAACATCTGGAAGATATGCAGTTTTTGACAAATTTGTTGTAATGAAAAGTATGCTAAATGATTACAATAAAGAAAAACGTATAAGTATTAGTGATGATCCGTTATTGTGGTGGAAAGTAAATGGAAATACAAAATTCCAGCCCCTACAATCAATTGCCCGGCAATATTTGTCATGTCCACCGGACTCGGTAGCTAGCGAACAACTTTTAAGTGGTGCTGGCCTAATTTACGACTCTTTAAGAAATAGATTGGATGGGGACAAAGCATCAAAGCTTTTGTTCATAAAGTACAATACATTACTTTTGGAGTCCATTTTGATTTAATTTGTTTTAGCTTTTGTTCATTTATTGTAATGTAACCAAATGTAACACGCTACATTAGGTTTTAAGTTTTAATTTTAATTAAACTTTAAATTCATTAATTTTATCTCTTGTTTATTTGGAATTATGCCAATTTTTTTTCACAGTTGTTTTTTATTTTATAATAAAAAATAAAAATGAAAAGAATTGACTATAAATCATGTTTTATTTGTCCTTAAACAAACTGACCCTGCCTCCGATTTCGATTCCGATTTCGATTCCGATTCCGATAAATCAAATTTGAAAACTCCGATTCCGATTTCGGTTCCGATAAAACTACCTCCGTTACATCCCTAGTTCAAACTTACAACTTTTGAAAATATCATAGTTATGAACTCTATGTATGCATGTTCTATGTTACTGTTGGGCACATAGATTAGATTAGATTAGATAATAGGTACAATGAGCGGCCTTATCGCTAAAAGCGATCTCTTCCAGGCAACCTTTGGATGGACAGGATCTATATAAGGACGGCGGCATAAGATTTTTTTTTTTTTTTAGAATCAGTTTTTTTTTACAACACATACAAAACTAAGACTAGATAATAAATAAATATAAATATTGCTGGACATTTCACACAGCGCTAACTAGCCCCAAACTAAGCAGAGCTTGTACTATGGGAACCAGATAACTGATATAATACTTATATACATTTTTTTTGTAAATATATACTTATAATATATAGATAAACAACCAGACCCGGAACAAATATCTGTAGATCATGCAAACATTTGTTCCGCGGCGGGAATCGAACCCACTACCTCCTGCGTCTCAGCCGGCTGTTCGCCCACTGCGCCACGGAGGTAGTCATGAGATTATGCTCTTAATGCGCTTATGTATCTATTTATTCGTATGTATTCACTTATATCTTATTTTTACAATATGTTAGGTATACTCGCTCACATACTCAATTCCCGAGAGCAATGCAGGCTTCTGTCGTTTGTGACGTCACACCATCATCATTTGTGGTCAGCAGAATACCACGCTTTAGCACATGCTGAGCTGGCGCCATTTTGGTGCGACTATTTTTAATTCGGTATTTGAAAGTAGCGTGGGAAAAAAAAACTTAATGACCAAAATATTATTTAAGATTAATTTATATAAATTTATTATTATTGAAATTACTTTTAATTCATTGACATATCCATTTTGACATAATAAATATTATTATCTATAATTGTAATTATGATTGTTATTAAATATGCAAATCTTTTGACATTTTTTCTTCAACTTTGTTGGTTGCTCTACATGTTTGATGTGATTCTGAACTTTATTAATCTTATTATGAAAAAAATATGTATTACTAGTGGACCCCCCGAACTTCGTATCGGCTTCACATGCATAGGTATAACGCGGGCTATCAATATAAGTCACCCTGGTAGAATTGTCAATTGTTGTCCCCGGCCATCATTATGTATGAGAAAATGAATGACTTCCACAAATAATTCAATACCAAAATTAGCCAAATCGCTCCACCCGTTCTCGAGTTTTAGCGAGACTAACGAACAGCAATTAATTTATATATATATATATAGACAATATATCTCGGGATAACTCCTACCGAAGCATCTGTTACAAACGATATTCATTTTTTTTACATCCTCTTTGACGATATTTGCAGCACGCATTCTGTCAATTCTATGTCACACGTCATAAGGTTATATTATAAAAGCGCTAAGGTTAGATTATAAATAATTTTATATGGTGGTTAAGTATTCTTAAATTTTCTAATTTTGCGCGCAATTTTCTTAATTTTTTCTTTCGTAAGAACCTTCTCCTGACAATAAGAAATACAACAAAAAAAGAATTGGCCAAATTGATCCAGGCGTTGTTGAGTTATGCGCTTACCAACACATTTTGCGATTCATTTTTATATTATAGATTATGATAAATATTGTATTAAGTAATTGCTATATAAATGTTTGTACGCATAAATGGCAGAATCTAGAATAGTTCTTTATATATAATAAGTTCAACCATCAATTATGTACTAGGTTCACGAACAATAAATAATTATGAATATGAATTATGGGATGTTCCTGTTATCTAAGTATTAACATAGCATTTCTTGACTTCTGGCATTCTTGTCTTATTTTATGTACAATATAACGTAATCAGCCAGAAGTCAAGGTATCACACCATCTGTTATTGTGTTGCCTGTGTATGTCATATGGTGTCTAAAAAATGTTTTCATTTTATATATTTCATTCAACTATTTTCACATACAACGGGATATTTATATCCGCCAATAACCATCCACTCATACTTCAGTTTATTCGTGATCATGGCGCATGCACTGCACAAACTCACAAATCATGGTAAATGCCCCGTTTTTAGTGAAAATATGGTTCGAACTTGTTTTCACCAATCGTATTTGGCAAGAAGACTGACAATAGGTCTTGTAATGCGAATGAATGACTATCAATGTCAACCCTTTATATACATTTTTAATTGGAAACCACATTCTGAAAAAAAAAACCAATATAGTTTCGTAATGTACATAAAGCTTATATTCAAGAGATAAAATATTTATATATGACGACCTCCGTGGTGCAGCGGGCGAACAGCCGGCTGAGACGCAGGAGGTAGCGGGTTCGATTTCCGCCACGGAACAAATGTTTGCATGATCTACAGATATTTGTTCCGGGTCTGGTTGTTTCTCTATATTATAAGTATGTATTTACAAAAAAAATTATATAAGTATTCTATCAGTTATCTGGTTCCCATAGTACAAGCTTTGCTTAGTTTGGGGCTAGATAGCGCTGTGTGAAATGTCCCGCAATATTTATTTATATTTATAGAGCAAAAGTCCTGGAAGACAATGGGGGAGACCTTTACCCAACAGTGGGATGACGTAGGTTGAAAAAAAAATTCTATTTGATTCAATAATGTGCAATTTCGCGACTCGTTGCTTCGGTCGTATATACATACATACTTACGTTTTATAAATGTAATATTACGTGAAAGGATAAACTTGTGTGAAACTATGCCCCTGCACGGATAAGCTAAGCTAACTAAGCATTTATATGTAGAAGAGAAAAATTAAAACGCTTAGAAAGTATTATTGGTGTACCTCAAGGTGGCGTTTTATCTCCTCATCTTTTTGCAATCTTCATAAACTCTATTTCTCTTAATCTTTCTTCGTCTTTTCACCTCTACGCAGACGATCTTCAGATTTATAATCAAGCTACGCTCAGTAATATTGCTGATGCTGTTGACGTTACCAATTGCGATTTACGCCGTATTGCAGAGTGGAGCAAGCTCCACGGTTTGAAAGTTAATCCTACCAAAACGCAAACCATTATTGTAGGTAGTTCAAGAACGCTTAGCAAAATTGATTGGTCCACTGTCCCACAAGTTGTCTTTGACGGAATAGCAATCCCATACAGCGAAACCGTTAAGAATTTAGGTATCATCATTGACCGCAACTTTTCATGGAAGGCTCAGCTTGAACTAACCAGCCGGAAGTTGTTTGCGTCAGCTGGTTCACTAAGGAGACTACGAAACTTTTTGCCTACGTCCACCAAGACTGCGCTTGCACAATCGCTTTTACATCCCGTACTAGACTATGCCGATGCTTGTTATCTGGACCTCACTGAGGAACAGCTTAACAAGCTCGAGCGTTTACAAAATTTTTGTATTAGATTTATATTTGGCCTCCGTAAATATGATCATGTGTCTCCCTTCCGTTCAAAGCTTAAATGGCTTCTGATTCGTCTTCTTTGGAATACGCATATCCTTTCTCTTCTCTATTCTATTCTTTTCAATCCCTTCTCTCCTCACTATCTGAAAGATAGATTTGAATTTCTCCATTCTTCAAATAACTATACTCTTAGGTCATCAGAAAACTTGATACTCAGAACTCCTTCGCACAGCACTTCCTTTTACAGCGCTTCTTTTACTGTCCAGGCTGTTCAGCTGTGGAATGCTCTGCCCGAAGAAGTAAGACGGTCATCGTCCTTACACTTCTTCAAATTGAAGGTGAAACATCATTACCTGACGATGTCATCTTCCTAGCGTTATTTATTTACTATTTATGTACTTATTTTATCTGTTAGTATAGTTTGCTATATGTATATACCTATATATTAGTCTATTTTATAAGTATATTAAGTATTAGGATTAAAATTTCATATTATTATTATATCTTAGAATATATTATGTGTAAATGTAATGTATCCGCTAAAGTACACCGCACTCCGTAATTTATAAAAATTTCGCTCCATCCAAAGGTTGCCTGGAAGAGATCGCTTTTAGCGATAGGGCCGCCCATTGTATTGCCTTATTTATTTTAACCCCGTACTTATTTTTTTATTATTTCTGTTTGTGTGGTAATTCAATAAAGAGTTATCTATCTATCTATCTATCTATATTTTTTAACCGTAGCCAGCACTGAAGCCGGCTCCGTTGTATGCATAAAAACAAATTTTTGTTGCATTTTTAGGCTTTTGACTCTGTGAAAAGGTTTTTCAGTTTTCTTTGTTGATTTTTCCGTAAAGTTAAGTAAAGGGCAAGGTGTACGCTTTTATAACAAACTCCTAAGTGATGTACAAAAATTGACAATGAATGTTTATAAAAAAGCCTATTAAAAGATATCGGATTATTTGGATTACAGAGAAACTTGGGATTGAAATTGCTCCAATTCGTTCAAAAACGTTACAACTTAGACGTAATTTATTTTCTTTATTGTTATGTATTCTAAAAGGTTCATTAAGAAGAACACCAGCTTTGTATCTCACCTTTATTTCCTTGCTTGGTCGCGAAGGAACAGGCAGTAAAATTGACGTTTCAAAGTGATTTTGAATTTTTTGAGTATTTTGTTTCCAGAATGGACACGAATGACAATGGTACCTCACGAGGCACATCAATTGTCCATCCACATCGCAACACCGGTCCCACTACACATAGCGCTCCGAGAGCGAAAACGAGACAAGCCCGTGCTAGAACTCAGCAACTTTGCCAGACGACAACACGACAAACAAAACGATTACCTCAAATACGATCCCAATGTTCCTCAAAACCTACAAATCATAGACGTCGACAGCCGCGTTATTGATATAAAGGAGGAGAGAGAGGGTGAGGTGGTCGCTGCTGGCACGCTGATACGCTGGAAACAAACCGACGCAGATGTTTTCATATCATCAAGCGCTCGCCTGCAGACAGATCTAATGATAATGGTGAGTCTTTATGAAACTTTCCTTGTTCGATTGTTGTTGGACGTCTTTGTGGAAAAAAGCGCTCGGCTCATTAGCATAAACCCGCTCCAATGTTATTTTTCTAAGCTTTGAAGGTTTTAATTATTATTTTTTTCAACTCCAAATGCCCAGTTTATTCTGGTGCGAAAGGTTTCTTACGCATGTTTTTTACTCAGACGGGGATAATAAAATACTTGTGCACGAATAAAGCGCGTCATTCTACTCGGCTAGGCTGTCCACCACGATTGTTCCCAACTGAAAGGCTGATTTACCGGAGTTTACCGGTACTTTAGCGTATTGTGCGAACAAACGTTACAAATGGGAGTAAGGAATAAACTACGAGAAGTGTAACGAAGCGAAACATTTGATATGGGTCGGACGCACTTTGCGGGCGGTTTAATTATTCAGGAGCTTTCAACTCCGCTGCTGAAGCTAATTGGTAGACATGCTCTTTATATCCCATTGGCCTTTATCGTGTTTTATTCAGGGAGGTTTTTGGGACGTTTGCTTTTCGTGAAAGGCTCAGTACGGTGAAACTTTGTTTTCCTACTTAGTTCAGGCTTGTCGCTACTCTTGAAATGATATGAAACACGTTTTTTGTGAACTTCGGATGTCCTGAATAAACAGTGCATTCTTATTCAATATATTCCTATACTACTTTGAAGTTCTATACCATGTGCAAATACGGAGAATTGCCTGTAAAATAGGATAGGATTGTATTCAAAGAGGAGATGCTTTTATACTTCGTATCGCATAGGTATCTACTTATCGGAGAATGAAGCGAAGCTTTCTTTAAATTTTATATTAAACAGACGTACAAGATAGAGTTGATTCAGTAGGTAAAGGAAAGTAACTAGGTAATCCTCCAAGCTAAAGCAAAAGCGTTGCTGCTTCCACGAAGCTTAAAACACACTAAGGGATTAGCTTTGATACAGTATTTTAAATTTAGCTAGAAAACTTTTACTGGGATTAACGTTAGATACTCGTAGTACCATTTTAATTTAGTTTTTTGGATACTGTACTAAATCTATATATATAAAAGAAAGTCGTGTTAGTTACAGTATTTATAACTCAAGAACGGCTGAACCGATTTGGCTGAAAATTGGTGGGGAGGTAGCTTAGAATCAGGAGACGGACACATGATACTTTTTATCCCGTTCGACAGCGTTCTCGTGTGACGTGACGTAAAACGTAAATACAAGTCACTATAAAACGTGGTATAACAAAAACTCATCTGACATGGAATAACAAAACGCAAATGACAGCTAAACGTAATTTTGTGTATGCTATGGTTGTAAATATATAAATCGAGTTAGTTAAACCATTTATAACTCGACAAAGGCTGGACCGATTTTGATGATCTTTCATTTCTTGGATTTGTCTCCGTCCAAAATAGCAGAATAACTATGAAAATATCGGAAAAATGCACGCAAAAAGAAATTACGAAGAAAATTCATTTTCTCATACATAATGATGACAGGGGACAACTATTGACAATTCTACCAGGGTGACGTATATTGACAGCCCGCGTTGTCAAGGCATGTCAAGGCGGTTTGAAGTTCGGTGGGTCTACTAGTTACTTGATAAATGGGATTAAAATAAGGCATGACAGAAATCCAACCATTTTTCAAATACGTCAAGCGGAACCGAAACCGTGAATATAAATCTCAATTGTTTTTTCTTAGTGTGGTAACTTGTATTCATATTGTTTGTAATGTCAGTACTGTGTAGGCAGGCATCCATGGTTTATTTACAATGGAAGCGATCAGCGTTGTGCCAAAACCACAACAGATGCTGAGTTGTACGCATATTTAGACGTTGTCGATGGTATTTGTGAGACACACATTTGTCTGTATTGTTTTTTGAAGTAAAATTTCTTTACGCACGCTTGACTTGGGTAGTAAGCTGGTGAATGCGTTACGAAAAGTGCGAACGGAAGTTGAAAGGGAGATATAAGTTAGTGAAGATAGAAAGAGAGAAAGTTACGTTTCGTATATTACTGTAGGGGCAAGAGAGAGAGGTGCGAGCACAAATTTTCTTTCTCTCTTTCTCTTATAGCCAGTTGATTTGCCGCATATCTAATATCCCAAATTAGCCTAAATTAAAACTTCAAAAACAAAACACTCCTTCATGCTGTATATTAAGAGTTCATTTTGCTATGGATAAAAAAAAGTATTTACGACGTTTCGTATTTTGAATATACCAGCTTCGATTTACGAAGAAATTCAGCTATTTCACAACGGATGGCAGGCAGCAGCAGAATATAACTTATGTACTTACTGTATACTTACTGTATGCGCCTAGATGGAGCTAAAGAATTTTTAGTTCAGTTGTGTTGTCTAAAGCACACTCGATTTTTTGTATGTGTTTTGTTTGTTTTTGTGTGTACCTACTGTGCTGTGTTTTGTTGATTGTGTTTTGTTCCGTCCACAAATTTTTCTTTCTTTCGATGCCAAAAATAAACTAAAAATATAATGCGGTTTCGAAAAAATAGCAGAGAATAAAAGCCGTTCGAACGAACGCGATGTAAACATGTACCCATCTTTATATACAGGACAGCGTTATTTACATAAAAAACTATGAACGGACTTATCTTATTTTATTACTGGAGGATTGTATAACTGGTGTTGTACAATTAATACGGCAGTATTCATTAAAAATCAAAGTTAAAATTATCCGTGATATAAAATTGGGGTAGGTTTTTGTAGGTAAGCTGGGTTAGTAATAACTCCAAATTAAACGTTTTGGTTTAAATTTCTGTGTGGCCCCGTTATTCCCCTAACTAAATTAAAAAAGCTCCACGCACACGAGCTACGAGCTACAGCCACAAATGCCACCACCGAACTGTGAATTCTTTTATTGAATGGACTTTCTCGCTGTTGGCCTCTGAGGCCGTTGCAGTTTAACCGAAATTTTGGTGAGCGCAGATGGCATTCAGCCCTGGAAGTTTTGATGAGGCAACTAGCGCCAGGATAGGGATAGGAGAGAAACGTCCCGGTACATGTTGTACCTTGTATAGACGGCGACTGAAGAGACTCGTCGACCTCGCCGGCGAGGTCGGTGTATCTGTGAATTACCGAACTGTGGACTGCATTTTATATAAACTTACCACACACTGTTGACGCTAGTGGTCACTACACGCCATGAGAAGTTTCTCGCTTTTTCTGATCGTGTGGGCGATCGCCACCCACCAAAAGCGAAAAAAAAAGTTTTAAAAGTGGCTGTCTTGAGCCGTATGCCGCTACTACGTTAGTGGTTTTCAGCTTTAGTGATGTTTTGTGGGTTCGGCGCGTGGCTCGTGTGCGGCGAGGCTTATATCTGCTATCAAAAAAAATATGTAGTGAGTGGTAACTGTCACTTCAGATGTCTTATTTTAGCTCATGCTAGGTAGCTTTTCACGTATTTATTATTGATGAAAACATTTTTTACTAAACCTTTGGTTATTTCATTTTGTAGGCCATTCCTGAGAACCCGCTGCCGAGCGATGAGCTACTCGCAGTGGAAGTGGCCGTTAACTACAGCACACCTGCCTCTAACGAGCGGACGCGACCTTTGGAATACAGGTAAAGATACCTTAAATTATACAGGGTGTGATTATTACTACGCATTAAAACTTGAGGAATCAGCACCCAGGCATGAACAAGTTTCAGTATCGAAAAGCTGTGAGTGAAAGGGGTCAGGTAAATGTTATGGAACAGCAAAGTTGGCGTCAAACCCTTTTATTCATTAAAATTACAAGGATCACTTTGAAACGTCAATTTTACTTTCTGTTCCTTCGCGACCAAGCCACGAAAAAAGGCAAGAAAACAAGGCTGGCTGTTTTTTTAATGATCCTTTTAGAATAGGTAGGTACATAACAATACAGGTAATAAATTACGAGTACGTCTAAATTGTAACATTTTGAATGAGTTTGAGCAATTTCAATCCTAAGCTTCTCTATCATCTAAATAAACCGATATTTTATAGTAAGCTTTTTTATAAAGATTTTGTTTAATTGCGTTTTTAAATTTGTTATTTGTTAATTTTTGTACATCACTTGGGAGTTTGTTATAAAAGCGAACACCTTGACCTTTAAACGATTTACTAACTTTATGGAGTCTACAAGTGGCAACAGCGAGTTTATCTTTATTTCTAGTATTAAAATTATGATTATCGCTATTTTTCTTAAACAATTTAATATTTTTGTGCACATACATATTCACAAAAATATTAATATAACAGTTGATTTTATTTTTGCCTTCTCAGTATAATTCGTTTAGGAAAGTATTTTTTCATTGAGAATGGTTATGCATTTGACCACTACCTCACCTGACGGTAAGTGATGGTGTAGTCGAAGTTAGAGCTCACTTGCCTACAAATAACGTGTTCACTGGACTTGGAGTCGTGGTACGGAAGAGTTTTCACTTCATATTGATGCGTATTTACGGGAAAAGTTTTATTATACACCTTGTATAACGTTGCGCAGTAAATATCATTTAAATATGATGTTAACAAAGGCATATTCAAATATACACGGTATTCTACCGCCTGCATAAAAGACTCATTAAACAACAAATAACTTTTTAACAAAATTATAACTCATGGACGTGCGTATTCTCCCCATCCTCACCTACGGCGCACAGACCTGGTCTTTGACTGATCTGCAAAAGTCCAGACTCGGGGTTTGTCAGCGAGCCATGAAGCGCAGTATTCTGGGAGTCAGACTGATATACGTAACGGTATACTGCGCTCTAAAACGCAAATCGCGGATGTCGGACAACAAGCGGGTAAACTGAAGTGGGATTGGGCAGGCCACGTCTGCCGCATGTCAGATGCGTTATGGGCTAAAGTCACCACAGAGTGGACGCCTCTAAACGGGAAAAGACCTCGTGGCAGACCGCAGCGAAGATGGAGGGACGAAATTGATGCCCATTTACAGGATTGGTCCACAATAGCCCACAATAGAGAAGACTGGAAAGAAGGAAGGGAGGCCTTTGCCCTGCAGTGGGACACTACACGCTCTTAATAATAATAATAATATACAGATGATAAAACTAAACTACTGAACCGATTTCGATGAAATTTTTATGACACCAATCTGAAAATCCGTTGATAAATGATGCAGTTCTGAGGTTAAAAACATTTTTGGAATTGAGAATCTCCGGTTGATAACTGACCGAAGGTCGCGTCGCGACCGAATAGAATTTCTAGCTTCTTTCCAGTGGCAAGACATAATGCTGAGTCGCAGCCTATTTCTTTGCACAAAAATACTTATCTTAATAAATAAAAATAAATAAATATTGCTGGACATTTCACACAGCGCTATCTAGCCCCAAACTAAGCAGAGATTGTACTATGAGAACCAGATAACTAATAGAATACTTATATACATTTTATTGGTAAATAAATACTTATTACAATTATGTATCTTGTTTCAGTAAATATATATATTTTTGATGTAATTAACTATTTGCCAATATGTTTTTTGAAAAACGTTTTTAGAAAACTATACATTTGTAGTCAAATCTTAAATAATATAGTCTTTATCTTAAGTACGTAATCAATCATCGAGGTTAACCAATGCTATGCACGGTCATAATTGTATGGGTGACCAAATATTTTTGTAGGAAGATCGCCCCTCGGTGGGTGACTCCGACTCGCACTTGTCTGTTTTCTTATTTCATGTATCTATTTTAAATCTGTCATATAACAGAATACATCCCAACAAATAGTATAGCTCTTAATAATCTCATTATGACATCCTCGGAAGTCTTATATCCAAACATACCATTCATTAAACAGAATATTTGATTTGTTGTGCCATCTTGTCGGAATACTAAATGTATACTTGTATGAAATGGTAATGTATCGAGTAAAGTTTCTAGAAATGCTATATCGAGTTGAAAGCCTCTCAGCTGGAATAACTTTTGCACAGGTACCGAAGGAAACTCCGTGAACTTTCAGATAGCAATACTTTTCAAGTTTTGGAGAACATGATGAATTTGTAGACACATCGTGTGAGTTTTTCTTTCTTTGTTTTTACTCAGATATTTTTCTGATATTATCTATATTAGTATAAAGATAAAGATATTTCTGTTATTATAAGTCCGCTATAAGTAAATTTGAATTGTATTATCTCCTCTTCCTTTGTTTTTTTTTGTATAAATTAGCGTAAGACTTTCTAAAATATGTCTCAAACTTCGGATGTGCCTTGCAAATCTAGGTTTATACTTAAGCCTTGGAAGTAAGTTCCACGTTTAGCTTGAAGCAATAACGCCCGTAGTTTAGCTCGCTTAGTCGTTCTAATACAGGGTGTTTGGTAATATACCGACGATATTCAAGTGACGGTTTCTTAAAACAGAAAAAAAAGACTTCTCGAAAAAAAAATACTATTATATTATCAATTTAAAGAAAATCGACTAAGTTTAAGTTAGTAATTCGATTTAAAACTT
The DNA here is from genome assembly GCA_918857605.2 of Philereme vetulata. Classification (NCBI taxonomy): domain Eukaryota; kingdom Metazoa; phylum Arthropoda; class Insecta; order Lepidoptera; family Geometridae; genus Philereme; species Philereme vetulata. Next base: position 1,295,054 of record OU975423.1, on the reverse strand, counting down.
ACTACCTACTAGCTATAAAGGCCGATTTATTACCTCTCGGAAATGGCTCTCGGAAATGGCTGCGGGTTTTTAGTTGGAAAGGGACAACAAGAGATATCTTGAGACGTCACCAATACAGTATCTCTGGTTAGATGGCAAGCATTATGCAATAGAATAACATAAGTTTAATAAAGTGTTTGTTTTTATATGCCAAAATAAATTTCACATTTCTATATACATTTACATTTTTTTACATAAAATTTATTATGCTCATCAAAATAACCCCTTTCATTTTTGTGCGTATCAAACACCCTATATAGATCAGCTAAGTTGAACATCGATCGTTAGGCGTGGTCACCACTAATATCCAGTTTCTGAGGTACCAAGCTAAAGTCTCACTAGTTATCGATTCGATAAAGTTATGTATTAGATAAACATCAGTTAACTGACGCTGTGTTTCTGAATACGCAACCAGCCATTAAATACATAAGGAACCTATAGCTAGTTTCTAAATCTGCCACTAGATGGATCTTTTCTAAAGATTGAGTTTATCATCGATTTTAATGTTTCAAATCGTCATATATTATTAGTTGTATTATATCAGTATACTTTTGCAAGGTAAACAAATGTCCAAGGACTGTAATAATAACAAATATTAATTGTTCAAATAACAACTGTGTAAAAAAAATACGACGCCATTTTCATAATGTCATGGCGTCAGAAAAGAGAACCGTTAAAATAGTACGATGGCTGCTATTTATGTATCCGGAATAAAATAAAATAACTATCATTGACTGTTAAATATGGTTTTATTGCTTTTCAAAATATTCGCCATGATGATCAATGCACTTTTGCATTCGGTGAAACTAGTTTTCATAGCACTTTTTCCAATCGGAAGACGGTATCTCCAAAACATGATTTTTGAATGCCTCAACGGCTTCTTCTCGGGTTGAAAATCGTTGACCACGTAATTTATTCTTCACGGTTGGGAATAAAAAGAAGTCGTTGGGTGCCAAATCAGGGCTATATGGCGGATGACCCGTTAATTCCACCGTTTCACCCTCCAAATATCGGGTCGTTTCACCCGAAGTGTGACAGCTTGCATTGTCGTGATGGAGAATGATTCTGCGTTGTGGATTATTCTTCCTGATTTCTGCAAAGACTTCTGGCAAACAAATGGTCGTGTACCACTCTGAATTAACAGATTAACAATTTTCTAGGGGTACAGTAGCCACATGTCCATCTATACCAAAAAAACAGGCGACCATTTGCTTCAAAGTGCTTTTCGCACGAGCAACTTTTGTTGGGTTCGGCTCATGTTGGAAGACCCAAACTGTTGACTGTTGCTTAGTTTCGGGGTCATATGCATAAATCCAGGATTCATCACCTGTGTAGATATTATATACAGCTTTTGATGCACCACGATTGTATTTTTATATAATTTTTTTGCACCAATCGACACGAGCCTGTTTTTGATCTATTGTCAAGTTGTGCGGTATCCAACGCGAACAAACTTTTTTTGCAGCCAAGTGTTCGTGTAATATCTTATGTATACTCGTCATACTAATGCCCAAAATCGCCTCTATCTCTCGATATGTCACATGACGATCTTGCATTATTAGTTTACGCACTGCGTCGATGTTTCGTGGCACAACAACTGATTTAGGCCGACCATCTTTAATTTCGTCCGTGAGCATACGACGTCCACGATTAAACTCACTAAACCAGTGATACACAGTAGTCTTCGATGGTGCTTTATCCCCAAAAGTCGAACTGAGTTGATCGATACACTGCTGTTGAGTTAGACCACGTCGAAAATCATAAAAAATCATCGCACGAAAATTTTCTCGAGATAAATCCATTGTGATAATGACACGCAATTTTTGAAATCGCGCCACACAATGAAAACAATTGACAGACGGACGAAATAACCTGCATTCTACAGCCAAAGAGTTCCATTTTCAAACGTGATAATTTCTTTTTAAATATTATTTATGCAGTGGCCAGTTCCGGATTCTTAAATAGCAGCCTATGTAAACAAAATAAATTCATAAACTCGTTCACAGTCATACTGTAACCTACATTTGAATTTGTACTTTTTGTATCGCATTTAGTATTATTTAGATATTTTGTGTAGTCGCGTGTAGTTTTATCTATACTAATATTATAAAGAGGAAAGCTTTGTTTGTTTGTATTGAATAGGCTCCGAAACTACTGGACTGATTAAAAAAAAAATTCACTGTTGGGAAGCTACACTATCCCCGGGTGACATAGGCTACTTTTTACCCAACTGCGTAGTAGGAGGGTAATGTTTTTATTGATAAACTACGCGTGCGAAGCTGCGGATTTGTCAGCTAGTCTATAATATAAAAATGAATCGCAAAATGTGTTGGTAAGCGCATAACTCAACAACGCCTGGACCAATTTGGCCAATTCTTTTTTTGTTGTATTTCTTATTGTCAGGAGAAGAAAAAATTAAGAAAATTGCGCGCGAAATTAGAAAATTTAAGAAAACTTAACCACCATATAAAATTATTTATAATCTAACCTTAGCACATTTATAATGTAACCTTAGGACGTGTGACATAGAATTGACAGAATGCGTGCTGCAAATATCGTCAAAGAGGATGTAAAAAAAATGAATATCATTTGAAACAGATGCTTCGGTAGGAGTTATCCCGAGATATATTGTCTATATATATAAATAGTTAGTCTCGCTAAAACTCGAGAACGGGTGGAGCGATTTGGCTATTTGACATAGAATTGACAGAATGCGTGCTGCAAATATCGTCAAAGAGGATGTTAAAAAAATGAATATCGTTTGAAACAGATGCTTCGGTAGGAGTTATCCCGAGATATATTGTCTATATATATAAATAATTAGTCTCGCTAAAACTCGAGAACGGGTGGAGCGATTTGGCTAATTTTGGTATTGAATTATTTGTGGAAGTCATTCATTTTCTCATACATAATGATGGCCGGGGACAACAATTGACAATTCTACCAGGGTGACTTATATTGACAGCCCGCGTTATACCTATGCATGTCAAGCCGATACGAAGTTCGGCGGGACCACTAGTAGTTAAATACAAATACAAAAAATCTTTATTGAAACTATTTAAGAGCATAAAACTTATCATAAAAGCATCTTAAAAATAATAGTAGGTAGCACGTTGGGCAGCTCACAGGCACACAGTCCTGAACCCACACTAGGATTACCTGTGTCGTGGGTGTCAGAAATATGTACATGTACCATCTGACATGTTGTCCCGCCAATGCTCGTGCTACATACTAGGATGAAGTCGGATAGTAGGATGTTTCTCTAAACTCCACACTAGGATAACCTGTGTTGTGGAGTTTAGTGTCTCTATGTTAGGCATAGGTACGAGTACATAAATATAACTTTTGAAACTATCATGGTTAAGAACAATATTTGTACCTACTAAACGCAGAAAAAAAAACTCACAAATCATGATTGATAAACATAAATTAAATGTGTCCAAATAAGAGGCTTGTAAATAAGTGGGCACTTAATTACGTTAGACAGGTAAAATGTATATGTGATCGTTATACCTGGGAAATAACAGTCGCATTAATACAGCACCGACGACCTAGTTTGGCTGGATTCAACCACCCTATGTGACGTCACGACTAACCCAACCAGTAAAATAAATACTATTAATGGCCTTATTATATGTATAAGTATGTATATGTAGTATGTTAGGTACACCATTACACCCCAGGTCATGTCCACATAGTCCATTCCATCCAAAGGTTGTCTGGTAGAGATCGCTATTCAGCGATAAGACCGCCAACTGTATCACATTGTTTTACGATTTTCTATATAACTGTATTGTTTTCTTGGTGTTCAATAAAGAATTATATAATCTAATCTAATGTAATGGCCTGACAGCGCCCGACCAGCTTACTCACAATGCAAAATGGTTGTACGAGTATGCTTGTATGTGATATCACATTGGGTGGTTGGGGTCCAACCAAACTGCGTCTTCTAACAGCTAGCCTATATATATATATATATATATATATATATATATATATATATATATATATATATATATATATATATATATATATATATATATATATATTTATATATACCTAAGTGTACCATAAATGGAAATAGATTATCTCTGAGACCTAATCCGTTCTACACAATCTATAGCAACTCTACTGTAAGTTCGTGAGCTAGCAATCAACCCCGCCTTTTGGTTTCTTTTGGTCTTCGAAACCTTTTATCTTGGTTTAATATATTTTATACATACGTATTACTCGTGCGCGATAACTTGGGACCTGCTAGGAATGCGACTCCCCGACCGCTTCCCTTGCACTTCCCCGATGGCGCCCGTATTGTACCGTTCGCATCACTATGTTTTACTAGGGTTTTTAGTCTCGTACTGGCCTACGTCACGTAACGACGCGCTCTGGAATTCTTTTAGTTTTCGTTTGTGTTATTGTTTTGTTGTCTGGAAAAAAGAAGTTAACCATGTGGACAGGCTTCGACAAAAGTATTGGGACGATGACCTCTTACAAGAGACGAATGAATCGCAATTAATTGTAAATTTATCGGATACCTCTTCGTCAAGTGATTATAGTGAGACTGAGGACGAAGAACAACCTCTAGAAGATATAAATCCACTAAGTAGTGACGAAGATGAGATAATGTAAATAATAGATAAAATAAATGTATAAACTTAAACATTGTATTTTTATTTTATTCAAATAGTGTAGATTAGATAAAAAGCAGCGTCCTCCCTGAGTAACATAATAAATTAGGTAAAAAACAAATAAAACGCCGCGGGCGGCTGCTTGTTATATTCGCTTTTTTGCGGGCGGTACAAACACGCCAATATGACGTCACCGCGCTCAGGTCCCAACTTATCGCGCACGGGTAATAGATAGATAAACACTTATTTGCAACTTCAATCACACACAATTGGCAAACAAGAGTTTAGAAAATCAAAAATAGTACGTATCTGTATGTTACAGAATAAAATAGATTGCGATAATATATATATAATAGATAGCGAAAAATAACTAAATACACACTTTCTTTGTCATGTTAATTTAAATTGTTTATAGACGTGACTAGGGACTGCTAGGGACACTTTGATTTTATCAACAGAGTTAAATACAGACGAAATATAAGTTGTGAGGAGTGCTTGTTTGCATAGAATCTCCTAACTATACCCAATTCAAATATAACTTGAGTTAAGACCCGAAGAAACTACTTTCCATATTGAACGGTCAATACCCAAGTAAGGTAAAGTTTTAACCTCTCAAATATTTGAGGACTTTCGGCTTCGAGTGAACCCGATGGAGAGGTTACTCAGTCTACTGACTTTGTACATATCTATTAGCATCAGTACTTCAAAGGAGTCACTGAACAAATACATGGGTGTTATAAAAATACGGTATTCGTTTACGTTACATTTTAATCAATTTCAAAATCCCACTTTAATATTATAAACGCAAAAGTTGGGATGTATGTACATATGTGTGGATGTTTGTTACTCTATGACGTCGTAACGGCTGAACTGATTTCGATGTAATTTGGCATGCACGTAGATTATAAACTGAATTAATATATACTACTTTTTGTTGACAAATCAGGCGTGCGAAACTGCTGGCGGAAGCTCTTATTGACATATTTGTATTAACACACAAAAGATCAAACACACGCAGAAAACAAAAAAAAATATAAAAATCACCATTGTATTTTTATTCTGAAACATCAGCTGACCTTATCTTCATCACACATAGCTAAGAACCACCCCACTATCCTGCTTATTATACTTGCAGTAATCGTCATTTCTGAGATATTCACCTTTTTGCAAAAATGTCATCTCAAGATCTATACATAAACAAATAATTTTCATATTTTTTTGTTAAATTTTACATGTTTTTTTTTAACGAAAAACGTAGGACTTGTTCAAAAATATTGCTTTTGCTAACAAGATCTGCAGCATTCAGCATGTGCCTGGCTAGAAAGTTGTGCAGTACTTGCTACGTTTACTGTACTTGATTTTTTTTCTTATTTTTAAGGTATACTTAAAAAGTTGGTAGATTTGTTGTTTAGGTAACAAAAAATATGTTTACCGCGTTTATCTCCAAACCGCCATTTCGCAAAAAGCTTTCGATTAAAAAAACGGCGGAAGAATCTGTCCATCCGTTTGGGAACTACGATGCCACATACAGACACACATACAGACTGACACACAGACAAACTGACACACTGAAAGACTGACACACAGACAAACTGACAAACAGACAGACTGACACACAGCTAGACTAACACGCATACAGACTGACACGCAGATAGACTGATACACAGACAGACTGACACACAGACAGACTGACACACAGACAGACTGACACACAGACAGACTGACACACATACATACTGACACACTGACAGACTGACACACAGACAGACTGACACACATACAGACTGACAGACAGACAGACTTACACACAGACAGACTGATACACAGCCAAACTGACACACACCCAGACTAACATGCAGACAGACTGACACGCAAAAAGACAGAATGACACACAGACAGACTGACACACAGACATACTGACAGACTGACACACAGACAGACTGACATACAGACAGACTGACACACAGGCATCAAACTTATAACCCCTCCTGTGGTGTCGGAGGATAACAGGTACTTATTAATAAACATCTAAGAACTCAGTGATATTACCGACATCCCGTTGGCCTATTTGAATTAACCCCATCACCTTGAGTCGATAATTTGCGATCAAATTACCACCCTCTTCGCGGTGGCGGAGTTCCTTCGGTTTTCACTCTTATTAGCGAAATTTGAGCAGCTTACCTTGTTTTAAATATCTTTTTACTGGATATTAAAATATCTACCGAAAAAAGAACTTTTTTCAAGTTTAAAAGCAGCTTTGCAAAGGTACATTTCTTGTTCTTCATTTTATTTACTAAATTATTAAAATCCCAGTTTATAAAAGGATCACGACTTTTATATAAGTAGTATAATTAGTTATTAATAAGTAGGTACCTTTTGTGTTGTGTACTTATATAATACTAGCTGGTACCCGCGACTTCGTCTGCAATCTGGAAATTTATAGAAATATCCCATGCAACGAACACCTGTTTTCTCTTATCCTACTTCCTACTAATATTATAAACGCGAAAGTTTGTATGTATGGATGTTTGCTACTCTTTCACGCCGGAACGGCTGAACCGATTGCGATGAAATTTGGTATGTACGTAGATCATAACCTGGAATAACACATAGGCTACTTTTTAGTGGCAAACCACGAGTGCGGAGCCGCGGATTGGTCAGCTAGTACACTAAATACGTGTAAACTCTACAGTTTTTGCAGCGTACGCCAGAATAGCTCGCAGATGGCAGATTTTTTTCCGACTTACTTGACAAATAACGTTATATTTTGGACAATTCACACACTATCTTTGTAAACTTTCATTGAAATCCATTCGGTAGTTTTTGCGTGAAAGAGGATCAAACATCCATACATACAAACTTTCGCGTTTATAATATTAGTAGTAGGATTACAGGCTGAATTAAATGTATTTTTATAAAAAAAAATAATATTATATAGATGCTTATCTATATTTTCAATTGAATATTTATAATTAGGTATCTAAACACGTACGCAGATTCGGGCAGATTTTCTACTAGTGAGTCGCATTCAAATGCAAATTAGTTTAATACTCCAGAAATAACACATAACAGGTTATATAGACCAAAGCGTTATTTTACTAGTACATAAAAACATTATATTTTAATATATAAAAGTTAATTTTATAGCACGAAACATACGATAACGTCGACCGCAAAATTTCAGCCCACGAATAAAATGGCGCATATCGAAACATATCGTTCGATACGTGTCCTCGTTTTACTAATTAACTTATGTTTTCAAGCCCCTTTGTAGTATATAAATACAAAATATAATATTTTTTTGCTTCAACCTTTTTAGTACATAAACAAATTTGTGATGTACTTCCCAGATGGACATTGGCGAGGGGTCCGTGTTCAGTGTCATGTGGCGGCGGCGTGCGCGCTGTTCGAGCGCGTTGCACCCGGGACATGAAGTGTCCACCCACGAGATATGAGCCCTGTAATACGCACGGGTAAGTGAACATTCTCTAATATAACAAAAAAGTACCGAAAATAAATATATTTAAGGAAAACTAAAGAAAGCGAGGACAAATGCAAAAGAGCAGAAAATAAATAAATACCTATATTGCTGGACGTTTCGCACAGCGCTGTCTAGCCCAAAACTAGGCAGATAGTGTAATATGGGAACCAGATAACTGATAAAATACTTATATACTTTATTTTTTAGATACTTGCTCTTTCTTGGTTCTTTTAGAAATTAATAAATTTGAATGGTCTCTAAAAAAACATGAATCAATAGTCTTTTTTTATATTAAACTTGTAGGCACAAAAGCTGACGTGGTAACCGCCGCCTATAAACTCCTGCAGCACTCGTGGTACTGCAGTGCATTAGTCAAATTATCAATTATTAGATAAGATATAAGATTTATTTCCAAAATAATTTGCCATCCTTTCATTCTTCTTCATAATGTATGTAACTATTGCTCAATAAAATGCATAACTGATAGCTGTAGACCATTTTTTGCTGAACTGAAAGTACTGACGATGCCCAGTCTCTACATTTGTGAACTTGCGACATTTGTAGTAACAAATATGAACCTTTTTATGAAAAGCAAACGAAAACAGCAAACGCCATACTAATAAAACTTGTTTCCCTCGTAATAGGACTGCTGTTTATAAAAAAAGCGTTATCTGTATGACTGCCCGTATATATAACAAACTTTCTAAGTCTGTATTAGAATTTTTTTTTATTTATTTGACAAAATAACATAAAACTATTAATTAATACATAAATCATCGTAAAACCTTATAGGTTTGTCTCGGTGCTTAGACACTCGAGCCGCACAATTTTTTTTAAATAGGTACATACTTAACCACTTACTTGATTTTCTAAAATACTTATATAAGATAAAAAAACAACAATATTTATATATATTTTATGCATAAGTAATGTTTCAATTATTAGTTAGCTATCCTCGAGAGTATCCATCAAGTTTTTTTTTAAATTTATATGTATGATTTTTTGTGTTAATTTCATGTAAATTTAGAGCTGATATCTCATTGGTCAAAATTGGAATTAGGTATGCAGTGTTGCGGCTCCCATAATAATTGTTCATTCTAGGAATCTGCAGCTTTTGGAGTGTTATTTTTCTAGTCGTTAGTTTATGTGGTATTGGTATTATTATTTCGTTATTTTCATATTGTTCGCTCAGTAGAAGTGTTTTAACCTTTTGTTGAACAGGCAGTATGCCACAAGCTTTAAACAGGCTTAAAATGTTATCTTTATGCTGGTTTTTAATATTTTTTGGTAGAATCGTTTTTAAAAGCATGAACTGTAGTTTAAAAATCTTTTCTAGGTAAGTTTTGAAGGTACGGCCATAACAGGTAATGCCGTACGAAATAATGGACTCAGCAAGTGCTTTTTATAGATTAAGAAGAACCTTGTAAGGTAATTTATACTTTATAATTTAAAATTTGGCTAGAATTGCCCGTAGTCTATCACAGACACTGTCTATATGTTGGCTCCAACTAAATCTGTTATCTACCATTATTCCCAAATATTTATAGCACGTTTCAACGCGTTCACACTTGCATCCACTGGTAGGCGGTCTATGTAGGCAGCAGTTATTATGTGCAAGTATGGTAAATGTATCATTACATTTGAGGTTGCTAGAATTTACGTGAATGATTTTTGTATTAGCAGCGTTTAACACTAGACCTACGTCGTGTTTCAAGTCTGAATGTATTCAAGGCAAATCTGAAAAAAGTTAATAACAATTATAAAAAAGTCAGTAGTTTTGACATTGCTATTCCAATTAAAATGGTACCTACTAATTAAACTCGACATTGCATCCGTAAAACGCTAAATATGGCTACACTTATAGTATGTAATACTAAACACCTTGTACATACCCATATTACGGAATCAACTGATTTGATTTGATTTAAAAGAAGAACACTGTACTGTAATCGGAGTTTATTGTTATTTGTGTTTCGTTTGTCTTTTTTTAATAAACATTAATATTGTTAAAAGTTAGCACGCCAACCTTTTTTGTTACCTCTGAGGTTGGCAGGTAGAAAATGCTATTAGCATTAAGCCCACCTTTTGTACATATCATTTATATTTTTGTGCAATAAAGTATTAAATAAATAAATAAACACTGGCTGGCACTAGGTAATGGATCTTTGCCCCCCGTGCTAGTGTATAACTGTGTTACGGCAGGGTGACGCTCCTCAACCCATTGCAATATCGTGTGAAACATCTCTATTTACAGGCTTCCGAAAAATAAAAACTATAACAAGTAGGCCTACACAACATCCTAATTAAATACTTACATTAAAAAGAGATATCACAAACTGTTTTAAGACTTTGTTATTAACATACTACATAATAAGTAATTATGAAATACATTAGATATAATAACACATGGGTTTTTTACAGCGTCAACGTTCCAGCCGTTCTCGAACCGAACGGTCTGATACGGGACGATGCTGATGGTAAGAGGCTTGACGTTATGACTTTTGTACCTTGGGAGAAGGGTAGGCCTTTGGTGTGGGACGCCACGTGCGTCGATACCCTTGTTCCATCTCATCTGTCTGGTACAGCAGTTAGTACATCTCAAGCGGCGCAAACATGGAAGTCTCGATAGAGCTTACATATTTGAGCCATTTGGGGTCGAGACCCTGGATGGGGTACCGGGGTCCATCGCATTTTCAAAATTATTTCTGGGCGTCTGGTTAAAGCGACGTGTGATCCGAGAGCTGGCGCTTATCTGGTTCAACGCATAAGCATTACGATTCAGCGGGGCAATACAGCCAGTGTCTTAGGGATACTTCCTCCTGGTAGTGATCTGGAGCAGTTGAGCTATCTATTAGATTAGATTAGAAAATTCTTTATTGCACTAATAAAATGATATATAGGCGAACGTAATGCTAATTAGCATTTTCTTCCAGCTAACCTTTGTGCAGTGTGGAGAAAGTGGTAGTGCCAGAAAAAGGAAATATAATCAAACTTTAGCTAAGAAATAAACTTACAAAAATTAGAAAATAATAATAATACACATACATAAACGAAATACACAAATATATCTACATAAAGTGCTCAATTTTGTTGGGTATCTTGAAGAGAGATGAAGTATTTAAAGAGTTTGGATCTGAATCTATAGATCGTTTGCAACGGTCTTTAGATTATTCAACTGTTTCTTCTGTATTTTATTGTAAATAATTGTATATTCTTTCTGCTATTATTTTTCCCCCGTTGTTTTAATTACGTTATAACACACTATATATATAACTAATTATGAAAAGTAATATTTATAAAAACAAACTAAATATACGTTATATATATAAATATATGTTTTTTTTAACTGGAACAGTACGGCAGCACCCATAACCAGAGAAAATACAGATGCAGTTTCTTTTAAAACATCAGCTCGTTTTCGAAGAAAAACATTTTGCCATTAAAATTTTTTTGGTCAAGCGTGAGTAGCGCCTTAAAATTAATCAAGTTGGTAATTTTTTTTTGATGCCGATTGATGCAGTACTATGTAAGGATCATTTTATTGTACCTAATTCATACGATACAATATAATGATCTTTACATAGGACTGCATCGATCGGCATCAAAAAAAAATAATAAATAAATATTGTTGGACATTTCACACAGCGTTATCTAGCCCCAAACTAAGCAGAGCTTGTATTATGGGAATCAGATAACTGATAGAATACTTATATACATTTTTTTTCTAAATACATACTTATAATATATAGAGAAACCACCAGACCCGGAACAAATATCTGTAAATCATGCAAACATTTGTTCCGCGGCGGGAATCGAACCCGCTACCTTATGTGTCTCAGCCGGCTATTCGCCCACTGCACCACGGAGGTCGTCATTACCAACTTGATTCATTTTAAGGCGCTACTCACGCTTGACCAAAAAATGTTTAATGCCAAAATGTTTTTCTTTGAAAACGAGCTGATATTTTAAAAGAAACTGCACCTGTATCTCCTCTGGTTATGGGTGTTGCCATACTGTCCCAGTAAAAAAAAACTCTGTATATTGAAGTATCACTTTGCTTTTGGTGGTTGTGTTGTTTTACAAGTTTGTGGTGGTTTATTACACAGGCCTCCCCCATAGATTTCCAGAGCGACCGTACTTCAGCGGCCTGCACCCAAAAACTCTCAGCAACTTTAAATAAAAGCTTACTGTGCTGAAAATTGCGTGAACAATCGCAAAGTACGAGTATAGCCTTAGCGGGGGAACAGAGTAACTAAAATATGCTAACTAACACGGACTTGTATTTCTATGTTACTTATTAGTCTTAAGAAGTGAGACGTGTCGGCCCAGTAATAGTAGCCGACCTTCATCCGTCTACATCTGCTCAACAATACAATAAAACATGTTTTCAATTCATATTTTATAACTGGGTGGGTTTTCATTAAACACTCTGGCTGATAATCCAAAACAAACTGCGCACTAATTAAAAGTCGGCGAAAAGGTTTATCGTTAACCCTCTCTAACCGAGTGTAACCCAAAACAACCCGTGAAACTGAGGGTAATAGTTTTCAACTGTTCCCCGATGGCAATATAGCAATATAGCTCATCATATGCAATGATGAGCTAGTTGATGCAAGGCTCCTAAGCCTGGAGCATTGACGAAAGGTCGCTAGCCTCTCGGTTTTTTATCGAGTACATTTCGGGGAGTGGGCGGCGGAACTTTTCAACCTGATCCCACCATCTCCTTTCTATCAACGGACAACCAGACGCTCTGCGGTGCGCCACCACTATATGGTAGAAATACCTCCCATTCGCACACAGCGGTTCTCTTCGACCTTTATTATGCGCACCGCCAAAGAGTGGAACGCCTTGCCAGAGTCTGTGTTTACTGATAGCAACAACCTGGGTATCTTTAAGTCGCGAGTGAATAGGTTTCTTCTAGGCAACCGTGTACCATCGTAGACTGCATCATCGCTTACCATCAGGCGAGATAGTGGTCAAACGCAAGCCTATAATATATAAAAAAACAAGAGTCTTTACCTGTATGCCTCAATTTGATGGACGCAGGGCAGTGCATCGTAGAGGACGGAAGACTACCGGTTTTATTTCCTACCTAATCATACTTTCTTTTTGTGCGTTGCTTCCTTCCTTATTCCAAAATTTGCAAAGCAAAAAATTTGAAATGTATATCATTGATAGAAATATATGCTAAGATAACAGGAAAAATAAAACGAATTCACTAGATCGGTTTTTTAGAAATCTGCATTAAAAATGTTTTTTGGTTTCTGAGTCACATAGCTAGACGGCGCTACTAAAATAATACTAAATCACTTAATTTTGTACCTTGTGATGAATGTAATGTATATTTATTGAAGTTTTTCTATGATAATAAATGATTATATTATATTCTAATATAATCTATAAGTAGGCAGGGAAGCCTCGGTGCACGAATCCTACTTGTACATGACCGGTCTTGTTTAGGACAGTCATATAAAAAACGTTGAATCACATTACTAATCAAATAATGTTAAGTACAACCCTAGATTAGCTAGCGAATTATTCTACAATTTGCAGCACAATTGACGCTAGCACAAAGCGAACCCTACTTGTACATGACCGGTCTTGTTTAGGACAGTCATATAAAAAACGTTGAAACATATTTCTAATCAAGTAATGTTAAGTACAACCCTAGATTAGCTAGCGAATTATTCTACAATTTGCAGCACAATTGACGCTAGCACAAAGCGAACCCTACTTGTACATGACCGGTCTTGTTTAGGACAGTCATATAAAAAACGTTGAAACATATTTCTAATCAAGTAATGTTAAGTACAACCCTAGATTAGCTAGCGAACTATTCTGCAATTTGCAGCACAATTGACGCTAGCACAAAGCGAACCCTACTTGTACATGACCGGTCTTGTTTAGGACAGTCATATAAAAAACGTTGAAACATATTTCTAATCAAGTAATGTTAAGTACAACCCTAGATTAGCTAGCGAACTATTCTGCAATTTGCAGCACAATTGACGCTAGCACAAAGCGAACCCTACTTGTACATGACCGGTCTTGTTTAGGACAGTCATATAAAAAACGTTGAAACATATTTCTAATCAAGTAATGTTAAGTACAACCCTAGATTAGCTAGCGAACTATTCTGCAATTTGCAGCACAATTGACGCTAGCACAAAGCGAACCCTACTTGTACATGACCGGTCTTGTTTAGGACAGTCATATAAAAAACGTTGAAACATATTTCTAATCAAGTAATGTTAAGTACAACCCTAGATTCGCTAGCGAACTATTCTGCGATTTGCAGCACAATTGACGCTAGCACAAAGCGAATCCTACTTGTACATGACCGGTCTTGTTTAGTATAATCATATAAAAAACGTTGAATCACATTGCTAATCAAGTAATGTTGAGTACAACCCTAGATTCGCAAGCGAACTATTCTGCGATTTGCAGCACAATTGACGCTAGCACAAAGCGAATACGCTCTGCGAGTTAATTTATCAAATTCTATGCCACGTGTCGTGTCCTCGTAGTTGGCTACAGTTTGCTTCTATTCACAACCTCACTTTGTACGAATTTAAACGACAAAAGTTATTTATTGTCGCCTACCCGGATTAATTTGGTTTTGTACACATAAATTCAGTAACGGTCAGATTTCGCCAATGATATTTATCATTTTAATGGTTTCAATGCTACATTTAGCACGAGCGTAGATTAGAATCCTTCGAGGCTCACATTTTAGTGAATTCTACGAATGTTTAACTCAGGTGAATGAACGTACCATACTTTAGTTTATACCACTAAAGCTTCACTTCACTCCAGACAGCATTTGATGTGAGTAAAATTGAAACGTGTTCATTTTGAAGTCTTATACGTCATTTATATATTGAAAACTTGCATTCACTCGCGTGTTTTGTTGATAAAAGTAGCCTATGTCTCCATCCAGGTCTCTATCTATAAACCAAATTTAATCAAGATCAGTCCAGGCATGAAAACGAATCTAACAGATAGACAGAGCTTCATTAATATTGATATTATTATAAGTGTAAATTTAACTCTTTGAGGAAGTATTTATTTGATGTAAATGATTGATCGAGCGAAGCGAGATCTACTTGGGCATATCGGCGTTATAGGCATGTATTACCCGTGCGCGATAAGTTGGGACCTGAGCGCGGTGACGTCATATTGGCGTGTTTGTACCGCCCGCAAAAAAGCGAACATAACAAGCAGCCGCCCGCGGCTTCGTCTTTGTTTTTTTTAACCTAATTTATTATGTTACTCAATGAGGACGCTGCTTTTTATCTAATCTTTTTTACACTATTTGAATAAAATAAAAATACAATGTTTAAGTTTATACATTTATTTTATCTATTATTTACATTATCTCATCTTCATCACTACTTAGTGGATTTATGCCTTCTAGAGGTTGTTCTTCGTCCTCAGTCTCACTATAATCACTCGACGAAGAGGTATCCGATAAATTTACAATTAATTGCGATTCATTCGTCTCTTGTAAGAGGTCATCGTCTCAATACTTTTGTCGGAGCCTGTCCACATGGTTGACTTCTTTTTTCCAGACAACAAAACAATAACACAAACGAAAACTAAAAGAATTCCAGAGCGCGTCGTTACGTGACGTAGGCCAGTACGAGACTAAAAACCCTAGTAAAAAATAGTGATGCGAACGGTACAATACGGGCGCCATCGGGGAAGTGCAGGAGAAGCGGTCGGGGAGTCGCATTCCTAGCAGGTCCCAAGTTATCGCGCACGAGTAATATGTATGTTTGTCCGAGGATAACTTTCGAAGCGCTGATCCGATCATCGTGAAATTTGATACATACGTAGGTAGTGATGGTACAATTTTGGTGTGACTAAATTAGCTAAAATTGTGGGGGGGTTGTTGGGATATTGGGGTTCAAGAGGGGTAAAAAAATGAAAATGGGACTATTGGGTCAAATGAGACGTCAAATGAAAGCTTTTCATTGGTACATTTTGAAACCCGTTTTTAATTTTAGTAAAGTTTTTGTAATGTTTGAATTAATAGCCATAATAAAAACTAAGCATTGACAAAATTCACAGGGCACACCAGTGGCCCCTTAGTACTGTAATTTGGTATGCGTATAGCTTAACTATCACAAATATAGGTTAAAGTCTGAAATCTAGAATAACTGCAATTTGTACCCCAAAAAAGAGTAACCAACTACATGAACTCCGGTTACCTGATATTTGAATGTAACTGTAGGTCAAGTTGGATGGTTATTTATTTCGTGGCATTATTTTGATAGTCAAAGATTACGAATAATATTTTTTTTTTGTTTTTATGGTAGACTCGCGAGATCTCAGTTCGGGGCGAACCACTAGTATATATGTATTCAGGTGAAATAACATTTGTAGATACGTGAATTAAACGCAAGGTATTATTTGAATTTTCGTTATACCTGAAAAATGTATCAGCTGCAAAAGCCTTCCGGGTCAAAATTTAGATTATAGCGATTCCCTTATTTACTGAGCGGCGCTTCCGTTCGGCTCATTTATTTTTCATCAACTTTTTAATATCGGCTTTCGTTAAAACATTTCCAGTGTTATATTTATAACGTTCCTATCGTTGGACAGAATATACATATATATATTTTTTTATATTAAACTTGTAGACACAGAAGCTGACTGGCCTCCTGATGTTAAGTGGTCACCGCCGCCTATAAACTCCTGCAGCACTCGTGGTACTGCAGTCGCGTTGCCTACCACTTAATACCCTATTTACATCTCTCTTGAAGGCGTTCATTTTGAAGCCCACCGGAAACACCTCCGGAGGAAGGTTGTACATGTTGCAGGTGCGTGGAAGAAACGAGCGGGTGAAACGCACCGTGTGAGACTTCCACGCATCTACAATATGTGGGTGAGCTCGTTACCGGTTGCGGGTGGTTCGATGGTAGAAGTGGGAAGCAGGGATTAAATTGAACAGCTCTTCAGAACATTCGCCGTTATATATTTTATAGAAAACGCTGAGCACTCCGATGTCACGGCGCAGACTATATATATTATATAGTCTATATATATTATAAGAAATTATTTGATTAATTACCAAAAACTATTTTATTTTCACTGAAATATGACTACCTATTTCTTGGTTCATAAATCAGGTATTGGTTAATATTTTATTATTTTTATAAACCCGATAAATGATGCTTTTTACAGTAGACTCAAGTAGGTTTGTTTTGCCATAAAATTATGTTAAACAATGACGGAGTATATTTTTGAGACCATTTTTAAGCACTGGAAAGCCCTAGATTAAAGCTCTAGATGGAAAGGCGACTTAAATTGGTGAGAGTCATTGGGCGTAGTCATAAAGTCACTCAGAAAATCTATGAGAGAGGCATATTTTTAGCAGTGGACGTGCTACGACAGAAATGTTAATTTAAGTTTGCTTAAATGTATGTTTTTTTTTGTTTAAGTTGTGACTTCATCTGGTCCCCTGGGGAGTGGGAGGAGTGCAGCGCTACATGCGGTCGGGAAGGTATCCAGGAACGACAGCTATTCTGTGTGCCAGCGAACGCTAGGTAAATGCTTCTATTTTCCTCTCCGGTAAAAAAAATACTTTCGTCTCTCGTTCTGTATGCATAGTGCTTATATGAACTATTTATCAAAGTCAGATACAGACATAAATTGAATGACTACTACAATATTGTATTAGTAAGTACATTACAGCAGCGGCCAGCAAAAGAGGCATTGATGGACGAACGTGTACCTATCTATATCATACACATGCCTAGTTGTGGCTAAGGCTTGTATAGTACATTTCACGAATAATGCGAAATAAATGACGAACAACGAACAACAATAATTAGTGTGCATTTGTTTATTTTTTCAATAAACAGCTTTCTATTTGCAAGCCAGTTCGAAATTTAAATAAAACCTTTGATAAGTTACCTATTTGGTTGCCATGTTTCGGAGTAAAAGGTCGTTCCATTTTTAAATAACACGACAGATATGAGTTTACTATGTTATTTATTTTGCCGCTAAACCAAGACAGATATGGATTTTCATACAACTCTTGCCGGCCGCTGCTCGCATGTACAGTAAATTACAACAGTACAGCACTTTCGATTTATCTCGAAGAAGGTTGTCAAAATAATGCTCAAATTTCCAAGCATGTTTGAGAATATATTATTATACTGCTCGTAAAGCTTTGATTATTCTTTTAACATTTACAATTTAAATAAGGTGTTGCAATTTAAACTACAAATAATGACGGAGTATATTTTTGAGACCATAAATAATACATGAATGATGTATTTATTTAAATCCCAAAATCTTTATTTTTGAGTTTTTGTGCCTACCATATAGGTACTTTATTTACCGCCCTGCCGTACGCACCGTACTCTCTGTTGACTGGTTGGGTTTATTGAATGGGCTGAGGCGTTGACTGGGCGGGGTCATTGGACGAGCGGGGTTGTTGTAAGGCTCGTAGTAACTTTATTAGTAAGTAGCTGACCAATCCGCAGCTTCGCACGCGTAGTTTTTCAATAAAAACCTTACCCTCCTTCTGCGCAGTTGGTTAAAAAGTAACCTATGTCACCCGGGGATAGTGTAGCTCCACAACAGTGAAAGATTTTTTTAAATCGGTCCAGTAGTTTCGGAGCCTATTCGTTACAAACAAACAAATCTTTCCTCTTTATAATATTAAGTAATATGGTATCCCGAAGTTTTTTGTAGATATTGATCTGTTCTTTAATATTGTAGAACATACTTTTGTTCTATCATCAATAGTTTCCGCAGCGCATGCGACGAAATACGTTTTAGGGCACTTTTTTACACCTTGGGTTACGTTTATTGTTTTATTTTTCTTTATTAAGGACAAGAAACAATTATACAATTGGGTTACTTAATGCTAATACTAAATAAGGTTCTTTATGTATAATCAGCCCCGGTGTCCACAGATTGGGTTGACAAATTATAAGGGCATAAAGTGCATGCATAAGAAGGAAGAAAAACAATATCTGTAGGTCACATTACATAGAAGAACAAGATTTTACCGTTTACTTTAGGTCAGACAGAAATAGTGTATCCGACATTATGACATCAGATACACTCTTTCTGAAAGAGCCAAAACTTTACTTAAGTTTTAGTAAGGATCCCTAATCTTTTATAGCAATCATTATTACTTAAATAAATTAAACAAATGAGTATAGCTTATGTCACTCAGGGTGAATGTAGCTTTCCAACGGTGAAAGAATTTTTGAAATCGGCACAGTAGTTTTTGAGTTTATTCATTAAAACATACACACACACACACAAAAATACAAATCTTTCCTCTTTATAATATTAGTATAGATCTGTGGCATTGTAAATAAGCGAGTCTAACATTTGGTCAAGTAAATTTAAGTTACGTCTAAATTGTAACATTTTTGATCGAGTTGGAGCTATTTTAATATCTAGCTTTTTTACCTATTAAATAATCCAATGTAAGCCTTTTCATAAAGTTTTTGTTTATTTACGTTTTTAAATTTATTAATGTTTAGGGTTCCGTACCTAAAGGGTCAAAGGGGACCCTATTACTTCGCTGTCTGTCTGTCCGTCTGTCACCAGGCTATCTCATGAACCGTGATATTTAGACAGTTGAAATTTTCATATATGATGTATTTCTGATGCCGCTAAGTATAACAACAATTGCTAAAAACAGAATAAAATAAATATTAAAGGGGTGCTCCCATACAACAAACGTGATTTTTTGCTTGTTTTTGCTCGATTTTGATAACGGCAACAGGTAAACGCTTGAAATATTCACAGAATATTGAGTTATATTATTCACTTTAAAAATAAATAATTAAATTAAAATTAATATTTACGAGGGGGGGGGGGGCTCTTATACAACAAACGTGATTTTTTTGCCTTATTTTATAGATAATAGTACGGAACCCTTCGTGCGCGAGTCCGACTCGCACATGGCCGGTTTTATTGTATACCTACTTCAGTATCACTTGGGAGTTCGTTATCAAAGCGAACAATTTGCCCATTAGACAATTTACTAACTTTATGGAGTTAAGTAGCAACAGCGAGTTTATTTTTATTTTTAGTATAAAATTGTGATTATCTCTAATTAAATTTTATTTATGTTATTGCTGTAAATCCGGATGGACAGACGGACATAGCAAAACTATGAGGTTTCCTTGTTCGGCTACGGAATCCTAAAAAGTATAACTATGAACTCTTTGGGTTTAACAGAAACCAGTCGGTATACAACCTGTTTTGTTATGTACGACATTAAGTTAAAACACACATCCGGAGTCGTATTAACTGGTTTTAGAGGTGGGTTTAATAAGCAATATTTAACGTAAATCAGCGGTGCTTTTGCGACGATGTCGCTTAGTCAGTTGAACAGGTACCTACTTACATAATGATTCAATATGATTTGCTTACCTATTTTTATATTTTTTTTACCATTGATATTAAGGTTGTTTGATTTTCTTTTATGGTAATGAATTAAAAAAAACCTTTTTATAACAATACTAGCTAACCAACCCGCAGCTTCGCACGCGTAGTTTTTTAATAAAAACATTACCCTCCTTTGCGCAGTTGGGCAAAAAGTAGCCTATGTTACTTAGAGTGAATGTAGCTTTCCAATGGTGAAAGAATTTTTGAAATCAGACCAGTAGTTTTTGAGTTTATTCATTACAAACATACACACAAAAATACAATTCTTTGCTGTTTATAAAATTAGTATATAAGTATAGACTAGCCATTAGCCCTATCCACGTGGTATATATCCGTCTATAAATCATTCCATAACATAAATTTTGTACGTAACTACTAGTATCATATGGATAAACTAATTCAATGTAACTGTAGCCGGGTTTTTCATGTTTTAATCTGGTAAATTGTTTTCAACTGTTTTTTCACATATTTTGTTCCCCGGCGTGCAAGTTACGCTTTGTTGAACACCAAACAAACACAAATATTGACCAGCTACCAATTTCCAATAAAGCGTCTAACTGCACTTCATCGGTAAAGAATAAAGCCATTTCTTGATTAACCCTTTGAAGTAAAAAATAGAGCACGCTTTGATCAAATAAACTGGGACTCTTTCGTAATTGGCTTTTTGGTTTAGTCTTCGGTAAGTTTATTTGGTCCAATATCTGATTTCAATTTGATTTATCATTATCATCATCATCTCAGCCCGTCTGCACCCACTGTTGGGTATAGGCCTCCTCTTCATTACGCCATTCTTTCCGGTCCCTTGCGAGTCTCGTCCATTGACACCCAGCTACGCTTTCAATATCATTCGACCATCGGGTGGTCTGCCTCTTGGTCTTCGAGCATCCCTTGGCCACCACTCTGTAATCGCCTTCGTCCAACGCCCGTCAGCCCTCCTAGCCAAGTGTCCAGTCCATCTCCGAATTTGATTTATATTCCAATTTTTTTTTTATTTACACAGCCATGATTAATCGCAAAATCATGGCTGTTTAATATTGATGCATGCTCAACCAACACCGTGTCATATAAAGGGACATATAAAGTTGGCTTCAACTCCTGAACCAATTGGACTTTGTATGGCGTCATACAACTCTTGAACCAATTGGACTTTGTATGGCGTCATACAACTCCTGAACCAATTGGACTTTGTATGGCGTCATACAACTCCTGAACCAATTGGACTTTGTATGGCGTCATACAACTCCTGAACCAATTGGAATTTGTATGGCGTCATACAACTCCTGAACCAATTGGACTTTGTATGGCGTCATACAACTCCTGAACCAATTGGACTTTGTATGGCGTCATACAACTCCTGAACCAATTGGACTTTGTATGGCGTCATACAACTCCTGAACCAATTGGACTTTGTATGGCGTCATACAACTCCTGAACCAATTGGACTTTGTATGGCGTCATACAACTCCAGAACCAATTAGACTTTGTATGGCGTCATACAACTCCTGAACCAATTGGACTTTGTATGGCGTCATACAACTCCTGAACCAATTGGACTTTGTATGGCGTCATACAACTCCAGAACCAATTAGACTTTGTATGGCGTCATACAACCCCTGAACCAATTGGACTTTGTATGGCGTCATACAACTCCTGAACCAATTGGACTTTGTATGGCCTCATACAACTCCTGAACCAATTGGACTTTGTATGGCGTCATACAACTCCTGAACCAATTGGACGTTGTATGGCGTCATACAACTCCTGAACCAATTGGACTTTGTATGGCGTCATACAAAGGTCTTTATGCAAAATTCGTTTCAATGATGTCTCCGAAATGTTCAATTGTTGAGAACGACGGTGAAATGATGTTGATGGCGCTTCACGCACACTTTCTGCCACAGCACCAATATTCTCGATTTCAGCACTGTTTTTGGCTTTTCACGCTTTGGTTTATCGATGAGGATGCCAGTTTTTTTCACTTTTTGCACAAGATAACGAACATACGGAGCTGACGGTGCTTCTCTTCTTCCAAAATCTGTACGCAATTTTCGCACACATTCTGCAACATTACCATGATTTTCAAAGTAATGTCGCAATATTTCCCAGCGTTGTTCAAGCGTATACACAACCACGCCGTTGCCGTGGGTCGCCGGCAATAGAATGTTGCCCCTCCGCTCTTGCCCGTGGATGCAGTAGAAGTCTGCTAAGGGATACCTCCGAAAGATGGGCAGCAGCGTCTTTTCGTGTTTTCAATACCTATACTGCGCTCGCCAACCCGCCTGCCAAGCATGGCGAGTATGGCAACAACCCCTTCATGATATTGCAACATAAAACCAGGCCCCGAGTCCCCGGCGGCCCCGCTAATCCTGGCTACGGTAGCAGTCACGGTAACGGCGGGGCCAGGGTTGCTAAGAATCTCCGGGAGACGATCGGCTACCAAACCCTACGACGACCACTGGCCCTGGTAACACACAACATCCGCACTTTGAGGACAGACGAAAAGATTGTTGAGCTGGAAGAAGAAATTAGTAGATTACACTGGGACATTTTGGGGTTATCAGAAGTCCGTAGAGAGGGCGAGGACACGATATCCCTTAAGTCTGGTAACCTACTATACTACCGGGAGGGCGACCAACAGTCCCAAGGTGGTGTTGGGTTTCTCGTTCACAAGTCACTCATCAACAACATTATAACCATCGACAGTGTGTCGAGCAGGGTCGCGTACCTGACACTCAGATTATCTAAGCGATATTCGCTGAAGGTCGTTCAGGTATATGCGCCAACCTCTTCACACCCAGATGAAGAAGTAGAGTCTATGTATGAGGACATCAGTAGAGCCATACATACGAACAAAACTCACTTTATTGTTGTTATGGGGGACTTCAATGCAAAGCTAGGCATGAGAAGCGATGATGAGTTGAGAGTGGGGCAATTTGGATATGTGCAACGGAACCCCAGGGGACAGAGGCTGGCCGATTTTCTGGAGAAAGAAGGACTCTTTATGATGAATTCTTTTTTCCAGAAGCCGCCTCACAGGAAATGGACCTGGATGAGTCCCAACGGTTCCACGAGAAATGAGATTGATTTCATCTTGACCAACAAGAAACGGATATTCAATGATGTCTCTGTGATTCACAGGGTGAAAACCGGCAGTGATCACCGAATTGTTAGAGCCACATTGAATATGAACGTTAAACTTGAAAGATCCCGTTTGATGAAATCTACGCTCCGACCCACTCGCGCACATATCCAAAACCTCGAGAGCTTTCAACTCGAACTTGCAAATCGCTTTGACTGTCTAGAAGTAGATGCATCGGTGGACGAGATCAATAACAGGTTCGTAGAAACCGTCCATACGGTGGGGTCCCAGTTCTTTAAGACCCCCCGTACCAATAGACCTCAGAAACTCTCTGATGACACCCTTAACCTCATGGCTGAACGACGTTCTTTGCAATTGCAGTCTCCCGATGATGCTCAGTCACATAGGCAGCTCAATAGAAAGATTTGGAAATCCTTGCGGCACGATATTCGTACCTTTAATACATCTCGTATTAAAAATACGATAGAGCGGAATAAAGGCTCCAAAGTGTTCGCGAGAGATAATTCTATTGGGCAGAGCCGCATGACGAAGCTGAAGAGGGAAGATGGCAGCATAACGTCAAGTAAAGCGGAAGTGTTAAGGGAAGTCGAAAGGTTCTATGGACGGCTCTACGATTCGGTCACTAAACCTGTTTGCAGTGCGGCCAACGACCCAAGAGCCAAACTGACCCGACATTATACCGAAGATATTCCGGACATCAGCTTGTATGAGATCAGGATGGCCTTGAAGCAGCTTAAGAACGACAAGGCGCCGGGTGAGGACGGAATCACTTCAGAGCTTCTGAAAGCGGGTGGATCACCGGTACTTAAAGTCCTTCAGAAGCTTTTTAATTCCGCCTTGCTTTAAGGTACGACGCCAAAAGCATGGAACGGGGGCGTGGTGGTTCTGTTCTTCAAGAAAGGTGACAACACCTTGCTTAAGAATTACAGACCCATCTTGCTTTTGAGCCATGTTTATAAGCTGTTTTCGAAGGTCATCGCGAACCGTCTCGAACGCAGGTTTGATGACTTCCAGCCTCCCGAACAAGCCGGGTTCCGTAAAGCCTACAGTACCATAGACCACATACATACGCTGCGGCAAGTCATACAGAAGACCGAAGAGTATAACTTGCCGCTATGTCTCGCGTTTGTGGACTATGAGAAAGCCTTCGATTCGATCGAAACATGGGCAGTGCTTGAGTCTCTCCAACGATGCCGTATTGACTATCGGTACATCGAAGTGTTGAAGTGTTTGTATAAAAACGCCACTATGTCAGTCCGAGTACATGAACAGAGCTCGAAGGCGATTCCCTTAAAAAGAGGCGTAAGACAAGGAGATGTCATCTCTCCGAAACTGTTTACGACCGCATTGGAAGATGCCTTCAAGCTTCTGGAATGGAAAGAACTGGGCATCAATATTAACGGCGAATACATCACTCACCTTCGGTTTGCCGACGATATTGTGGTCATGGCAAAGTCGATGGAAGAGCTCAGCACGATGCTCGAAGGCCTCAATCGAGTCTCCCAACGGGTAGGACTTAAAATGAACATGGACAAGACGAAAATCATGTCGAATGTCCATGTCGTCCCTGCCCCAGTTATGGCTGAGAACTCGGCTCTTGAAGTTGTTGACGCGTATGTATACCTAGGACAAACAGTCCAATTAGGTAGGTCCAACTTTGAGAAAGAGGTCAATCGTCGAATCCAACTCGGATGGGCAGCGTTTGGGAAACTTCGCAACGTCTTTTCGTCCAACATACCTCAGTGCCTTAAGACGAAAGTCTACAATCAGTGTGTGTTACCAGTGATGACATATGGAACCGAGACGTGGTCCTTCACTATTGGCCTTATGAGTAAGCTCAGAGTCGCTCAACGAGCTATGGAGAGGGCTATGCTCGGGGTTTCTCTACGGGATCGAATCAGAAATGAGGAGATACGTAGGAGAACTCAAGTCACCGACATAGCCCGACGGATTAGCACGTTGAAGTGGCAATGGGCAGGCCATATAGCGCGCAGAACAGATGGCCGATGGGGCCGAAAGGTTCTCGAGTGGAGGCCACGGACCGGCAAGCGCAGCGTAGGACGTCCACCCACAAGATGGGCAGACGACTTGGTAAGAACCGCAGGTCGGCGTTGGATGCAGGCCGCTTCCAACCGCAGTTCCTGGAGATCAATGAGGGAGGCCTTTGTCCAGCAGTGGACGTCCTACGGCTGATATGATGATGATGATGATACACAACCATATTCGTTCAGCGGAAGGATAAAACTAATTATCTGTCAAATCAGACATGAGCTAAGTGTTACCATTCACGAAATAAGCACTAGTTGAAAAAAACCGTTAGATGGCGGACCCTTTATCTTCTAATATATAAAAATCTCGTGTCACGGTGTTTGTGCACTCCATCGAACTTGGTTGACCGATTTTAATGATTTTTTTTACTATTATTAGAAAGAGACAAAGCGACTATGCAGCATATACCTGTCTCATTTCTGTAGGACCTGTTTTCTAGAAAGAGACAACTACTGGCTGCACGTTCGCTGTCTTTCACACTTTTCTCTCGTATTCACTTACATTACTGCTGGATAGTAAACGCTCAGTCTATTCTGTAGTCTATGGGGGTTTTTCCATAATAATCCCACTCTAATCTCTGCTCCCAGTGGGAGCATAGAACACTTTAGAGTGCATTGTACACCTTCTATTTGAGAGATCAAAAATACCTCCGACTTTATTTCACTAAGATCCCAGATTAGATATATACCTATATTTATAACTAGCTGACAAATCCGCAGCTTCGCACGCGTAGTTTTTCAATAAAAACATTATCCTCCTTCTGCGTGGTTGGGTAAAAAGTAGCCTATGTCTCCCGGGGATAGTGTAGTTTCCCAACAGTGTAAGAATTTTTTAAATCGGTTTTGTAGTTTCGGAGCCTATTCAATACAAACAAACAAACAAATCTTTTATCTATATAATATTAGTATAGATAGGTGGTGTTTCAAATTACGGAAATTTGCCTTTAGCCCGTAGTGATATATGTAAAATTATACGTAAATATATAGTTTTCAACTATAATAATTACGAGTATGTTACAGCTCAACTTCTCAAAGTGAAATGGTGAGATACAGCGTGTCCCCCTCGCTATGTCCTTCAGTAAAGCCTGATAGGGAGCAGCCTTGCAACCGCCTGCCCTGCCCGGTCTACTGGCGGGAGATGGCTTGGACTCCGGTAAGAAACATCATTAAGCTTGTTAGGCCTTAAGGACTCGCATAAACGCTAAAGGGTAGTATGTTGAGCTGAGCACCCGATGTTGAACACATTTGTATGGGGCACATCAAGGTCACGTCAGGCACCGTATAAATTCTGACACAAGGATTAGCGGATTTCCATAGCTTTGAAAAGTACAAAGAACTTTGAAAAATACAATGCTTTGAATTAAGGTTTGCTAACTTTGGATTTTAATATCCTGAAATTGGGCGTATAAATCAGTTCAGTTTAAAGAATCTTTATTTCTCATTTAAAAACATTGTCACTTACTATGAGAAAGAATTCTAAATTTAATCCAGTTTAGATATTTGGAAGGCAATGTTATGGGTGAATTGGAAAATGACTTAATTTCTCATTGCAGTGTTCAACAACTTGCGGCCGTGGTATATCCCGGCGGCCGCTCTTCTGTCCTGCATCCGACGAGATCCTCTGCGGTCCAAGGCCTCGCGAACGAAGACGTCGCTGTCGTATCCGCAGGTGCCTCCCCCCTTCCCGCCTCACCATCACCTGCCCCCCCTCCGACACAACGCAGTACTGCGAACTGTTCACTGAAGAAGACCTAAAGAGGAACTGTCTCGTGCCACCGTTTAGAAAGTATTGTTGCAACGCATGTAAAGATATCGAGAACCGTTGATCAGATTGCATTGCAGAGTAGAGCTAAACTTTATATAGAAATTAGGCTGGACGGTTGAACGCGGTTGAACGGTTGTCAGAAGATTCTATACAGAAGAACTACACATGAATTGTATGCTACTCTGGTATCATCTGCTACAAAGATGTTTGTGGGATTTAGTGTTCTTTTTATGCCTCTTAATATTGCACATTGATTTTGACGTTTCTATTTGTAAGACTAGACGTTCTTTACGAGTATTTAATGAAACCAACTGCCAATCTTTACTGCCATTTGTATATGAATGGACGGCAAACAATCAAATTTTTGTAGGAAGATTTGTAGAAGATTCCATGTAACCAGTATTTGTATGTCTGTTGAAATATATTTATAAGTTAGATGATATGCACTAATAATAAGTAACTAGATTATGTTAAGTGCCATAACGTTAAATTTTTTACTTAGTAAAGGTGTTCTATAACCATATCGTATTTTATTCCTCAACGACATTCTGCTGGCTCGACACCAGAATTCGACACCAGCAGGGCTAGCATTGCGATTTCCTTGTCTACACTTCGAAGAGACGACAAGGCTCTGACCGCAACTTGTATTTCTGCGTATATTGTTATTTGTTTTTAAATTTGATTGTGATTCACAATAAAGCGTCATTCTATTCCATTCTCTGTCGATTCTTCCAAAATTGTCTTTGCCACGAGCAGGCTCAATAAGTTTTATTCCTAGACAAGAGAAGGATACTCTGTCTATAGCAACGTACGTTGTTTATGTAAATAATGAATTGCAAATAGTTGAGAAGAGTACGAAAGAGACAACTTGAGAAGTGTTGTCTAGGCATCGCAAGACCTAGACAATTTCAGAAGAAAGTTGTCTATCCTTAAATATCAAAGATAGAGAAAATGATGGATATCGTGCTCGGCGTTGTAGACTACTGTCGAGGAAGTGTCAACAACGTTTCTGCCCGTTCACTCTCGCAATCACCGTGCTAGCGACGGTCGACAACTGTCTTCTTTGTTCCGAAAAATGACTCATGACTAAATCCTTCTCTACAGTTACTGTGTTAGGCCTACAGAGTTCGACACTGTAGTTTGACACCAGAGTTGGCCTCTATAGTCTATACTAGCGTTATTAGTTTATCTTACGTCTTCTTTGTCTATGTTAGTTTCTCATGCGTTTGTTATATGTTCTAAATAAATGAAATTTTATACGAGTTATTCAAGCAAAACCTCTGTTAAAGCGAAACTCGCCACAAACGAATTTAGCAAAAACTATCTGAATATTTACAGCTGACTGTGGAAACAACCGAGTCTGTCTGCAAATAAAAGTTACAGACTCGGCTCACAACTAGAGTCCATTTTCGGATGCAAAACTCGTCGGCGGACATTGATCGTTCACTCAGCACTTTTCAAGTTTCAAGTTACTATGAATACTGCCCGATAGTTCATTCTCGTTCCTTGTTTACTTCATTATGCCACAGTCATTCATATGGTTTTACTCTATTCACAGGTTATCTGGATGATCTTTCACGATAAGACTACCCGTTATACATTTATTAGTTTCTCATTTGTTGAATCTAGATAGTAACCAATTAACCCGTAACATGATGATGCATGGAGAGGTGATATTGTGACAGTAGCTGGAAAACACTGGGTACAAACTACCCAACAAAGAAATATATGACAAGAGATAGAGGCCTTTATCCAGAAATGGATAGCACCTAAAAACATTAAATAAATAAATAATTTTATATAAAAGTTAATTTATTGAAGTGAAACTTCTTTACGCACGCTTGGGGAGTAAGCTGGTGAATGCGTTACGAAAAGTGCGAACGGAAGTTGAGAGGGAGGATAAGTTTGTGAAGATAGAAAAAGAGAGAGTTACGTTTCGTATGTTTTTAAACGTTAATGTGCGAGTGTGAGTTGCGTCTGTCCAGAATGAACATAGACTGATCGACCTACAGACGTGTGGACAATTTTGTAATTGAACAATTTTATAAATTAATATTTTGAAAAAGAAGTTTTACTTCAGTCGTGTGGTCTAAAGCACACTCATTTTTTTTGTATTAAATACAATCCAATACAACGCAATATATTTTTATTTAATTTAATTTTGTACAGATTTTATATTATGAATAAAAAAATATTAATATATCAATATTGCTGGACATTTCACACAGCGCTATTTAGCCTCAAACTAAGCGAAGCTTGTATATG
Organism: Philereme vetulata; assembly: GCA_918857605.2. Lineage (NCBI taxonomy): Eukaryota > Metazoa > Arthropoda > Insecta > Lepidoptera > Geometridae > Philereme > Philereme vetulata. The sequence goes on along the minus strand of OU975423.1, from coordinate 1,265,305 downwards.
GGAACCAGATAACTGATAGAATACTTATATACTTTTTTATGGTACATACTTATAATATACAGAGAAACAACCGAAACAAATATCTGTTGATCATGCAAACATTTGTTCCGCGGCGGGAATCGAACCCGCTACCTTCTGCGTCCCAGCCGGCTATTCGCCCACTGCGCCACGGAGGTCGTCACGAACTAACACGGACTTGTATTTCTATGTTACTTATTAGTCTTAAGAAGTGAGACGTGTCGGCCCAGTAATAGTAGCCGACCTTCATCCGTCTATATCTGCTCAACAATACAATAAAACATGTTTTCAATTCATATTTTATAACTGGGTGGGTTTTCATTAAACACTCTGGCTGATAATACAAAACAAACTGCGCACTAATTAAAAGTCTGCGAATCGTTAACCTTCTCTAACCGAGTGTAACCCAAAACAACCCGTGAAACTGAGGGTAATAGTTTTCAACTCATCATCGTCATATCAGCCGTAAGACGTCCACTGCTGGACAAAGGCCTCCCTCATTGATCTCCAGGAACTGTGGTTGGAAGCGGCCTGCATCCAACACCAACCTGCGGTTCTTACCAAGTCGTCTGCCCATCTTGTAGGTGGACGTCCTACGCTGCGCTTGCCGGTCCGTGGCCTCCATTCGAGAACTTTCCGGTCCCATCGGCCATCTGTTCTGCGCGCTATATGGCCTGCCCATTGCCACTTCAACGTGCTAATCCATCGGGCTATGTTGGTTTTCAACAGTTTTCAACTGTTCCGCGATAGTTGAGTCTTTACCTGTATGCCTCAATTTGATGGACGCAGGGCAGTGCATCGTAGAGGACGGAGGACTACTCTACCTGTTATATTTCCTACCTAATTATAATTTCTTTTTTTTTGTTACACGGTGGGAATCGAACCCGCAACCTCCTGCGTGTCAGCCGGTTATTCGGCCATTACGCAACGGAGGTCGTCACTTAATTATCACTAATGTTATTTTAATAACGTATGTTACTTTTAGAGAAAATAAATAAATGGCTATATATATATATTTTATGCTGAAAATAAATAAATAAAAAAACAATAATTGATAGAACGAACTCTATTCCAGTTAATGCAAGTTATGAATAGTAGACTACTACGTCACAGCACGAAGTGATTACGACAGTTTTTCTGCGTTTTATCAAAATCCCTACTGGTAGTCCAAAGCTGGTGGGGATTATGAAAATAACTTGAAAGGAAGAAAGTAAAGGAATAGTATACAGTAATGATTTATTTGGGACACAGATTAAACATAGTGGGTATTGAGTATAAGGGAATGATTAAAGTGTTGGATGCTTTTAGAGTCAGCTATAACTAGAGACTACCCTACTAACATTATAAAGAGGTAAAATTTGCATGTTTGTTTGTCATGAATTAGGATCTCATGAATTCTGAACTGGTTTTGAAAAAAAAACACTGATAACAAGCTACACTATTCATGAGTGCTAGGTTTTATTTATTTTGATAAAACTAGTTAAATACTACATATAATAATACTATATATAATAATATATACAAGTATATATATTATATTGAAAGTTTTGTGCAGTTTTATAAATGTATAAGTTTTATAAACATACTTTTATTCACAAAAACGTTATATATAAGTTTTTGGGGTGAAAGGAATAGTGGATCGAGCGATGCGAGATCTTCAAATGAACTCAACTCAAATGAACTGCCGTATCGGCAACATGTATGTTTGTTTGTCCGAGGATAACTTTCGATGCGTTAATCCGATTATCGTGAAATTTGATACATAGGTAGGTAATGATGGCACAATTTTGGTGTAACGAGCTAAAAATGTTGAGGGTTGTTGAGATATTGGGGTTCAAGAGGGGGAAAAAATGAAAATGAGAGTATTAGATCAAGTGGGACATCAAATGAAGGGTCTTTATTAGTACATTTCCAGACCGTTTTTATTTTTAGTAAAGTTTTTGTACATTTTAATTTACCTAATTAGCCATAATAAAACTGAAACTCTGACGAAATTCACAGGCTACACCAGTAACCCAACGGTGCTGTAATTTGGTATGTGTTTAGCCTAAATTACACAAATATAGGCAAAAGTCTGAAATCCAGAATAAGTGCGATTTTTACTCCATAAAAGAATAACCTATTTTCATGAACTCCCGTTTCCTGTAATTTGAATGCAACCGTAAATCAAGGTATGCGTTTGTTTATATCGTGGCACTATTTTGATAGTCAAAGATTACGAATAATTATATATTTTTTATGGGAGAATCGCGGGATCTCAGCCCGGGGCGAACCACTAGTTACTGTTTCCTTTTAAATTAGATTCAACGATTATACAGTTAAACTGTTCCTCTCGGTTACAAGGCAAAGTTAAATTGCCCAAGTGTTTATTCACAAAGAAAAGCCACCTCGTTCCGAGCGCTGTAGAATTCGTTACTAACTACATGCAACTGAATCAACTGGGTACCTATTCGTGCCTTTCCTGATGCTTGTTTTAATGCTAACTAGGTTTAAATTTGTTCTCTACACTAAAGAACATTTAATAAATCCGAATAATTTACCACCAGAGCGCTAAGCCAAGTTACATTCGTTTCGAATCGATTCTATTTCTACACATGTTAGTGGTCGAAATATCACGTGATATTTCCATAGCTTATGTCAAATCCCATACATTTTCGGACTGATCGACTAGTGTCATCGCTAATCGAAAGTAACTTGGCTAAGCCCTCTGGCCACCACAAAGCTTAACCATTTATATAAAGAAGCAAAAACGCATTCAAAAGTTTTTGAAAATACTATTGCCACGCCTTAAAATCGAACCGACACAATTCAAAAAAATAATACTAAGTACTTTATGGCACCAATCGATACACTCAATTATAAGGATCAAATCTCTCTAACAGACATGGTACCTTAAATTAAAGGAAGACCACTAAATCAAACGGGAGCCTTAGCGGCGATCTTCAAGCCTGAAAGTGGAGTGATTAGTTGAAAATAGTATTGGTTTAGAGAAACTTTTTTGTCTGAACGGCCATTAGTTTTTCTTTGATACACTACTGGGATATAGATACAAGCGAAGCTGAGTGCACAAGCTAGCCAAGCAGACTCCGTGTAACTTGTTAGAAGATCCTGTAAATTGCTTTCAATTACAAAGTAGGTATACGTACAGGGTAGGTAGAGAGAACTTTCTGTACCTATATAAACGTGTATCTTCGTGCCAACTGTCTCGTTATAACGTCACCTCGCAGCATATTAAATACTAGCTGACCCGCCCGCGGTTTTGCACGCGTGGTTTGTCAATAAAAACATTACCCTCCTTCTGCGCAGTCGGGTAAAAAGTAGCCTATGTCCCAATCCCGGACACAATCTATCTATATACCAACGGTACATGGGGAGTGTATCATAAAGAATACCTCATAATTTTAACCCCTTGCTTTATCCCCCCATTTCCTCCATTAGGGATGATTTGAAAAAAAAACACGTATTTCTTTATTTCTTACCAAAAGCCTAAATATGAATTTTCAGATCCCTAACTTAAGGAATTATGGATTGCCCATACAAACTTTCAAACCCTATTTCATCCTCTTCGAGATTATTTTTTAAGACAAGATAGCCTATGTCCTTCTGAAGGATATAATCTATCTCCTTGCAAAATTTCATTACGATCCGTTCAAACAAACAAACACAGTTAATTTCGAGTTTGTAATATTAGTATGGATATGTACCTTGGGTACATAGCCAGGTGTGTTTATTGACCTGATCCAAAAAGAGGTGTCATCGTGGTATTAGTAAAGATATCTTATGAGCTTCGCACACGTCCGCGATTTCTTTGCACAAGCTTAGAAATTTGAACAAATTCTTCCCACAGAGACTTGCGCAAAGTAATCAATCAATTCAAAGAATTCACCCACACTTACACATAAACACAACCACAAACTCACACACCTTCAGACCCCGCATACACACAACTACACACATCCACACCCTCACTCACACACACCAACTCCCCTAATACACTCTAAAACACACTCACCCACACATACGCTCGCATACGTGCACATGGCACACATGGCTCGGCCAAGTATCAGCTTGAAGGCATTGATTCGATTGAGCGACATGCTGCTAGACTCATTGGTGATGACTCCCTAGTGGAAGCCAATTTACTAAGTCTAGAGCACAGGCACCGAGTAGCCAGACTTACAGTTTTTACAAGATTCAGTTTGGTGAGTGTGCGCAAGATCTTTATAACCTTATCCCTCCTTCCCCCTTCCACCACCGGACAAGCAGACGTACCGAGAGGTACCACCCATACCTGGTCGGCATACCACCTTGCCGTACCAAACGATTTGCTTCAAATGTTTTTCCAAACCAGTATAATCTTGGAGTCTTCAAGTCCAGAGTGAATAGATTCGTTCTAGGCAAGCATGCTCCATCTTCGATCACACCTTCACTTACCATCAGGTAAGTTGTGGTCAAGTGCTTGACTATCATCAATAAAAAACTACACAAAAAAGCAGGGTCACCTTGGCATAGCTAAATGTTAATGTGATTTTTTTTTAAATCAATTAAGGGAATGGTTGAATTGTATAACTATAATCAGGAAAGTGAAACTCATTTAGTTGTATGTTCGGGCACTGGAAACTGCGACACAGTATTTTACTAATGCATTTTCCAATGTTTTAGTAACATGTTACATTGTTTTAGTTACACATTGTTCCATTGTTTTAGTTATATGTAAAAAGTTACTGAAATAAATAAATTAGAAATTACAAATCAATCAATTTCTTTAGTTGCTTCAAATAATAGTTACAACGTTCTTAAATTTCTACTTAAACGGGTGCAACTTATTTGTATCACAGACATGCAAATCATTAAAAATGTAAAGAAAACATAAAAATTATCGTTACAAAATATCGTTGACGTGTGTGGCCATTAGACATCGGTTATCAAGTACCTATAGATGTATGTCCATTTTAGTTTAGTACAAGTCGCTGTCGCTAGAGAAGAAATAACCGAATGAATCAGCGGTTTGCATTTGTAGCTTCTCTGAATATTGAAGTCATGAAAATACTTGAAGCTGTTATTAAAGAGCTTTTACAAAGAAGCGTCCTTCTTTATTGGATTTGTATTTTACGCCAGAAAATGTTTATAACTCACAGTGCAGTTGTTTTAAAGTTGGTGTAAGAGGTTATGTGTGTTTTTGAGAGTTATTTGTTTATGTGGTTAAGTAGATGCATGCTTGCGTGGGTAAATCTAAAAAAATCTAAAACGGTAAAGCGTTTCCTATTAACTTTTCTACAGAAAAATACACTTTAGAATGGTCGAATTGACACAAAACCTACCCAGTTACACACGCTTTCAATTTTATATTTACCTATGTGATGAGATTGTCGGCTGCTGAACATAAGCCTTCTTCATAGATCTCCAGAGTAACCTTGTGTGACCTGCACCAACCAGCTAGCTTTTACTAGGTCATCCGGTCATAGCATACATAATAAATATATCTTAACTGTTATACTGTAGAAACACTACAAAGAGCATTCAGAATCGACTATCGTTTATTGGATGGTTATTTCCGACCGTGCCGTTAAGCTCTCAATACACTGAACACAGTTTCGGCACTAGTTATACGTACAAAGTGATACAGTTGCCCTCAAATGTATCTGTGTTTCACTTTCACGCGAAAATCGCCCATTGTCGATTGAGAATAGGAATATTTTCCCATATAAAAGTTTGTGTCAGGTAACTGTGAGCACTGTACGCTTCGGTATTACGAGTATGTATAGAGCATCGGTTCCGACAGCGCAGAGCTGTGAGTTCATTGGTTGTAGCATATGTAGTGGTAGGTACTTCGGTTCTACAGGTGGGCTTTTAGCGGCTTTGGTAGATAATTACTTTATTTACTTTTTATGGATGATGTAATATCCTGCCCCTTGGGGTTTAAGTTGGCTGAGCGCGTACAGATTCGACGGTCATCACAAATAGACGATCGATGACAGCGATGTTCGACGGTGCCTTTGTCGGCTCACGGTTGTTCGCCAAAACGTGTTAGCAGTTGACGGTTTGTGATAGCAGTCGATTGTACTTGTGGTTAGCGACAGCATTTTACAGCGGTGTAAAACTGCGCACTGCTCATGTGGCGCGTCAAGGCATGCAACGGACATACTCAACGGTGGAGTATGAAAAAGTATAGCGATACAGTCAACTGCATCGCCCTTCGCTGTTGTTAATGTGTTGTCTTACATAGAGATGCATACAAATTAAGTAGTCGCGGGAAACGCTTGTTGCCCCGAACCGCGTTCGGTGTCTGAAACTCCTAACGCTTTTAAACAGAACTAGGTACATAAATGAATATTGGTAGACATTTCACACAGCGCTATCTAGCCCCAAACTAAGCAGAGCTTGTACTATGGGAACCAGATAACTGATAGAATACTTATATACTTTTTTTTGTAAAAATATTTGTAGATCATGCAAAAATTTGTTTCGTGGCGGGAATCGAACCCGCTACCTCCTGCGTCTCAGCTGGCTATACACCCACTGCGCCACGGTCGTCAAACATAAAAGAAGAAGCACCGAAGAAACTCAATTTTTTTTTGTTTATAACCGAGGGTCTACGCCATAGCAGTGATACGAGCGAAGTGTATCAATGTGTGCTCGAAAATTTACAAAATAAAACATGAAAGCACGTTCGTTTCTCGGATATTAATCTGTGAATTGGTTGCCCGGCATTTTAATCTCAGCGGATCGCTAAGTGGTGTCGAGAGGGACTTTGTTTGTTATTCTAGTGGGATCCTCTGCGATTCAGTTTGGATTTAATTTGGTTCGTAATTATGATTACGATTAAACTCAAATGAGATTGGAGTGGAGAGAAGGGTAGCTATTTATAAATCGAATCGTCTACTGAAGCGTAGTCGAGTAGAATTGTAGTTGCTAGCAGCTTACAAAGTGAGAGTTTTTATCAGATGTATTTAGCAAGTAAATAATAAATAATGCTGGACAGTTCACATAGAGCTATCTAGCCCCAAACTTAGTAAAGCTTGTAAGTAAGAAATAGCAACCCAAAATTTTACAAAAGTTCTTGACATATCTCTTTTGAGATTAGTTTTAATTTGTCTAAAAACAGGTAAACGTTTTTATTTTTCGAAGAAAGCTATTGATATAATTTTAATTAAAAATACTTCATATTTTGTAAAACAACCCGCCAAATAAATATTCCTCTGTTCATAACTACCAAAGTATTTCGATTAATTAACAGATAGGACGCAGTAAACTCACGGTCAGATCTCGTACTATAGCTACGTATATGTAGATTTGTATCGTCTCGCTCATATTATCAGTGATTGGCCAAACAAAAGCACCAAGCGTCGATAAAGTTTGGAATTACGTAGAATAGCGTCGACAGATCCAATGGACATCCGAGTGCGCTCCCTAGATAAAACAGAAATGGGAACAATAGGGAAACGGATGGAGCTATGAATGGACTCGATCAGTTCTATTTCTATTATGTTGGGAATTTATATAAACATTCTCCGTAAGTACCTACACTACACTAGTCTAGTAGAGCATATTTGTGATAGTGGTTCCCTTCAGTTTTTTTTCGTCGGTCACAAAATCTTTTTTGTGGTCAAAAGGTTTAAAGCAGTAATTTTAGGTGAACCCATTCGCTGTTTTGGTGCTACGTTCCAGCTATGGAACACTTTATCGTTGTCTGTTTTTCCTAAAAATCCCAATCCGTCTCTATGAAGTTAAAAAGTTTCTTCTAGATCTTTGTACTCCATCGAACTACATTGAAACTGAGTCTGTTAATCATACTATCGTAAGTTATGTGTGAAAAGTCAATACACAACAAACTCACCCATTTATTTCTCACACCGCACACCCACTTTTACACACTCTTTCACACACAAACACCCGCCACACATCCTCGCATACATATGGACAAACATTTACACACACACACACGCACTCAAATCATGCAACGAACACACTCCCACACTTACATATACCTTCACTGAAGATTCCATTATGAGCATAGTCCGGAGGGAGGTATAGGTATGCCATCATACATGTCCATCCTAGTTTGGGTACCTAGGTTTTCCATCCTGAATTGTATTATACCTAGTAAACCATTGTAATTTTTGTTTGTGAAATACTGAAGCTTGTTGCTGAATAAATAAATTAATATTAATTATTATTATCTTAGACCACATCGTTGCTTACTATCAGGTGAGACTATGATCAAACTATACAAGGTGATTCAGGCACCATGGTTTAAAAGGAGCAGCGCGATGAGAGGCCCGTGGCAGACCCGAATCACCCCCATGAATAACACTAATATTATAAATGCGAAAGTTTGGATGTTTGTTTATTTGTTTGTTACTCAATCACGTCGTAACGGCTGAACTGATTTCGATGAAATTTAGTATGTACGTAGATTACAACCTGGATTAACACATAAGCTACTCTTTATTGACAAACAACGCGTGCGAAGCCGCTGCCAAAAACTAGTAATTAATAAATTCTACGATTATTTACATATTTTTTTTACTTTATCCGTGGAGTACGGGGCAGTCTCAACACCCTCCTGAAGACTGCCAAAAGGCAACGACTCTCCTATCTTGCTGTGCTTTATGAGAGTGATCGCGGCACTCAGTTTTTTTCCTTTGAGATGTTTCGTGTTATATTCCTACTACTAACATACGATTAGGATTTAGACTATCGCGCGCGACTAACAATTCTATAGCTCCTGTTATCTGAAAATATACACTTTTTGTCGTACTTATTTATCTCAATACCGATTTTTTGTTTGACGTGACCAAAAGCTGCCTTTGATATCGTAATATTGAGATCGTTTCAGATCGTAATACGACCGTAGGTTATCTAAAATAAAAATTACGAGAACTGGAAAATGGTTTCGCGAAGGTATAATGCCTTATAAGTTATCAATCACCGTTGCCGCAGTTATCATTAACTTCTGTTCTATAAGAAATGTTAATTTGATTGTATTCTGATTTGTGTGTCATACAAATAAATATTACAGCTACGCCGAGGCTGTTACAGAATAAGTAATAGTAAAGTAATAGTCAGCTTCTCGGAGTTATACCTACTGTGTCACAGAATAGGTATTACTTGGTGTGGAATATACCTACATGATACGTTTGTACCTACAGTTGCACAGAATAAGAAATAAAAGTCGTCGAAATACTTACACTTTTCTAGTCGCCAGTGGAAACATCGAGAAACTTCGAGAAAGATGTACTGGCGCGGTATAAATAGTGCGTAGAGGCGCCCGAAGGAGTTAGTCTTGATTTGGCGATACGTGCCAACATTTCGGTGACTTTTAGTGGTTTATAGTTTAATAGTTGTGTGATGTGAATCCTTGTGATTAAGATCGTATATTTATCATTTCAGTGTTGAATAAAAGTGTTATTTTCGTTCAATTGATTTTCATTATTTTATCCCGAACCCTCCGCTCGTAACATTACTAATATGAAAGGCCAATGTTAAGTCTTTTCATGTTGTTAGTAACTGCATTTAAAGGTGCCAGAAGAAATGGTAGCGATTGCGTAGTTATTAGAAGTGATACCTACTATATCAACTCAATGGTCCCAATCGGTCTCTTTTGGAGTATCACAAGGGAGTATACTGGGACCTACTCTGTTTAATATGTACATAAATGATATCCATGATCTCACCATTGATAATGCCCAAGTTATATGCTATGCTGATGACACCGCGGTGATTTTTCACGGACCTAACTGGCCAAAAGTGTCATCATTTGCTGAAACTGGTTTGTCACATATTAGTAGATGGTTTCGTGAGAATCTTCTAACCCTAAACACGGAAAAAACAAAGTATCTGTGCTTCCATAAGACCTCTGCTTCTGCTCCTCCGATAAATAATCTGAATATTAAAATACACAATTTTGCCTGTTTTGACAACTCCTGTTGTAGTTGTGATTGTATAAATAGAACAAATTTTATTAAATACTTGTGAATTTTTATAGACGAAGAACTAAACTTTAAAACCCATATTGAGGGTCTATCGGCACGTGTTAGAAAAGTAATAAATATAATGCACAATTTACGAAACGTCGCATGTAGGGAACTGCTCCAAACCGTATACCTTGCGATGTGCCAGTCCCTTATATCATATTGCATCACGTGTTGGGGAAGTGCCGCTAAAACTTGCCTTATTCAAGTCGAACGAGCGCAACGCTCCGTACTCAAAGTCATGCTTATGAAACCTTATAGATATCCAACTACAGAATTGTACAAAGAAAGTGGTGTTCTAAGTGTCCGGCAACTTTTTATCTTAAAAACATCGGTATCAGCGCATAAGCATTTACTTTCATCAGAAAATTACTTGGAGCTGATAAGCAAACGAGTCTTTAAAACTCCTACCCCGCCAATCAATACATCCTTTGCGCAACGTTTTGGTCAGAATGTAAGAGCATGTGTTTATAATAATGTTCTAAAATTTTGCGATCTAATATATAAATCTGTAAGACAAGCAAAACAATTAATACAAAAGGGGCTAACTACTCTGACGTACGATGATACTGAGACTATTCTGAGTGTTACAACCTAAAAGTCCCAAATATTTATCCAATGCATTTACATTATATTACTTATATATTTAAATATATTATATACATATTTATATTCAATTCTTTATTAGAAGTTGTATATATATTTATTTATGCATTATAAATTTAGGTTATATTAGTATATAGGGTTTCAATTGTTATTTTAAACTGTTTTATATATATATATATTTCAAACATTATTAATTTAATTTATTAGTCCGAGGTGTAAACAACTGCATAATCTATATAAGAATTTCAAGGTCGTCACGATACAGGCTTGGCCTAGTGTGAAGACCACCGACTAAACCGTTTAGTTATTAAGCTCTCTCAACAATAAGTTAATTTAAAAATTATCTGTTTTAAACATATTAGTCATAAGGTGTGCTTTTTGTTGCTAAATAAAATATATTTCTTCTTCTTTTCTTCTTTTAATGATAATCAATGATAAACAAAAGTGATATCAACTTATACGAGAGCGTCAATCACTTTACAACATTAACATAATCAAAGCGCAGGTATTAGATAGTTCGGAGCTCGCCTTTTAAGAAAGAAAGAAAGAAATAAAATACATTTATTTGCAGACATTACCAAACAAGGACACAGCAATAACAATTGCACGATGTAAGAAACAAACACAGTAAATATAAAATACTGGCTACATAGTACGTCCAGGTTAAATAAAAAATAAAAATAAAAATATTTTATTTCAGACAACTAGAGTCCATATCTTAAGACTAACATACACACAAAAAATATATATATATAACAACAAAGAAGAACAGCTAAATATACAAAAATAAAAAATAGGCACTGGGTGAAAATAGAAAACACCATTTTGTGCTGTGGGCGACTAACTGAGGAAATTATTTCCTTCATTAATCACCCTCCGCACAAAACACTTCCAGAGCGGAGATGTGCAGCACTCAGCCACTGTCCTCAGGATGCTGTTGCGACTACCGAATTCTGCTCATCAGCGATGCCGTTTTTTTGCGCATGATGGCGTGAAAGCCATCTGTGTGATAGTAGGCAAACATCCCCGATGCACTGCAGTATCGGGGCAACCGCAACATCATCCGGAAGATGTTATTATATTGGATGCGTAGGTCCTCCAATGATCTTTTGGTATTTCGGACCCACAGACTTCCCGTGTAAAAGCTCTGACAGTACGCTTTAAAAAGCATAACTTTAACTTGTTCAGTACAACGGGAAAATCTACGGGCCAACATGTTACCTCGGACCGCCAAGGCCCTACGCTCCCTCTCAACATCTGCATCGTCTTTAAGATCGTCGGCAAGAAAATGTCCCAGATATTTAAATTTCGTAACACGATTTAAGTTCAAGCCGTTTAGGGTTATATTCAGTGTAAAACCGGGACATTTACCGGCGGCCTTAAAAACCATGTATTCGCTCTTCTTCGCATTATATATAAGCCCGTGCTCAACAGCATAGGCTTCACAGACCCTCAGTAATTCTCTGAGACCCCCCACCGTCGGGCTCAGCAGCACCATGTCATCGGCGTAACTAATGTTGTTGATGCTAACGCCGTTCATCCGGCAGCCGACACGCATGCTGCTCAGCCCGACGATGAGGTCGTTTACATAGAGATTGAAGAGCTTGGTTAAGGTCACGCACTAGAAACAATAAATGGTTAAATATTACTGGACATTTCACACGGCGCTATCTAGCCCCAAACTAAGCAGAGCTTGTACTATGGGAACCAGATAACTGATAGAATATTTATATATTTTTTGTTACTACATACTTAAAATTATATAGAAAAACAACCAGACCCGAAACAATTATCTGTGGATCGTGCAATAATTTGTTCCGCGGCGAGAATCGAACTACCTCCTGCGTCTCAGCCGGCTGTTCGCCCACTGCGCCACGGTGGTCGCCGCAAATACACTTGTATTTGCACGCAGCGCGCTGATCTTCCGCCGGCTCCTACATACAGTACCCGATAATCCGATTTTATAAAAAAAAATAAAAAACTAAAGAATTTTTAATATAAAGAACATTGAATCTGTATGTATGTATGTTGTTAAGTCGTAGTCGTTAAGCTACAGTTCCCTAAAAAACCATAACCGTTACATGCATGAATAAGCTTAATAACTAACGACAAATGTTTTGTTTGTTCACAGTTATTCGGTACTCAACTCACATCTATTAATAGAAACCGAAATAATATTACTATTACACCAGATAATGTGACCTAAAGATTATCCTCATCATCATATCGGCCACAGGACGTCCACTACTGAAAATAGGCCTCCCCTATAGATTATACAGGGTATAAATGTACCGTTCTTTGAAACTGAAGGGGATATAATTATCTGCATCTTGGAAGTGGGTATAACGCATGGAATCAACTATTTCAAACGTGTACAAGCTCGTTAGATCGTGCCCGCCTTCTTGCCGTTTCTGAGTGGGCATCAGGCTACTAGGCTCTCCCTTCACGCAATATAGGTACTTTGATTGACTGTTCCGTTTTTCGCATTGCAGCATCTCTTCGCCTGGGAGCATCATGCTATGCCCCACACCGTTGGCAGTGCGGTACTGCCGTCGACCAGCTCGGCCACCACGGTCTTTCCTGTGTAAGAAGCGCAGGGAAGAATTCCCCGCCACGCCAGTCTCAATGATGTCATACGTCGAGCTTTTACCAACTGCGCCGCCATTTTGGAACCAATTGGTCTCGTACCTACGTGACGATGATAAAAGACCTGACGGAATGACATTAATTCTGTGGAAGACGGAACGGCCTAAAGGCACTAAAGTGCGGGACGCCACTTGTGTTGACACTTCGTGTGGGACGACCTCCGTGGTGCAGTGGGCGGATAGCCAGCTGAGACGCTGGAGGTAGCGGGTTTGATTCCCGCCGCGGAACAAATGTTTGCATGATCTACAGATATTTGTTCCGGGTCTGGATGTTTCTCTCTATATTGCTATAAGTATGTGCTTACAAAAAAAATGTATATAAGTATTATATCAGTTACCTGGTTTCCATAGTTCTCTGCTTAGTTTGGGGCTAGATAGCGCTGTGTGAAATGTCCAGCAGTTTTATTTATTTATTTATTTACTTTAGCGCCATCACATCTTTCCGGTACGCAAAATTAGGCTGGTGCAGCGGCTGAATCAGCTGAAAACCTCAAAAGGCGCAAATATAGTAGTCTAAATCATTGCTTTATTATTATTTATTATTTTAAGCCTTTTGGGGTTGAGTTGAGACTCTTGGTCTGTGGAGAACGAGCGCCCACAAAATTTATATTGACCTTTCAAAACGCCTAGTCGAGGCGATGCGTGACCAAAATGCTGGCCAGTATTTTGGCCAACGTTTAAGCATTGCCATTCAACTTGGCAATGCGGCCAGCCATCTGGGCACGCTGCCCACTGGAATCGGCTTGTTAGGTTAGGGTTTTATATATGTTTTGCTTTGTATAAAGGTACCTACGCGACGTTATGTTTTTAATACCACCACAAATAGAAACATTCATCATCATGTCATTCTTAGGACGTCCACTGAACATAAATCTCCTCCATAGATATCTTCTGCAGCCAGCATCCAACAGATACCAGCAATCATTGTCAGTTAATTCTTCCATCTAAGGGAACCATTCGGGGTGTGGCCTGCTCCATAGAAAAATATAAGCAGGAGCATGACAGTCAACATTCAAGGATCCCAGACAAACGCAATGCGACTATGGCGACCCTGCACAGTCGATGAAACACCTGCTAATGTGCCCTTTGTGCCCGAACACCTGCACAATGGTTGACTTAAAAATGGCTTCTCCTGACGCCATCAATGTAAGATTTTTAAAGACGCCATCAATGTAGCCAAGTACCTAACTAACACAATATAAGTAGAACTATTGACACGCTAAGAAGAAGAAGAAGGGAGCCATCCAACGCTGCATGGTTCATTCGACAACATTTTTGTTACAAATAGAAAAACATTACTTCATACTGTCGTAATTTAGATTATTTGACTGTGAAATGTTCTTTCTCGTAACGGCAACAATACAATTTATGCTTCGTATTTTTGTAAATTGGCAACACTGCGCGTGTGTGGAGAACCAGTCACAAACGGCTGCCTGTGTCCAATCACGCCATTTTGCTTGACTTGCAGACAGATATCTTTTGGCACTCGATAAGTTAACAAGTTCTTTAAATAAGTAGAAACTGTATTAAATAAGTTAAAATTGTACCTACATAGTCTATCTTGCATTTGATATTGAATAATGAATAACCATTCAGAATTTAACTGGTGTATTTACTGCAATCTCAAATATTGTACAATTAATAGTAATTTTCTATGATAATTTGGGCATATATACTGTTAGGGCAAGATTAGGACTACCTACTTGCATGATATCTTCACGGGTGTGCGTTCAAGATCTGAGGAGCTTCATCCTGGGAATTCATACAGTCGTGAATTATATTTTATAATTATAATTTGCATCTACCATTTAATTTTTGGTGAATAAAATTGGACAATGCAAAATAATATCTCAGAGGTAAGGTTTATACCCTGTATAGCTTAAATAATAGCAAAGGAAGCATGTGCTTGAAGGCTGTATCCACAATTCAATTGGAGCGTTCTCTGCAAAGGAACATTGTGGTCAAGAGAACCTTGTGTACACGAACTAGAGGTCCATAGAGGTCCATAACTAGAAGTACACGTAGCCGTGAATGTTGGACATTCAAACCGCACACATTCTGTGTATAGTATAGATGTACTATTTCATAGAATGTATGTTATCTAACGCGCTGAAGACTTCTCCACTCCACACTCATACGTTATGTTCTATTTGCTGCAGTCATCTCCCTTTTGACAACTTGTAACAAGTAATTTTTTAAACAAAAATATAACCGACTTCAGATAACAGTAAAAACCAAACTACTCTACTAATTTTGATGAAATTTCCATGGGACCAATCTAAAAGTATATCCTTTCAAATCAAAATACTTTTTCATGGTATGGTATGGTCTTAACAAACATAACATAACAATTAAATAAATTTAAGACTTATATGGTTTCTCACGGATTTCATTGTCAGAACTGGACCAAATGGAAATGAGACCACGGAAAGCACCAGCTTTCAAATAAAAAATGAGTCATCAAAATCGGTTAACCCATTCAAAAGTTATGAGGTAACAAACATAAAAAATACAGTCGAATTGTAAACCTTTTTTGAAGTCGGTTCCTGAATAAAAATCTTACTGATATACTACTAAATATAATTCCTAAAACTAAAATTATGTTATTAAAGACTCTGTCATGGTACACATATAGTGCTGGACTCTTGACTAGTCAATAAGATCTGACATGTAACATAAAAAGACCTTACTTCTTAAGATCATTTCTATAGTAAGCTCTTCTTAAGTCAAAACATGTAACATGTGCAATATTTTAATCCACTTTCTATGAGCGCAACAAAATAGGTACTGAATACTCTACGAAATTCAATATTTTTCAATGAAAAAGCACTTAGTCTAATCTGCTGTTATTGATGTGTACTAGTTGTGTTTTAAGTGCATAAACCGAGGATAAAATTGTTACTCTTACGGTAGAGCAACCAACTGGTTTTTGACCTTTGAGGTGTTAATGGTATGGTTGTGAATGGTCTTTTTTAAGGGTTTGTACCCAAAGGGTAAAACGGGACCCTATTACTAAGACTCCGCTGTCTTTCTGTCCGTCTGTCACCAGGCTATATCTCATGAACCGTGATAGTTAGACAGTTGAAATTTTCACAAATGATGTATTTCTGTTGCCGCTATAACAAGAAATACTAAAAACTTGATATTGATAACGACAACAGGTAGACGCTTGAAATATTCACAGAATATTTAGTTATATACAGTCAAACCTGGGTAAGTGAGAACTGGATGAGTGAGAAAACTCTATAAGTGAGAGTAATAGCCAGGACCCGTCATTTTAAGCTCCCAAAACCTCTATTAGCGAGAAACAGAAACCTCAGTAAGAGAAAGTCGTTTTTCCCTCATGGACCTCCGTAAGTGAGACTGCTACTTATCTATACCTCTATAAGCGACAGTCGAGCTTTATTTACAAATTTAACATCTGCTATTCTAACGAAGGTTCTCACAAACGTAGTAAGAGCATTACACTGTGCCAATATTTTAAAAAGTTAAAATATTTCTACGCCGTAACTAGAAACGCGCTTAGTGTATTTCTGTTGTGTTGTGGACAATCGTCCTGTGTGAGTGTTTGTGAGGCTAAGTGTTGTGCGATATAGCTTGTAATCAGTGATTAAAGTCTAGACTAGCATCATTATTTTTTATATCAGAGGGGAGTCCTGGTCAGCTGATCGCATGACCGACTCATAGATTGCACAGTGAGGCACTGTACAAGTTTTTTGTTAGCGCCATCTAGCGAATCCATAGCGAACTATTACGTCAACGCGATGCCGATTGAGAACCCTAAGAAATCGAAATGTTCGGCGTGAGGAAAATTTTTCTCGTCGACAGGTGCCGCCACTTGTACCATTTGTCCTGCATTATACCACCGCGCTTGCGTATCGGTCTCTGAAACAGCGCCACTCGGCAAAGGCTGGACTTGCCCGGAGTGTAAAATTAAAAAAACGCGCAAGGGTGACAACAGCAGCACACCCGTCAGGGGAGTCTGCGGAGGCTACGCGCAAGATCCTACTCCTGTCCTCGCCCCCGCCGCCACCACCCCTGGTGCGCCGGAGTCTCCCGCCGCATCGCTCGCCGGCATGGCCTCTGACGCGGCTGCGGCAGCGCGCGGTGTGGAGATGTTGCGTCGGGAGCTCGCCGAATACGCGGCCGAGATGCGCGACTTCCGGAAGGAGATGGCGGAGCAGCGCGTCATGGTCGCAGGCGTCAACGCGCGTATCGAGGGCATGGAGAGGAGGCTGGAGGAGGTTGAGCGTCGCGAGGCGGCGCCCCAGCCAAACGTCGCCGATCTGGAGCGCACGGTAGATCTACTGAGGCGGGAGCTGGACGACCGGGATCAAGACGCCCTCCTATCGGACCTCGAGATAGGGCACTTGCCCGAACAGAGGGGTAAGAACGTGGGACACGCCGTCACCGTCCTTGCCACCAAGCTGGGAGTAAAGCTAGACGAGCGCGACATCGTGTTCGCGGAGCGCGTAGGCGCCGCATCGCCGCCGCAGAGCCGCGAGCCGAGCGGGGGCGCGGCGCCGCGCGCGCCGCGCGTTCACCGCACGCTGACCACCGCGGACGCCGGCGGCTCGGATGCCGCGCCGGGCGAGCGTATCTTCGTGAACGAGAGGCTGACTCGCAACAACCGCCAGTTGTTTCACCGCGTCCGCGAAGAGTGCCGCAGGCTTAGATGGCGTTACTCCTGGACGAGGCGAGGACGCATATATGTAAGGCGTAATGATGGCGAGCCCGCGCACCTTATACGGTCCGAGGTTGACGTTGGGCGGGTTTTTGGGCCTGGTAATGTTTGATGTATAATTCGCCTGTAAGTAGAGCAAACAAGCTGTTTAATGTTAGCACTTTCCTTAAAACTAATGTACAGTTATACTATTGTTCATTAAGGTCACTTATTTTTAGTATGGTAATGGCTTGTTATTCTCTACCCTTTAATGTTTTTATTCTAGTTATAGAGGTGGGTCTTCTCTGCTGTGTGGAAAATGTTTGCTTCTGCCAAACTTTATTATTTGACAACTATAACCAAACTGCAAATCACGAATCCCAGCACTTTTTTAATTTTGTACTATATTATACACATTATTTATATATTATTAATTTCATAGCCACATATATAAATTACCCTGGTTATAATTATATAATACCACCAAATTAAACTATAAAATACACCACAACTACTGCACTATATGCACACAAAGACCATTATGTTTACAATGTTTGTGAAATACTGTTTAGATATAAAATTAGCGCAAATCATTATGGTTAACTTATCCCACATAAAAGTTGGTCTTTTCAATTCAGGCTCACTCAATACTGGTCAGGATGAATTTATTGCAGCTATGGCGGAACAAAATCCTGACATTTTAGCAATAAATGAAACCTGGACGCAGGCGAGACAAGATGACAAGGCACCTAAAATAGCTGGGTACCGTATAATGTATACTCCTAGGCCTGCGTGTATCAAAAGAGGGCGTGGTGGTGAGGTTGGTTTTTATGTACGAAGAGGTATAAATGTGCGAATCTGTCCCTACCCCATAGTGCCTCAAATAGAGCAGATGTGGTTGCGCTTAACTGTACTTGGTAAAAGTGTTATTGTTGGGACTGGCTACCGGGCACCCTGGCAAAATGTCATCACATTTTTTGATGCTCTGACAGATTCCATTTCTTCCTTTCCTAGGTGTGACCATCTTATCTTGTTGGGAGATTTCAATATAGATATGCTTGACCCAGGAAATAGCAAACTACCTTTACTTAATCAATTCTTGGAATCCTTAAACCTAAATCAAATTGTCGCTGAGCCAACACACTTCACTGATCACAGTCAGACTTCGAAATCGTGAATTTATTTGACCTACATGCACCAATTAAAACAACAAAATTCAAAGGTCCACCCCACCCTTAGATTACAGACACTGTAAAAACAATGATCAAAATTAGGGATGACTGTCATGATAGGTACAAGATACATAAAACAGAGGCACTTAAAAATTGTTATAAAGACATGAAACAAATAGTCATTGCAGCTATAGAGAGTGAAAAAGTGTTTTTTAAAGAGAATATTAATAAAAATATAAGTAACTCAAAACAACTTTGGAAGAATTTGAAGAATAATATCTTATCAAATAAAAAGCAGGTTTCGGAACTCCCTCCTCATTTTGACAATCCTGATCATATCAACTCCCATTTTCTTAATGTACCTGGTAGCAGCAGTGTGGAAATCTCACTGCTCACTTACTATGAATACCACAAATTTGGCTCCGAGGCCATTTCTTTTCATTCAGTGAGTGAGTACACAGTGCTTAAGGTAATTCAGAGCTTTAAATCAAATGCGCAAGGTATTGACGGCATCACTTTAGATATGCTGCTTATGATCTTGCCTCAATCTCTACCGGCCATCACCAACATAATAAATGGGTCAATGTCTAGTGGGTTGTTTCCAGAATGCTGGAAAGTCTTGATGATTAAGCCAATACCAAAAAATAGTCAGCCTTCCACTATGGGTGACTTGAGGCCTATTAGTCTGCTTCCATGTATTTCTAAAATATTAGAAAAGATAGTTTGCATGCAGCTGATTAAGTTTCTGGAAGATAACCATATCCTCCCTCAATTTCAATCTGGATTTCGTCGAAATCACAGTACATCAACTGCTCTAATAGATATTGTGGATAACCTATTGGCAGCTCAAGATCATGGAAAATGCAGTATCCTGGTTCTTCTTGACTTCGCACGTGCTTTTGACTCATTAAATATTTCCCTTCTTCTTCAAAGCTTGCCGTTTATGGATTTCATCCTAATACTATTAATTGGTTGTCTAGTTATCTTACAGGGAGACAGCAGTGTGTTGAACTTCGATTATCTAATGGAATTTCCTCAAGATCCTCTTTTTGTCCTGTTCCTAGAGGTGTCCCCCAAGGACCTATACTTGGGCCCATTCTTTTCATTCTTTTTAGTGCGGACATAGTCAAGGACATTTCACACTGCCAATTTCATCTATATGCGGATGACTTGCAGCTGTACTATTCTTTTCTACCTACTGACTGCGCCAACGCGGTAAATATGATGAATGATGATTTAGTCCAGGTATATCAATGGTCAGAGTCTAACTCCTTAGTCCTTAACCTCAAAAAGTCAAAGTATATAATGACCGGTACTAAGGCTAATTTGCAAAAACTATCAGATTATCACATTAATATTTCGGTTAACGGGGAATCTGTTGAATATGTAAAGGAAGCAAAAAGTCTTGGACTGACTCTTGACCCTCATCTCCGTTTTGAAAGGCATGTGGCTGATGGGGTTTGTAATAGTTTTTACAGATTAAAGCTTCTCTACAAAATACGACCCTATTTAAGTGAGGATGTTAGGATAACCTTAAGTGAATCTTTAGTGCTTTCTAGATTGAATTATTGTGGCGTAGTTTATGGGACGTGCTTGTTGGCTCGGACTGAAAGGTTAATACAGCGGGTTCAAAACGCCTGTGCGCGTTTTTGTTTCCATATTCCCCCCCCCCCCCCCCCCCCCCCACACATGTCACTCCTTACCTAAATTCTTCAAACGTGCTAAAAATGAAAGCCCGCAGGCTCTTGCACCTCGCATCTCTGCTCTTTGGTATTGTTTCTAATAAAATACCTGTTTACCTTTACGATAAGCTGAAATGTGTTCAATAATGGTCTCGCTACCAAAAGCGAGTCTGTACTCATGTGTTTTTGACACCTAGACACAAATCTGTCGCATTTCGTGGGTCCTTTAGGTTTGCCGCTTCTCAGTGCTGGAACGACCTGCCGCCACCTTTACGTGCCCTGAAAACAGTAACTTCTTTTAAATTTGCACTGAAGAAAGAACTTCTAACGCTACAAAAGCGCTCATAGCTTACCTTACTTTACGTGGGCATAGAGCGCTGGCCTTTCAGTCACACAGGAAACTGTGTAGGTAGTATTTTTCTCCTTCTTGTTGCAATGCCCACAAACACTACTCCACACTCTCTGCTCACTCGTCTTCTGGACCTGGCTGTTGCCTCCATATACCAAGTCAGGTCATAAGTATTGTCACACAGTAAAAACTTTTCTTTTAGAATGCTGGCCGCAAAAAAGTTTATAGAATTCGAATTTCTAATTGTTCATGAAAATAAAAATGTATACTTTTTAGAATTTTACTCATTTTTAAATATGGAGTGGACGCTTAAAGAAGACCGTGTTGCAGTTATTGCGTTGCATCGTTGCGGTTACGCGCCAATTCAAATTTTTGACATACTGAAAAATTTTAATATAACCAAAAGATTCGTTTATCGCACCATCAAACGATACAATGAAGACTCTAGTGTAGATGACAGGTCAAGAAGTGGTCGCCCTCGGTCTGTTAGGACTCCAGCAGTGATAAAAGCTGTGAAGGCGCGAATTCAAAGAAATCCCAAACGTAAGCAGAAACTGTTGGCCCTGATGGGGTTAAGCAGAACCACGGTGAAAAGGGTGTTAAATGAAGACTTAGGGCTTCGGGCATATCGAAGAAAAACAGGACATCGTTTGAATGCTCGTCTAATGGACCTGAGACTGAAGAGATGCCGCGCTTCGTTGAAGCGGTACGCGGGAAAAAATATCGGGAAATTCTTTTTTCGGATGAAAAAAATTTTACCGTAGAAGAGAGCTACAACAAACAAAATGATAAGGTGTACGCACACAGTAGTGAACAAGCGAGCAACCGTATTCCGCGTGTCCAACGAGGTCATTTTCCATCCTCGCTCATGGTATGGTTGGGAGTTTCTTATTGGGGCTTAACAGAGGTACATTTTTGTGAGAAAGGTGTAAAAACGAATGCAGTTGTGTATCAAAATACAGTCCTGACGAACCTTGTGGAACCTGTTTCTCATGCCATGTTCAATAACAGGCACTGGGTATTCCAACAAGATTCGGCGCCAGCTCATAGAGCGAAGAGCACACAAGACTGGCTGGCGGCACGTGAAATCGACTTCATCCGGCACTAAGACTGGCCCTCCTCCAGTCCAGATTTGAATCCGTTAGATTACAAGATATGGCAACACTGGGAGGAAAAGGCGTGCTCAAAGCCTCATCCCAATTTGGAGTCACTCAAGACATCTTTGATTAAGGCAGCCGCCGATATTGAAATGTACCTCATTCGTGCTAGTAGACGACTGGCCGCGCAGATTGAAGGCCTGTATTCAAAATCACGGAGGTCATTTTGAATAAACTTTAGTGTCATAAGAATCTATGTTTTGTTAAGTTCATTTTGGTATATAAATGGTTACATAATGAATAAACTTGTTTCAATTATTTTATATTAAACATGTGACAGAATTTATGACCTGACTAGGTATATATGCCTCCGTATATTTTACTTGAAGGTTCACTCCTGTTCGCCTTCCGTGCGCCTATATATAACTATTTTATTCTTTCAAGTTTATTTTATTATTTACGTATGTGTATCCATGGATGTCTATGTATATGTTTAATCATTTATTTTTTTGCGCTCGTGAGGCTACCCATGGGTCCCATCTGAAAACCAGCGCCGCTTATTTTACGGTAGGCAGGTAGGCAGCAATACGCTGGGACCTGTTTGGCCCACACAGCACGGAAGACCATATTATCTGTACCTACCTATGTATACTTAAGAACTAAATTTTTATCTTGTGTTTTTTCTTTAATTCTGTACATAAATAATTTTTCTTTTTACTATTATATTCTTTAGATAAGTAGGTATGTTTTTTGTATTTGTTCTGTTCTGAATGTTCTGTCCTGTGTGTGTGTCAAATTAATGTATTTTCTTTCTTTCTTTCTTCTATTTTATAACTCATTCTTAACTTTCGTGGAACTTCCTACCATTGTTTTTGTATTTTTTCTCGTCAATATTGTTCCAATTCTATTTAGTGGAACTAAAAAAATTGACGGATTTTTTTAAGTGTAAGTAAGTTCTACGTACTTGCTGTGACTTGTTATTGCTGCGTACCTCTATAAGAGAGAAACGCTACCCATGTATTACTCGTGCGCGATAACTTGGGACCAGCTAGGAATGCGACTCCCCGACCGCTTCCCCTGCACTTCCCCGATGACGCCCGTATTGTACCGTTCGCATCACTATTTTTTACTAGGGTTTTTAGTCTCGTACTGGCCTACGTCACGTAACGACGCGCTCTGGAATTCTTTTAGTTTTCGTTTGTGTTATTGTTTTGTTGATGTAGTTTTTGTTGTTATAGTTTGTAAAAAGTTTGTCGACAAAAGTATTGGGACGATGACCTACAAGTCTTACAAGAGACGAATAAATCGCAATTAATTGTAAATTTATCGGATACCTCTTCGTCAAGTGATTATAGTGAGACTGAAGACGAAGAACAACCTCTAGAAGGCATAAATCTACTAAGTAGTGACGAAGATGAGATAATGTAAATAATAGATAAAATAAATGTATAAACTTACACATTGTATTTTTATTTTATTCAAATAGTGTAAAAAGATAAGATAAAAAGCAGCGTCCTCCCTGAGTAACATAATAAATTAGGTTAAAAAAAACAAAGACGAAGCCGCGGGCGGCTGCTTGTTATGTTCGCTTTTTTGCGGGCGGTACAAACACGCCAATATGACGTCACCGCGCTCAGGTCCCAACTTATCGCGCACGGGTAATACCTGCATTAGCGAGAAACTCGGGTTAGTGAGAAACCTCTATAAGCGAGAATGAGATTGTGCTCCCTGGAACTCTCGCTTATCCAGGTTGGACTGTATTCATTATCAACATAAATATTTAAATTAAATTAAAACAAATATGTACGTGGGGCTCCCATATAACAAACGTGATTTTATTGCTCGTTTTTATAGATAATGCTACGGAACCCTTCGTGCGCGAGTCCGCCTCGCACTTTGCCAGTTTTTCTATTGCTCGTTTTTGCTCGATATTGATAACGGAAACAGGTAGACGCTTCAAATATTCACAGAATATCGAGTTATATATTAACTTTATAAATAAATAATTAAATTAAAATAAAACATATATTTACGTGGGGCTCCCATACAACAGACATTATTTGTTTGCCGTTTTTATAGATATGGTACGGAACCCTTCGTGCGCGAGTCCGACTTGCACATGGCCGGTTTTTATTTAAATTCAAATTTTTTTACAGGTAAATGTTTTTCTCTTTGGGTAACCTACGTATGTTGATTAATTAAGAATTTTTATATTAATTTCGACGAATGTCGATGGATGGAAGATGGTCCCCCCACTAGATGGAAAATTATCTGATAAAGGTTACGTTGGGCGCAGAACGCTCAAGATCAGTTGCTCTGCAAATCTGTGGGGGAACCCTATGTTCAGCAGTTGACGTCTTGTGACTGATTTGATGATGATGATACTAATTTCACAACGTAGTAAACTTCTATAACAATTTCATCTAAATGAATGAATGAATGAATGAATGAAAATTCTTTATTATACCTTACAAGCTAGACACAACAGATTTATAGAAATAAACAAATAAAAGTTAGCATAATGGGCGGTCTTATCGCTTAACAAAGCGATCTCTTCCAGACAACCTTTGGATGGAGATGATCATTAGTTAATGGTGTAAAAGTGGTAGCCGATGTGTAAAAAAAAAGAATCTTAATAATAAAAAATGAAAGATTACTTAACCCTAAACAGTTATATACATACATATTAGGTACATAAATAATTTTAAATAAATAAATATCATTTTATTATTATTTATTATCAGCCCGTAGAATCCCACTGCAGGGCAAAGGCCTCCCTTCCCTCTTTCCACGAATCCCGGTTATTGGCTAATTGGGGCCACTCTTTCTGGAATGCATCCAGTTCATCCCTCCTCTTCCCCAAATAAATATCATATATAAAATTAAAAAAAATGTACTAACATACTTATGCCGATGGGGCCGAAAGGTTCTCGAGTGGAGGCCACGGACCGGCAAGCGCAGCGTAGGACGTCCACCCACAAGATGGGCAGACGACTTGGTAAGAACTGCAGGTCGGTGTTGGATGCAGGCCGCTTCCAACCGCAGTTCCTGGAGATCAATGACGGAGGCCTTTGTCCAGCAGTGGACGTCCTACGGCTGATATGATGATGATGATACTTATGCACATATTATTGATATTAGAGATCAGATGAATCATGACTCTTCAAGGAGATAAAAGTTTTTGAGTCTAGCTTTAAATACGGAGGGTGAGGGGGATTTCCCAATTAAGATATATTACGAACGTAATGTAAGAACGTAATGCTTAAAGATAATTTCAATAACAGTCCATCCATCCTACGTCATTTATAGTTTGATTGTGAAATTAAATTATATTGAATAAATTGTCTACCCAATTCGTGTGTTGTATTGGCACGCAATTGCAAAATACTTGCACATTTCCCAGGTGATTTCCCATATACGCTCCATTTTGGTAGCTGGCTTCATCTCATATATCATGACGTCACAAGGTCGGCTCCGTCACATAACGGGATAAACTTTCAATGCGAGTATTTTCACTTTATTTATTACTTAGTGGAATACCAATATCACCCTCGGTTTTTGTCGCGAGGGAAATCTAAATAAAAATTTGCTTAAAAATGATAAACAAATAGTGATATACGTCTAGAAAAATCTCTTAGACGCGTTTAACTGCAACCTGCTTATGATTATATTTATGTACTTTGTTTAAATGCAATATTTATTTTTAGGCGATAAAAACGCTTCAATATTTCTACATCAGGTACACCGCAATGGTTATTCCAAAGATTAAGTGTGTCGCGTATCTGTTTAAATATATACTCAATAAGTCAGTTTCGGTCTTCAATTGGATCGCAATAAGACATCTCAGTTGCTAAGAAAGCGTAGACAGGCTTGGGATTGTAGGTAATCCTCCAGCGGCATTTCTAAGAAATACCTCAGACAGAAACCTCTACAGAAATAGTTATTATTAATTAGCTTACGAGACAGCCTCTACCTCTGTAACGTAACGACGTTACTGAGTTCAAGCGAACCAATAAAATGTAATTTGACATTTTCTCGCGAAGGCGAAGAAAGAAAATTTTCTTAAGTGACCTGTTTTACTACTCACCTAAAAATATTTTTTTTTCTAGTGAATATAGACGCTGCTGGTGTAGTCACGATTTTGCTTCAGACTATAAAACTGGTCCTCTACTCACCACTACTCACTAAATTTCCTTTAAGTAACAGGTCAATTCTGGTCATACATCAATCTAGCGTTCGTAGATCTAATCGAACTTATATTTATGCCTTACATACTTATAAAACAATATTTCTTATTATAATCCATTAAGAAGAATGTCACGGCAGTACAATGAGTTAGCAAAGGCGAATATAGAGCTGGATGTCTTTAACTCTAAGCTATATTAATTTGTCACACAACTCAAAGACATCCTCCATTTTAACGGGGATTCAGACGCTCATAGTAGCGTTGTGGGCTACCAAGTCCGTTGATAGTATATATAGGTACTTTGTATATAATACGTTTTTGTTTTTGTTTTAATTATTGTTTATTATTTTTTCAGCTTTTCAGTTATGTGTCTGTTCATTTTATTTTACTTAGTAGTAGTTATGTCCTCGAACATGTTTTTCTGTTCATTTCTTCGACAAGTATATTTCTGTTTTTCTGTGCGCACATAATGAATGAATGAAAATTCTTTATTTTACCTTACAAGCTAGACACAACAGATTTAAAGAAATAAACAAATAAAAGTAAGCATAATGGGCGGTCTTATCGCTTAACAAAGCTATCTCTTCCAGACAACCTTTGGATGGAGAGGATCATTGCTTAATGGAAGATTGGCTGAGGTGTAAAAAGAATAAACTTAATAACAGAAAAAGAAAAATTACTTAACCCTAAATAGTTATATACATACATATTAGGTACATAAATAATTTAAATAAATAAATATCATATATAAAATAAATAAATATGTACTTACATACTTATACATATATTAATAATATTAGAGATCAGATGAATCACGTCTCTTCATGGAGATAAAAGTTTTTGAGTCTTAAAAGTTTTTGAGTGATTAAATACGGAAGGTGAGGGGGTTTTCCTAATGGAGACGGGCAAGGCGTTCCATAGTCGGACAGCTTGGATGGAAAAGAAGTTTGCATAGAAACTGGTTCTATGTATCGGAGTTTTGAGAAGGAGGTTTTCAGAGGATCGGAGTGTTCGGGAATTTGTGCAAAAAAGGAACTTGAAGCGTTCCTTCAGCTAACAAGGCGTGGAAGGATTACGAAGGATGTTCAATAGGAGGGGTAGGATGTGAGTATTCCGGCGAAGTCGAATTGGGAGGCATTTGAGTTTATTACGAAATTCGGAGATGTGGTCGTATTTCCGCAGTCCGAAAATAAACCTTATGCAAAAATGTATTGCTTGTAATGTGTGCCTTGTTAAATAAAATAAAATCAAAGGTAGGCAGCGATCGCTATTTAGCAATAAGACCGCCAATTGCATCACACTTTATTCAAATTTAATTGTTTATATATGGTATGCTATATATTATTTTCTATTCCTATATTGGCTTCTAGGTCCTCTAACCAGAGACGATTAAGCGAGGCTTGCTAGGTAATTACGCACTTACATTCATAACTAAATAAGGCATATATTTATATACCTACATAATAGGCATTTTTGCAGGTAATTGTAGTCAGCATGAAAAAGCGGCGCGTTGTCGACAAAATATCAAGCCCAGTTTGGTCATGGCGACAACGCCGTCCGAAGTGATTTTTCTACAGATAACTCGAAGTTTATTCTACTACCTCTAATTCAATCTAGTAAAATTAAATGCCTGTTAATACTACCCAAGTTGACTGATAAGACAAAGCCTTCTCTACCTAAACTACTTACACTACGCGATATCTTAGTAAAAGTTAACCTAGTACCTTAGGTCCACCATCGGCCAAACATTGTCGAAGGGATCTTAACAGAAGGACACCAATCTACCACTCAAAGTGATGGTCCTTAAATAGAACGAAAGCATATCTAGTACACATAATAATCCATTGAATTCGGACCTCGGACGTGTCCAACGCAAATCCTGTTAATCAGTGTCTGTCTATAAAGCTTTAGACATGAACAAAATGCTACCTAAACAAATTAAACCTAAAATACAGGATGCCAAATGAAAATATTGTTAAAATATAGCATTTTAGATTAGATAATTCCTTTATTGCACACCATTAAATATAAACATACAAACGAAAATACACTTTTAGATGACGACCTCCGTGGCGCAGTGGGCGTATAGCTGGCTGAGACGCAGGAGGTAGCGGGTTCGATTCCCGCCGCGGAACAAATGATTGCATGATCTACAGATATTTTTTCCGTGTCTGGATGTTTTTCTATGTATTATAAGTATGTATTTACAAAAAAAAAGTATATAAGTATTATATTAGTTATCTGGTTCCCATAGTACAAACTCTGCTTAGTTTGGGGCTAGATAGCGCTGTGTGAAATGTCCAGCAATATTTATTTATTTATAATATAGCGCCTTAGTCAAATACCAATACAATTTTAACGATTAAAACAAATTATTATTCAAAATTTCGAAGACATTTGTTAACATTGTTCTTGTAACATTACGGTCACTATTGTTTTTATACCATTTACTTGGCAAACAAGCATACGTCCTACCTGATGGTAAGCGGTTATCGTAACTTATTGTCCAATACGGTGTTGAGCTCTGGGGCAGAGCGGCTGACTGGGAGCGAGTGTTCAGAATGCAGAAGAGAGCAGTACGCGCCATAGCACGAGTAGCTTGGGACACTCCCGCTCGTCCGATCTTTCGTTCGCTAAGGATCATGACAGTCCCAGCCCTTGTCATCTTTCGTGCCGCTACCTATGCACGAAATCACTTAAGCGAGTACTCGAGACTCGGTGATTGTCATAGGTATATGACACGGAATGCCCAAAAGCTGAGGGCCGTGCCGAGGCGCCTTACCAAAACGTCGAAGCTAGTACATGTGTTGGGGCCAGCCGTCTACAATTGCTTACCAATGTACATTGTTAATGCACAATCAGCGCAGTCCTTTACGCGTAAATTAAAAAAATGGCTTATTGTACAGTCGTATTATAGAATTGATGACTTTTTTGAGTCTTCAACCCTATAATACGATACTATTTAATATACTGGTTTTAATATCTTTATTTAATTCTGTATTCCATTGTTAACAATGCAAATGACGTGTAACTTTTGTGTTATCAATAAATGAACTATGAACTATGAACTATTGATCAAAGGTTTTTTCACGCGTTTTAGACCCGTTTAGAAATTTTTAAAAGCCTTTTTTCAAGACCCCAATACTGTCACTGGGGAAAACCTCAGCATTTCGCAAGCGAAATGTTCGCGGAAGGATATTCCTCTGGAAGCTCACGGTGCGCGACACATCGGCGAATGAAGGAATGAAAAATAAGAAACTTTCAAAATTATTATGGAGGATGACACACATGCATGATAACAACGCAACAACATACTGGTTAAGGTATGTATGTATGAATGTATGATATAATTACTTATATATATATGTATATGAAAAAAAAAATTAAAAATATTTATTTACAGCCAAAAACTCACCAATAAGATTAGGTAACATGAGGATAAATTTTGTAATTTACCTAAGATGCCTGGTATAATAGCAATATACATTTTATACAGTTTGAGGCAGAAGGCACTACCTACGATCACAATTAAGCAGCGGCCTTCACACTAGACAAGCCTGTATCGTGAAGACCAGTCAGATAGAATTAGCAACTTTATTTCGTGACCTCGGGCATAACACAATTTTACCAATAACTAAAACTAATTTTACACATATTCTGTCAAAAATAATAATATAAAATGAAACTAAAAAATAACACAAAGAAAATCACAAGTAACTATTTAAATTATTTTATGAAAGCATAAGTATTTATAGGTGCTATAAATAATAAAAATATTACACATAACATATAATACATACAAAACAAGATATATAACATATATATTTATATATATATATATATACATACAATAAATATATATTTGAACTTATGTATGACACAGTAGATAAAATGATAAAATTTAGGTTAAGATACTTAAAACATTTTAAGTTTCGGTGTATGAAAGAGTAAGTAACCACCTATTTACTACACATGTATATATATTCTATGTATTTTATCAACCTTTTTGTGTTTTTACACGTAATTTGTTTTGTTCGTATTTTTAATTTAATTTAGACTGTCTATTTATAAATTCTTTTTTATATAAAGTAAATCCGTTTTTTGACGTATGCTACGCTTAAGTTTGTATATTATATAATAAGGGCTGTGCATGTTGTTAAATAAATAAAATAAAACAATAAAATAAAAGAAAAATACGTTAATTGTTACCTATTAACCAATTGAACGCTAAACTGGACATCAATCGAAACGTGATCACATCAATTGCACAATTATCCACGAGCAAATGGATTCCAGTTAATCAGCCAGGAACCTGACACGCTGAATTTCATTACTGTTGCATTCAGATCATCAATTTTTTCAACTATTTAAACTGCGTGTAGATGCGTTGGTATAGAAGAGCTAATGCGAGTTTTATGAAGAACTAGCTGACCCGCCCTCGGCTTTGCTCGCGTGGTTTGTCAATAAAAACATTACCCCCCTTCTGCGCAGTCGGGTAAAAAGTATAACTTTTGAAACTATCTTGGTTATGAATACTATTTATACTAAAAACGGGATATTTACCATGATTTGTGAGTGTTTGAGTATCCCGATAATTTGACGCAGTTGCATGCGCCATGATCACGGGTAAACTGTTACTACTGTGTCAGTTTACCCGTGATCATGGCGCATGCAACTGTGCCGAATTATTGCAGTTGCATGCGCCATGATCACGGGTAAACTGTTACTACTGTGTCAGTTTACCCGTGATCATGGCGCATGCAACTGTGCCGAATTATTGCAGTTGCATGCGCCATGATCACGGGTAAACTGTTACTACTGTGTCAGTTTACCCGTGATCATGGCGCATGCAACTGTGCCGAATTATCGCAGTTGCATGCGCCATGATCACGGGTAAACTGTTACTACTGTGTCAGTTTACCCGTGATCATGGCGCATGCAACTGTGCCGAATTATCGGGATACTCAAACACTCACAAATCATGGTAAATATCCCGTTTTTAGTATAAATAGGGTAAAAAGTAACCTATATTTCAATCCCAATCATAATTTATCTATACACCAAATTTGATAGAAATCGGTCCAATCGTTCTTGACTTATAAATGATGTAACTAACCCAACTTTGTTTATATATTTGGACTAGCTGATCCGCCGAACTTCGTACCGCCTTGACATGCATATGACAATGTATGTCGCGCCGGTAGAGTTGTCAATCGGCCATATACGTATGAAAAAATGAATTTTGTTCATAATTTCTGTTTGCGTGAATTTTCTGTTATTTTAATAGTTATTCTGCTATTCGACAAGTCAAAGATCATCAAAATCGGTCCAGCCAGTCTTGAGTTATAAATGGTGTAACTAACCCGACTTTGCTCTAAATATATATATATTAGTATGTGCGAAAAACTAAAATAAACAAAATGTTAAAATGGCGCGTTGATCTAGTTGAGTGTACCCGACTTTAGATACGGAGATTGTGAGTGGAATCCCGGCCATCCACCAATGGATTATTCTACTCGAAAAATGTATGTGCGCGCAAAAAGAGCGGTCACTGAATACTCCATACATTTATTGCTTTCACATGGTGACAAAGTTGTTACAGGTAGTAAATAGATAGTTTCACATATGAATCCTGGCAAGGGCAGACCATAACAACAGGAAGGCAGACCATGTTTTCCTATCTAAATAGGTACGCATACTGTTTACACTTTAGAAATTATTCGTTATTTTTTATTTTAGTCGTTAATTTTCACCGTAAAAAAAGATGGTCAATATATAAAAAGCCGCCGTTTTTATCACCGTTTTAAGCACCTTAACTTTTCAGCGGATTAAGGCTGACTTCAGCGACTGCTTCAATTAACGGATTTATGGCACTTGTCTCACCGCCGGCGATGAGCGAGATGCGAGTAGTGCTAGAAACTAGAAACGAGTTGGCGAGCAGTGAAAAACGAGTGTGTAGTTCCTATAGTTGTCTCGCTGGGCTATAGAGCGAGTGAGTGAGTGCGGCGGGCGATACTCATCATCTCACGGCGTGTGTTCTGACCGCCAAGCGAGCATCGCTGGGTGCGTATCGCCGAGCGAGTATCGCTGAGCGAGTGTTGTAGTCGCTGCGACAAAATAGTGAAGAACGAGTTCTCGCCGGCAGTGTGAACGGCCAGCGATCAATTATTAATATACGTGTCTCTTTTACTGACACGGAATCCATATCTTTTGTTCGTTTCTTGAGCGAAAAAATAGTTGATAGCTAATCGCTTACTCGCCGGCGGTGAGACAAGTGCCTAAAAGGCCCTAGGAAAATGTATTGTAGAAACTTTAAGTTCATATTCATTAAGTTAGCTAAGAGTACTGTAGGTGCTGAGCAAGATAACTCCGTCATAAAACCTTTCGCAAGCATTATTGTGAACTGCCAAATCACCATCGGACGTTATTAAGGTTTTTACACCTAGAATAGATGCAAAAGCGCAATGATTCAAATTCATTACGATCGTAAACATTTAAATGAAAGTAGCTTATTTATCTCAGCGAGAGGATCCACAATCGGTACGCAATCGCGGCAATACTGATAAACGGATCCGCGACGTGCTGAATGCTAATCCAGCTAATCAGTTGGAAGCGTCCGACTGCTGACTTGATCCAATTACAAAGTGTTTGGCGATAAATGAGCTTGAGATTGCACGTGATCTGGGGATGAGGTAAGTATTACTCTTAGTATTGTTCTTTCTGGGCGTCTGGTCGAAGCGACGTGTGATCCGAGAGCTGGCGCTTATCTGGGTTAGCGCATTTAGCATTGCAATTCAGCGGGGCAATGCAGCCAGTGTCTTGGGGACACTTCCGCCTGGTAGTGATCTAGAGCAGTTGAGGTATCTATAGATCGTTTGCAACGATCTTTAAATGATTCAACTGTTTCTTCTGTATTTATTTGTAAATAATTGTATATTCCTTGTGTTATTAAAGTTTTTAGTAGATATTACTCGTAATCTTGATATTTAAATAACCGTCTGTCTCAACTCCGATATTCATTGTATATTGTAAACAATGGATACAGTATACGACACAATCAGGTATCTACCGTTGGCTGCTTTAATATCATTGTTAAGTTTGTTATAAATGAATAACTGACCACTTAAAAAATAATGTAACTTTTTGCGTAGAAAAAGAAAAAATAGTGGTTACCATATTTTGGTCCTAGCTCTGAGATTCGGTCACATTTTGATAAGAAGGCTAAAGAAAAGGTATAAACTCTGTCAATCCCAAAATCACGAGAACGATAATGTACCTTCTTGTCTTTAATCTATACTCTATACTAATATTATAAAGAGGAAAGATTTGTATTTTTATGTGTATGTTTGTAATGAATAAACTCAAAAACTACTGTGCCCATTTCAAAAATGTCTTTCACCGTTGGAAAACTACATTCACCCTGAGTGACATATGCTATATTTATTGCTAGAAAAGGTTAGGGATCCTTACTAAAACTTAAGTAACCCAAGGTGTAAAACAGTGACCAAAAACGTCTTTCGTCGCATGCGCTGCGGAAACTATTGATGATAGAATTGAAGTATGTTCTACAATATTAAAGAACATATTATCAATCTCTACAAAAACTTCGTAATATTATAAAGAGGAAAGATTTGTTTGTTTGTATTGAATAGGCTCCGAAACTACTGGACTGATTTAAAAAAATCTTTCACTTTTGGGAAGCTACACTATCCCCGAGTGACGTAGACTACTTTTTACCCATCTGCGCAGAAGGAGGGTAATGTTTTTATTGAAAAACTACGCGTGCGAAGCTGCGGGCTTGTCAGCTAGTACACAATAAATTAAGATACGTATATTGTGTAATACTCATTAAGTCTGTTATGTACCTCTAGTCCCTAAGGCCTTTCTTAGATTAGATTAGATAATTCTCTAATGCACATCATAAAACAATACAAATAACAAAGAACAACGTAAATTTATGGATACTAATGGAGGTATTATCGCTAAATAGCGATCTCTATCAAACAACCTTTTTTTTGGAATGGACTTTGTGGACATTACCTGGGTTGTAATGGTGTACTACATGTAGGTACATACGATTTTTTTTATATACTACTTATATGGCAAACGAGCATGCAGTCCACCAGATGTTAAGTGGCTCCTACAGCCCATAGATATCCACATAGAATTCAAAACAAACTATTATATTGTCTTGATCTCTATGTGGATACGTTGCCATACTATAGGACTTAGCTGTTATGCCTATGTGCATGTAATTACAGGAACATATCATTACCATCTAACCGGAACACAGCAGCACAAGTACTGCTATTTGGCGGCAGATAAAGGTAAGGCGGTGGTGCCCACTTCCTCGAGCCCGTTCACAAAAGCTCTCCACGAGTACTAACGATATAAAATAAAAATTATATAAATGAATAAATTACATGGCAATACACATGATCTATATATGGTATCATCGAACGATGTGTATCATCATCAATCTATAGCAGTCTACTGCTGGACGTCATGTTCCACTCTAGAACATGTCTACTCCAGCGGTTATCGGTTCTTCGGCAGATATGACCGCCCCCTGACACTTCAGCTTCCTTAAAGGTTTAAAATAACTTACCCTTCAAATATATTCTCTGAATCCCAAAATCTTCAATTAACTGTTAAGGATCAAGTTGATAAACTAACGATAATTGGGAGTACGACTTCAAAGTTTGGAAGTAAGTAATTACAACAAAGCCTACAAAGAGGTTTCAAGGACATTGGGTCGTTGAGGAATTTTCTTCGTCATTCGAACCTTGGCTATCTTTTGTCCTGCTGGAGCGAGCTAGTTAGAAAAAATATGGATAACTAAAAAAACAGTCAAGTACGAATCGGACTCGTCCATGAAGGGTTCCGTAGCAGCAAGTATAAAAGTATATATATAAAAGTTCTTGTAGTTCGTTGTAACTTTTTTTTATATTTGAGTTGATTGAATGAAAGGTAAATTGCGGTTAACGATTTATGACGTATTAAAAAAACTACTTACTAGATCTCGTTCAAACCAATTTTCGGTGGAAGTTTGCATGGTAATGTACATCATACATTTTTTTTAGTTTTATCATTCTCTTATTTTAGAAGTTACAAGGGGGGGGGCCACATTGTACCACTTTGGAAGTGTCTCCCGCGCAAACTATTCGGTTTAGAAAAAAATATATTAGAAACATCAATATCATTTTTGAAGACCTATCCATAGATATCCCACAAGTATGGGTGTGATGAAAATTTTTTTTTGAGTTTCAGTTCTAAGTATGGGGAACCCCCAATATTTATTGTTTTTTTTTTCTATTTTTGTGTAAAATCTTAATGCGGTTCACAGAATACATCTACTTACCAAGTTTCAACAATATACCTAGTCAGGTCATAAGTATTGTCACACAGTAAAAACTTTTCTATTAGAATGCTGGCCACAAAAAAGTTTATAGAATTCGAATTTCGAATTGTTCATGAAAATAAAAATGTATACTTTTTAGAATTTTACTCATTTTTAAATATGGAGAATCGCTTAAAGAAGACCGTGTTGCAGTTATTGCGTTGCATCGTTGCCGTTACGCGCCAATTCAAATTTTTGACATACTGAAAAATTTTAATATAACCAAAAGATTCGTTTATCGCACCATCAAACGATACAATGAAGACTCTAGTGTAGATGACAGGTCAAGAAGTGGTCGCCCTCGGTCTGTTAGGACTCCAGCAGTGATAAAAGCTGTGAAGGCGCGAATTCAAAGAAATCCCAAACGTAAGCAGAAACTGTTGGCCCTTCAGATGGGGTTAAGCAGAACCACGGTGAAAAGGGTGTTAAATGAAGACTTAGGGCTTCGGGCATATCGAAGAAAAACAGGACATCGTTTGAATGCTCGTCTAATGGACCTGAGACTAAAGAGATGCCACGCTTTGTTGAAGCGGTACGCGGGAAAAAATAGCGGGAAATTCTTTTTTCGGATGAAAAATTTTTTACCGTAGAAGAGAGCTACAACAAACAAAATGATAAAGTGTACGCACACAGTAGTGAAGAAGCGAGCAACCGTATTCCGCGTGTCCAACGAGGTCATTTTCCATCCTCGCTCATGGTATGGTTGGGAGTTTCTTATTAGGGCTTAACAGAGGTACATTTTTGTGAGAAAGGTGTAAAAACGAATGCAGTTGTGTATCAAAATACAGTCCTGACGAACCTTGTGGAACCTGTTTCTCATACCATGTTCAATTACAGGCACTGGGTATTCCAACTAGATTCGGCGCCAGCTCATAGAGCGAAGAGCACACAAGACTGGCTGGCGGCGCGTGAAATCGACTTCATCCGGCACGAAGACTGGCCCTCCTCCAGTCCAGATTTGAATCCGTTAGATTACAAGATATGGCAACACTTGGAGGAAAAGGCGTGCTCAAAGCCTCATCCCAATTTGAAGTCACTCAAGACATCCTTGATTAAGGCAGCCGCCGATATTGACATGGACCTCGTTCATGCTGCGATAGACGACTGGCCGCGCAGATTGAAGGCCTGTATTCAAAATCACGGAGGTCATTTTGAATAAACTTTAGTGTCATAAGAATCTATGTTTTGTTAAGTTCATTTTGGTATATAAATGGTTACATAATGAATAAACTTGTTTCAATTAGTTTATATTAAACATGTGACAGAATTTATGATCTGACTAGGTAGTTCTTATAGTTTCGGAAAAAAGTGGCTGTGACATACGGACGGACAGACAGACGACGTGACGAATCCATAGGGGTTCCGTTTTTTGTCATTTGGCTACGGAACCCTAAAAATAACTTGTCTGCGTGGTGTTGGGTAATACACTTCTTGATAATTATGTCGAAAGTAAAGTATATTGAAAGAAGTATATACCTATATAGCCCTTTTGATGTAAGGTCTTCAAAATAAAGTTTTGACTCACTCGAATAATCGGGCTTAAGAGGCACGTGTATCGGTCGGAGAAAAGAATATCGTTTAAACCATTCATTTGTCGTTATTATGTAACATCAATCGTTGTAAAGAAATTAAATTACGTATGCAAAAGTTCTTCTTCGGTATAAATAATTAAAAGTATAGAATATAGTATATAATGGAAACTACTTTTAAATACTAACTAGAATACTAACTTTTGAAAAACGAAAACTCTGCCCGTAATTCACAATCCGCGAAATCCCGTATTGATGTTCCGTGTTACAGTCTATTTAAAAACGCCGCAAGATGCTTGTAAAAATTGGATTTCCAACTTAATTTTTAGATTGATATAATACAATATTACATTATTATGTAATTTAATAATTCAGGTACTTAGCCAAGGAAGTGATCCACTGTAACTTTTATATGTTAGAGGTGAGACACGTGGTAACACTATTGTTACGCCGAGGCTGTTACAGAATAAGTAACAGTAAAGTGATACTCAGCTTCGCGAAGTTATACCTACTGTGTCACAGAATAGGTAATACTTGGTGGTAATATATTCCACGTTTTTACCTACAGTTGCACAGATTAAGAAATAGTAGTTAATCGAAATACCTACACTTTTCTAGTAACTAGTAGAAACGTCGAGAAGGTTCTGGAAATAATGCGCGGTATAAATAGTGCGTAGAAACGTCCGCAGTGTCGATCGATATTTGGCGATACGTGCGAACATTTCGGTGACTTTTAGTGGTTTATTGTGCGATAGTGTTGTGAATTAGTGTATTGTATGTGATTACTTGTGATTAAGTTCGTGTATCTATCATTTCAGTGATGAATAAAAGTGTTATTTTGGTTAGATTCATTTTAATTATTTTATCCCGAACCCTCAGCTCATAACACTATTGTAAAAATGGTTTTAAAATCCGGGCTATTCCTAGATTGCTTATGAAATTGATTATGGGCTATGGGAGAAATGATATACGGCACATGCTAATTTAGTAATATCCATCATATTATATTTGTTATAAAAATGTGGTTATTATTCGTATTATCGGTGTTACAACCGACACAAAAACATTACGATAAATGCTGTGTTTATTTCATAAAATAATAAGTTAGTCATGAAAGTGTATTGAACAAAACCTTATAACTCTCTAACTCTGGATAAAGATAAGATAACTCTTTATTGTACACCAAAATAAAATACAGAACATAGCCTTAACACATAGATTTAGTACAATGGGCAGTCTTATTAAAAGCGATCTCTTCCAGACAACCTTTGTATGGACCGGATTATAATTTAACACATGACGGCGGTGCATCTATTTAAAATTAAAAACATACCTACATATACACCTAAGATACTAATAAAAAAATCGAGTATGCTTTAGACCACACGACTGAAGTCAAACTTCTTTAGCACCATCTATATGTATGTATGTATATATATGTATTTGCAGTTTGTATAATTTAGGCTAATTTGGGTTAGGAGCTAAGCGACAAATCAACTGGCTATTAGAGAAAGAGAGAAAGAAAATGTGTGCTCGCACCTCTCTCTCTTGTCCCTACAGTAATATATGAAACGTAACTCGCTCTCATAACTTCTATCTTCACAACTTCTCCCTCTGAACTTCCGTTAGCACTTTTCGTAATGCATTCACCAGCTTACTTCCCAAGTCAAGCGTGCGTAAAGAAGTTTTACTTCAGTAACACAGCAAGTACATATAAAAAGGGTTATGATGAATTAACAAGCAGTTACAACTTTAACACAGGGACAGATAATGGGTGTGCACTTTTGTTTTAAAATTACTAATAGACTTGGATGTTCTTATAGAGAAGGGCAAAGCGTTCCACAATCGTACGGCTGTTACAGCAAAGGATCGACCATAAAACTCTGTCGTATGGACAGAAGTTTTAAGTTAGGGTCAATTCACATGTACCACAACCACACCACAGCCACAACCACACCACAACGACGCCATGTGGTCGGGCATATATTTTGTATTGAAAATTAATATTACAATTTACACGTACCACATTTTGCCGTTGTTATCGACCACCTGTGTAATACGACCACATCGCAACCACATCGCGACGGCAACGCCACCACCGGCGGCGGCATCGCGGCCACATCGCCACGACATGACGTCATCAACAGCGCGCGCCTAGCTGGCGCCTGCGCTCCCCCCTTTCATTCTGCGTTGTACTGAGTTGCCGCGTGGTTGTGCGAAAACTAGTATAGCAACAACAATCTTTCCTCCATGACTACGTTCAGTCAAGCCGTGTTACCTCTACGAAAGCCGGAGTATAAGGGTCAATTCACACGTACCACAACTACACCACGTCGCAGCGACAAAATGTGGTCAAGCT
This sequence comes from Philereme vetulata, assembly GCA_918857605.2. Classification (NCBI taxonomy): domain Eukaryota; kingdom Metazoa; phylum Arthropoda; class Insecta; order Lepidoptera; family Geometridae; genus Philereme; species Philereme vetulata. The sequence goes on along the minus strand of OU975423.1, from coordinate 1,225,625 downwards.
GTGGTTACGTGTGAATAGTGTCGCAGCGGCTTTTTGCAGTTGCGTTGTGGTAACCACGTGGTCATATTCCGGCTTTCGTAGAGGAAACACGGCTTGACTGAACGTAGTTATGGAGGAAAGATTGTTGTTGCTATACTTGTTTTCGCACAACCACGCGGCAACTCAGTACAACGCACAATGAATGGGGGGAGCGCATGCGCCAGCTAGGCGCGCGCTGTTGATGACGTCATGTCGTGGCGATGTGGCCGTTGTGCCGCCGCCGGTGGTGGCGTTGCCGTCGCGATGTGGTCGTATTACACAGGTGGTCGATAACAACGGCAAAATGTGGTACGTGTAAATTGTAATATTCATTTTCAATACAAAATTTACGCCCGACCACATGGCGTCGTTGTGGTGTGGTTGTGGCTGTGGTGTGGTTGTGGTACGTGTGAATTGACCCTAACTGCACATGACCACGTGGTTTCCAAATCGCAACGACAGCGAAAACACAACCACATCGACATTTTGTCGGTAACACAACGCAACTGCAAAAAGCCGCTGCGACACTATTCACACGTAACCACAGCTTGACCACATTTTGTCGCTGCGACGTGGTGTGGTTGTGGTACGTGTGAATTGACCCTTAGACGGAATCTGAAGAACGCAAATTGCGATCATTAGCCTGGTGGAGAAACTCAAAACGCTCTCTATGATAGAGATAAAATACATATTATTTCAAAATTAAACAGCAAGTCATTATTATAAATACGATATATTCGATCGAAACACCAAGAAAAAGATACGTGATAAATCCCGTATTTATAATAATGATTGATATAACTCACGAACGTTTTCTAAGTAAATGTTATCAGTTTTTTAAATACACTCTGTATTTTCTTTTCAAACCCAACATTGCGTATCCCCAATCCCCAATAAACAAAACTAAGATGTATTAAGGCGAACATCTATCTATACTTGCCAAGGCACAAGGGATTCACCCTTTGTGGCTCGTCAGTAAAGAGGCCAGCGTCGCTTTTAGCCCCGTATTATTAGATTTCTTCTCTCGCTTTTTGGTATTTGATAGGTTACGTTTTTCCGCTGAGATGACCGTAACTTAAAAGGTTTTTTGATTTCAATGTGAATGTATTTTGATAGAAATAAGATAGGCCCGAATTACATTGTTTCCATGAACCACCATTTATATAGAACTGCAATAATCAAAATACCGGTGATCTTAGAGAATTGAGTGCATAATTTAAACGTTGTATCTAGCGTGTAAAAAAGAATTAATTAACTCATTCTGTCCCAGTATAACTAGTATACTATCATTATCATCATTATCCACAGCCCGACTTCACCCACTGCTAGGTATAGGCCTCCCCAAGTTTGTGCCATCCACCACGATCCTGCGCTAGTCTCACCCATTGACGGCCTGCGACTCTACAGCCATTCCTCGGCCACCATTCAGTTGCTACCCTGCTCCACCTGTCATCACCGCGTCTTGTCAAGTGTCCCGCCCAAGACCATTTGAGCTCCTCCCAACATCATGAACCTTCGTTCTTCTACGGATCTCGACGTTTCATCGCTCTCTGTGCAACTCTTAACCTGTACACAGCCTCCTGCGTGAGTGTCCATGTCTCGGCACTATACTATATAGAAATATGAAAAGGGCTCAAGTAGCTCGTTGGAATAATAAGGTGAATTATGTCTAATGTGATCGACTTTAAGGCTATCAATGACATAAATCATGAACATCTTAATCTAACTTTTGTTTCTTCAATATTTGTCTGACTGAGCACAGAAAGGTGCTATGCAAAGTTCCGTTCATCGCCCGCAATCAAGGTCCGTATATGCGCTCTTCGACTAAGATCGATTCTGCGAAAACTTTGCAGACACCACACTTCGCAAACATGGTGTTACAAGTTCGTGAGTATAGAAACCGCTGGGATAAACTTCACCCATCATGATAATGTAGCTAGATGCTTATTTACCACTTAGGTTAATTTCCCAGCTACGGTCTGAGCCCAGGAGACAGCCTGATAGACCTGGCCTGGCCGTTATTCTGGCTTCCGTTATTCAGGCTGTTTGGTGATGCAAAGGTCTCCGTTAAAATGTGGTTTGGTGTTGCAACTTACGTGTAGCTTTCAGTTTTCCGATCAGTCATGATCCAACTACCATTATCGTAAAATGGAATAAATGATTTCAAAATTATTAGAAGGGAATGATGAAGGTTTAAGAATTGAACCGGAACATTGTCGGTCGAAACACCGATAAAACCGATAATCCCGTATAATTTCAATCGTTATTGTAAAAATGATTGAAATCAATCACGAAAGTTTTCTAAGTAAAATATTAGAAGGGGAGTGTAAGTTAAAATTAAAGGATATAAGGTGAGTTATAAATGAAGTTATAGATAGATAGATAGATAGATAATTCTTTATTGTTACACCAAATTAAAATAACTTAACCTAGAAAACTTAAAGACTAATACATGGTGGTACAATGGGCGGTCTTATCGCTCAAAGCGATCTCTTCCAGGCAACCTTCGGATGGACTGGATTGAAAAGACGTGTGAGGAGGCGGTGTTACAATAAATACCTATTTATGTAGGATAAAAATAAATGAATACCTAAACCTAAAATATACCTACATAAATAAATATAAAATATATACATATATACTTTTACAATAAATATCGAAAGGAAATACAATGTTTACTCTAAAGAAGCCGATAAGTATAGTTTGCAGACCTCATTTTTGAAAATAGGTAAAGATTTAGCAAGTCTGATGGAAACGGGCAAGTCATTCCATAATCCGACAGCTCGTACCGTAAACGAGTTACTAAAGAAGTTGGAATTATGGGATGGAGTTTTCAACTGGAGAGTAGTGGAAGAACGCAGATTGCGGGTATGGGATAGATTTAGGAATTCAAAGCATTGTTTGAGATACGGCGGAGAAGAAGAAGTAAATAGAATTTTATATAAAAGAGTTAGACTATGAGCATTCCGACGAGAGCGGATTGGCAACCACAAGAGTTTAACGCGAAACTCGGAAATATGATCATACTGAATATAAGGGGAGTTATAAATTGTTATAAGCTCGCATTTTAACTACATGTCCCATTTGTAAGCATTTTTGTTTGTGTA